>CM038145.1:78252870-78612622 GCA_021437245.1 Aegilops speltoides | reverse complement strand
AGGTAACAAGCTAAACGTCAAGTCCACGTGGAACTACTAGCGAGACCAAGTCTCTCTCGCAAAAACATATAATAGGCAAACGTGAGTACAAAAATACCCAAGAAGACTTACATCGTAACTAACTACATATGCATCATTATCAATAAAGGATGGTGGGGTTTAACAGCAGCAAGCCAACTTTGACTCGGTGGCTATCCTAAACTACGATCGCAAGTAACTCTTTTGAGGTATGCACAACGAGTCCACATATTCACCATATCAATACACCACTATGGATCCGCCTCCGCCTCCCCACGAGAACGCCATCCATAGCACTCACGCTATATTATGATTTTAGAGTATCCACTTTCACTTGTCTATGAACTGTTATAGGCAACCCGAAGTCCTTTATCATGACACGGCTATTCAATAGATCATATTAACCCCGCAGGGTGTACTTTTCATACATGTTTCACCACTTAGCTGCATGACACGACATGTGCTCGGCAGACTTCAAGCTTAAAGCCGACGTGGTGTAGACCACGACCTACCTAGACACTCAAGTCTCTAGTCCAGGTTTATCGCCTATTTGGGTTCCATCTATGAGGAGTTCCGCCAAGTTTCGCCACAGCCCCAAACGATGTGAACAGGGTTCCCGAGACACCAAACGGGCATCCGACACAGCGTACACGCACTTATCACCAAGATCACAGCCACCCCTTTACGGCCAACTGTCCACGGCCTCCAAGAGGCTACAAACACCGAAACTACTTGCAACTCCCGGACAGAGGACTAGGTGAATAAGAAGTCGAAGGGTCATATTTCAGGCCCAATGTATGGTAGTAGCTGAATCATGGATCACAAACACGTAACTCAGCCTCGAGGACGGCTGCAATGAGACAACCCACCATGTACTCCTACATGGCCTCTCACCGCTATTTTACCAAATCGTGTTCACACACTTAGCTCACACACAGTAGGACATGTTCACACACCTCTGATTCATTCTCGATGAATCAGACCTGACTCAACTCTAAGCAATAGCAGGCATGACAAACAAACATGAATGAGTAGGCACATCAGGGCTCAAACAACTCCTACTCATGCTAGTGGGTTTCATCTATTTACTGTGGAATGACAGGTCATGCAAAGGATAAAGGGGTTCAGCTACCGCAGCAAGTAACAGTTGAATCGTTGTTGTCCTAATGCAGTAAAATAGAGCAGGAGCGAGAGAGTGGGATTATATCGGAATGAACAAGGGGGTTTTGCTTGCCTGGCACTTCTAAAGATAATATAGTTCTTCATCGGTGTCATCGATCTCATCGTCGAAACCACGTCTATCGAGAGGGGACAGTTACCGGCAAATAAAGAGGGACACAATCAATGCAATGCAACAAATATGATGCATGATAATGTCATGGCAATATGCTGTTGATTGAGCTAATGCAACTAGCATCCATATTAAATGAAGTTGGTTTGAACCCTAGATTCAAATTCAAACTCCATAAGTGGATATTTAAATGCCATTATATGATTTGTGCTAAACAGCAGCTATAAGTTGTTCTAACATGCATGAAAATGGTACAGATGGATAGATTGGATTTTTCTGATAATTTTTCATATATAAATTATTTCAATCCGAGCTACGGTTGAATTTCTATGAATTTTTGAAGTTTAAATCATTTTCTGGAATTTCTTGATTTATTTTAATTCCGTAAATAGTTAATTGCGCCAAGATCGGCCATGCTTTAGGCCAGCAGGTCAACGGCATCGACCAGGTCAAACATGACGCTGGGACCCACTAGTCGCTGGCTAGACTAATTAATGTAATTTGTTAACGCTAAACTAATCCTAAACCTAGGTAATTAGAAGGGTTATTCCCACATGTCACCGACCTGGGGAGGTCAAACCCCGGTCAATCAAGGTTTAACATGTCGTGGCTCGTCACCGGGCGCACGACAGAGACGGCGGGAAGTTTTAAATCGCCTACGTGGCTCGGTTTTGGACGCGGTTTGCGGCTACGGAAAGTCGAGTCTCGCGGATCCAATCGGAGGCACAACAAGGCCAGAGTGGACTAAATCGACGGGCGGCGGCAACTTTTGCGGCGACCGGAGTTCGCGGCGAGCTCGGGTCGAGGCTACAGCTGCCTTGGCGATGCGGGGTTAGCACCTACAGCGCTTCACGCTGTGCGGCGAGGATGTTGGACGATGCCCGGACCAAATGGTCACCGGAGCGCCATCGCCGCAAGCTTTGGCGCGGAGCTGCTGGGTGAGAGAGGCGCTGCGGCTACGACGGGCTAGAGAGAAAAACGGAGAGGGAAGGAAGATCAGAGCTCACGTGAGAACACGAGGAGAGGGTCGCCCTGCTTGGCAGAGGCCGAGCCGAGCAGGCAGCGAAGACGATCTCTGGACGCCGAGGTTGAAGACGAGGGCGACATGTGCACTGTGGTGCGCCTCCGTTGCGGTGGTGTCGAGGAGGATGACGGAGCCGAGGCGGTTCTCCGGACATGCTGGGTGGATCGGGAGGGCCGGTGGCCATGGCTACGGTGAACGGCGGGCGACGAGCCTGCCTGGTCATGGAGGGAGAGAGAGCAGAGGGGGATAGGAGCTCGGGGAGAGAGTGAGAGGGCCTGGGGGGGTGCGTGGCGACGCGGGAGAGATCCAGGCGACGGGGACACAGGCAGGCAGGGTGGAGGTGGCAAGGCGTAAGGGCGGGCTGGCATGGCCACACGCCGCCCCTCCCGGCAGAGGAGGAAGGCGACAGGAGTTGGCGGTATGGCTGGGCTGCTTTGCTCAAATTGGCTGCTAAGCAAAAGGAAGCTGTGGGCCTTGCTGTAAGTGGCCTGTAGTTTCTTCTCTCTCTTTTCTATTTTAATTACTGTTTTCTATTTATTTCGCGACTTTGTGGCTTTATTAAAAATACAAAAACGCTTCCAAAAATCCTGAAAATAGTTGTGGGCTCATAGGATTATTCCTAGCATCCCACACTTAAGTTCGTAATTAATTGAGCACTTAAAATAATGTATAGCATTTAAATGCCCAATTGCAAATACTATATGATTTAATTCAATGACCAAATATGTTAAGGAAAAATGTGCAACACCTCCGGTTATGGTTCTAGCATTTTCCGTAAATGATGAACATTTTTAAAGCCATTTGGAATTCACTGAAAATATTTTAGTTGAACCTAGTGAATTCCTTTGATGCTAGGGTTTAGGCAATCCCCATTTCAAGTTTCATAAAATTTAAACATGATGCATGGATGATAAAGCAAAGACAAGCAAGGCCTGAACTGGGGATGTGACAGCTCACCACCACTAAACAAGAATCTCGTCCCGAGATTCAAGACGTGAGGTAAGAAGACAAGGGGACACTAACTAATAATATGAGCTTCAAGATCCAACTGTCTTCTCGAGGTGTTGGTCTGTTGGCTCAAAACAATCTTGACGTCTTTGCTTTCGAGATCTTCATTCGACATGATGACAAGAAGAAAGGGAAAACTCTAGAAGGATCGATCTCCTCGAAGATCGAACAACTTAGGATCAACTCATGGATTGAGACATGGAAACATCTCTCAAGCTGAGACATGAAGCATACATCTGAAGGAATGGAGTGAGATAGATGACGATTCTACCCTTAAGAGGGTGGTGAATGGTTGTCATCGTAGCGAGGAGTTGAGTTGCCATGATACCATAGCGAGACATCCTGGAGGAGGGTGATTCGTAGATTATTACCTCAAGTGGCAAAAAGAATTACCTTTGATTCAGAGATCATTGAAACTCTTTATACCAACCTAAGGCAATTTTTGAGCGATCGTTTAAAGGGGTTCGGTAGAATGGCATACCCGGATTAGAATGGATGATGTGGATTACCTTGTTGAAAACAACACAAGGGATGATTTTAGTAACTGGGGAGAAGCTCAACAGTAGAGGGTGGTTCCACTACTGGATTGGTTATAGCATAACCGAGGAAACTGAGAGCACTATGTAATCAATGCTGACAATAAAACCTAGAGCTTGAGCGCGCTCTCAAGAACTTGAGCATTTCCATATTCATCAAGGTTTTACCAATATCCGTGTCAAGGATCCTAGTAACACAACATACTACCATGATGAATGGTGATGGATGATGCAGATGCAAAGGAAAATAACACTTTCTCAGATTTCACCTTAGCGAAGCCAAGGGAACGAAATCTGGATGATCGACCGAGAGACATTTAGCACTCCGCTTCTAATGTTCTCCTTGATGTACTAGCGTATCCCATTCATTGAAATGGTCTGGTATCTTGAGTCCAAGAAAATGTCCCTGTTATTCCGTAAAAATATTGGCATGAGGTAAAGTGCAAACCAATATTTTTGGAGTGACTGAAACATTTATTTTGGGCCTTTGAGTTAATTCAATAACTATTTGCATTGGATATATATATTATATATAATTAATATATGTCCAATAATTCTGGAACATTTTATGTGGTTTGGTATATTTTAGTTCTAGCCACATAATTATTTTCAGGATTTTATAAAATGGTTTAGTATTTTTACTAAACCAAAACAAAACAGAACAAAATAGAAAACAATAAATAAAAGAAGAAAGAGAGAGAACTTACCTCAGCTTACCTAGCAGCCCACCCGCAGCCCAACACTGTGCAGCCCAAAGAAATGCCCAGCCCACCACCGCCTGCTCCCCTGTCGCCTTCCTTTCACAGGCCAGAGGGCAGAGCGGTGGTCAAAGACGACGCAAGACGCGCCTGCCACCTCCACCCTGCCTCGCCGCCTCGCCGCTGGATCTCTCCTGCCGCCACGCACTCTCGACCGCAGCATCTCTCACCCTTCCGTGCTATTCCTCCTCTCCTCGCCTTCTCAAGAGCCACCGAACGGAGCTGCCGCCACCGATGCCGCTCGCCGCGGCCACATCCACCGCTTAGCCTCCCAAAGATGTCCAGAGATCCGCCTGCCGGTGCCTCCTCGAGGACACACGCATCACGGACGCCCCACAACATCGACATCTTCAACGCTTTCATCGCCGCCGCCAAGATCCCCTCGCTGCTTCCGCCGCCCGGTGCTTCCTCGAGCTCGCCGACCCACCCAACGTGATCACCGTGAGCTCCTCGCCCCGACACCCCTCTCCCTTGCCTCGTTTGCACGCCATAGCCACCGCGCCACCTGCGACCGAATGCGCCGCCGCACGGGCTCGTCGCCGGTGAAGCCCCGGTGACCTTTTGGTCCCATCGCAGCGCGCTCGCTGCACTCGCAACGCTCCATAGAGCAAAACTAGCGCGACAGCCGCCTCGCTTGCACACCACATCGCCGCCCTCGAGCACGCCTCAACCACGGCCGCCGCTTTGTCGCCGGCGCCATCCCGCCACTCCTCGCCGAGCCACCACCACGGTTGGATGCGGACGAAGGCCCGCATCTCAGTAGCTATGCTCGCCAAGCGGCGCAGAGGCGATCTCGCGCGCCTCCGGCCAGCTCGATTCTCGGCCGGCGGCTAGACGCCGGCGGTTCGACCTGCTGACCGCTTGACTTGCGGGCCTGTGTTGACCTCCGGTCGCTGACGGTAGGCCCAGCCCTGCTTAATTATCTGTTAGTTTAGTTAGTGCTAATTAACCTCGCTAACCCATTGACTGGCCGACATGTGGCCCAGCCGCACGACATTTTAGTTAGTGTTAGCTTAGGGCTAATTAACTCCGCTAATTAACTGAGACACTGACCTATGGGCCCCACTGGTCAGGTTTGACCTGGAGGCGCCCAGTTGACCTGTTGACGTCATGATGATGTCAGGTTGACGCAGTAACTTATTTTCTGGATTTATTTTTATATAAGAAATTCGAGAAAATAGTACAAACTTCTAAAATTCATAAAAATTCAACCGTAACTCCAAATTAAATAAATTATATATGAACAATGATCAGAAAAATGCAATCTATCCATCTGTACCATTTTGATGCATGTTAGATCTCTTTAACCTTGCTGTTTAGGTGAAACAAGGTAATGCACTAATACGATCTCTTAAATGGGTTTGCATTTGAATATTTGGTTCAAATGGACTCATCTCCATCTGATCTAGCTTGCATTAGCCCAAAACACATTCATATTGCCATGTCATAGCATGCATCATATTGTCGCATTGCATTGATTGTGTTCTTCTGTGTTTGCCGGTAATTGTTCCCCCTCGGTAGACGTTGTACCGACGTTGTGATCGTTGACACTGATGAAGACTCAATGCTATTTTCAGAAGTGCCAGGCAAGCAAAACCCCTTGTTCATTCCGACACAATCCCACTCTCGCCTCCCTGCTCTATTTTACTCGCATTAGGACAACAACGATTCATCTGCATTACTCGCCAGTGTAGTTGAACCCTTTATCCTTTGCATGACCTGTCATTCCACAAGAATAGATGAAACCCACTAGCATGAGTAGGAGTTGTTTGAGCCCCAGCAGCCTACTCATACATGCTTGTTTGTCATGCCTGCTATCGCTTAGAGTTGAGTCGGGTCTGATTCATCGAGGATGATTCAGAGGTGTGTGAACATGTCCTACTGTGTGAGCTAAGTGTGTGAACACCATTTGGTAAAGGTAGGGTGAGAGGCCATGTAGGAGTACATGGTGGGTTGTCTCATTGCAGCCGCCCTCGTGAACTGAGTTCTGTGTTGTGGTCCATGATTCAGCTACTACCACGATTGGGCCCAAACCAATGGACCTCTCGCTTTTAATCACCCTTGTCCTCTCTCGTCTGTGAGTTGCAAGTAGTTTCGTGTTTGTAGTATGCTGGAGGCCGTGCGCAGCGGCTGACCGTAGGGGTGGGCTGTGATGCGGTAGGCACGGGCCGGTAAACCGGCGCCTGCTTGTGTCACGGAACCCTGACACATCGCTTGGGGCTGTGAGCGAAACCCCGCCGGATCTCTCATGGATGGAACCCAATAGGCGATAAACCTGGACTAGGGACTTGAGTGTTTAGGTAGGCCGTGGCCGACACCCACATTGGGCTTCCGCTGAAGGTTGCCGAGTACATGTCGTAAACGGCGGTAAGTGGTGAGAGCGCAGTGTGAAGAAGTACACCGCAGGTTAACATCATCTCTTCAATAGCCGTGTCCATGTAATGGACTTCGGGTTGCTCAGACAGTTCATAGACAAGTGAAAGTGGATACTTTAA
The DNA here is from genome assembly GCA_021437245.1 of Aegilops speltoides. Taxonomy (NCBI): domain Eukaryota; kingdom Viridiplantae; phylum Streptophyta; class Magnoliopsida; order Poales; family Poaceae; genus Aegilops; species Aegilops speltoides. The sequence goes on along the minus strand of CM038145.1, from coordinate 78,605,492 downwards.
AATACGCAAGATAAGCGTGAGTGCTATGGATGGCATTCTCGTAGGGAGACGGAGCGGATCCATAGTGGTGTGTTGATATGGTGAATATGTGGACTCGTGCAGCCCCTCAAAAGAGTTACTTGCAGTCATAGTTTAGGATAGCCATCGAGTCACAAACTGGCTTGTCTGCAGCTTAAACCCCACCATCCCTTTATTGATAATGATGCATATGTAGTTAGTTCGATGTAAGTCTTGCTGGGTACATTTGTACTCACGCTTGCCTATTTTATGTTTTTGCAGAGACTTCAGTCTCGCTAGTAGTTCCATGTGGACTTCGACGCTTAGCTTGTTACCTCAGCTACGATCTTGTGCCCTCGGCAGATCTCGGTAGATAGTCGCTTCTAAGCCTTTTTCATTTGTAGATGTCTCAGACTCGACATATTAGCTTCCGCTTGTGCTTTGATTTGTATGTTTCAATGTTGGGTCATGAGACCCTGTTTGTAATATCTCGCCTCTGAGCCTAATGAATAAATACTTGAGTCAGAGAGTCATGTTGTGATGCCATGTTGTATTTGCACATATCGAGCATATTGTGTGTATGTTATTGAAATGCTTGGTATGTGTGGATCCGACTATCTTGTTGTTTATCTTTAGTAGCCTCTCTTACAGGAAATGTCTCCTAGTGTTTCCACCGAGCCATGGTAGCTTGCTACTGCTGGTGAACTATGATCGTGAAATCAATACTCGAGCAACTTGTTGCTTGGTAGTTAATGGACAATACTCTCACTCTTAGCGTGTTGGTTGTTGAACCATCACCCTAAGGTTGATCATGCCACCTAGTCCATTTTCCCTGGTGCACCCTTCGATCAATGAGTTAGGATTTTGTCAAACCCTTGCTCTGTTGACCATGTCGTCTTGCCCTGAAAAGCAAGATTGTTCTCGAGCTTAGTAACATATCGGTGGTTCATGATTTTCCGAATATCTTCTCGGGCGTATTACCAGGTTGTCACCTGACCGCTATGTTGAGCTCGTGATCAAGTTGGTTTCATATAAACCACCCCTTCTCCAAGAATCTGTGTTGCATACCCCTGAGCTAGTTGGTTAAGCTAAAACAACAACTTGGAGAGTTGGAAGATAAAAGCTTGTTCGACTTAGCTCATGTTAAGGGATATCTTTTTGCGTGTGTTGAAGAAAGATAATATCTTCATCAATTGATCCTCGAGACCAGTTGCTGGAGCTATTGTCTTGCCAAAAAACTTTGATTTGAGTGTGGGCTATTCTCAAATCAAATCAGAATAACGATGTTAAGTAATGTTGTCTTACTCGTGGATTTTCCTCGAGCAAACACCATTATGTCTTTTGGGTCTGACCAATACTATCACCTTTTTCACATAGTTATGGAATTCCATCTCCATGGGAATCTGGATGAATTGTTGTTGAACCCATCGACAACATCCTTGTCTTCTCCATAGTTTTGTTGAACATTAAGCTAGTGTTGGAAACTTTTAAAAGCATTTGTTCATGCTAGCTCATGAAGCATATGTTCGGATGTAAGAAGTGACTTCCTCTAGTTCATGTGCATTTGATGCAAGTTGCCGCCGTGGATTTGAGAAAGCTTGTTTTTCTTCCCCTGGAATCATCCCAAGTCAGTCATGCATACATGCGAAGTATTCTATGGTCTGGAGACTTGCAACCTTCATTCTATATGTATTCCTAGCACACCAAGCCACTGATTGACTTTATCAAGGAGAAGAAGTTCCTTCTTAAGAGCATGCCTTATGCAAGGACTTCGTTATCCTCGATGATGGTTCCCCACCTGGACTCGCTAGTGTTCTATTATAAGACTACTATGTGGTCATGCTTGTCTTGGACAGCGTGATCACAGGTTTATGTGAGAACCAGCTCATGTTTTGGAGCTTGCTATAAGTAGTTCATTTCGAGAATCTCGCGGCGTCATCTCGTCGGTTTGTGTTGCAAACTTTCATTTTCTTTCTAGACTCGATGATTCTAGATTATTACGACACCAACCAGATCTGAATCTCGAGCGGATATGATGGTTGGAATGTTTCCCAAGAACTATAATATTGGTCTCTCGATAACGGTAAAGAGGATGTAGTGGCCAACACACCCATGGAAGACCTATTATTGTAGTATCTTGATTGAAGAAGTTGGCCACCTCCATAAGGACTTTGTAGGAATTATTCCCTATTTGTGTGCCTTATGATTTTGTGCTTCCGAAGTCCGACCTATCACTTGGTGTTCTAGATACCAGACCATTTCAATGAATGGGATACGCTAGTACATCAAGGAGAACATTAGAAGCGGAGTGCTAAATGTCTCTCGATCGATCATCGATTTTCTTTCCTTGGCCGTAAGGTGAAATCTGAGAAAGTGTTATCTTTCCTTTGCATCTGCACCCTCCACCGGTATTCATCGTGGTAGTACGTTGTGTTGCCAGGATCCTTGACACGGATATTGGTAAAACCTTGATGAATATGGAGATGCTCAAGTTCTTGAGAGCACACACAAGCGCTAGGTGTTACCATCGGCACTAACTGGGATTGCTCTCAATTTCCCCGGTTATGCTATAACCATTCCAATAGAGGAATCACTCTCTGCCATTGAGTTCCTCCCCAGTTACTAGAATCATTCCCAGCACTTGTATTTTGTTCCCAACTTGCACTGTCATTGTGCCATCCTATCTTGGGTCCCATCCATTTCCGATGATAAGAAAAATCATCCCTTGTGTTGTCTTCAACAAGGTAATCCACATCATCCATTCTGGCCCGAGAATGTCATTCTTTCGGACTCCTTCAAATGATCGATTGTGAATTGCCTTAGGCTGGTATAAAGATTTCAATGATCTTTGAATCAAAGGTAATTCTTTTTGCCATAAGGGATATATCTCTGGTGCCTTCCTCTAAAATGTCTCGCTGTGGTATCATGGCAACTCAAACTCTCGCTACGTTGACAACCGTTCACCACCCTCTTAGGTGTGGAATTGTTGTCTACCTAGTGAACCCTCGTCATCTGTTCCACTCCATTCCTCTAGACGTATGCTTTGTATCTCAGCTCAAGAGATGATCTAAATCTCATTCCGTGAGTTGATCTTGTGATCATTAAAATGATCCATCCTTGTAGAGTGTTTCTGTCCTCGTGTTGGATGGAGTTCTCAGAGCAAGACATCAAGACAAAGATGATGATCGCGTCAACGTTCTTATGAAGTGCAAGCTGGATCGTGAAGACCGTGTTAGCTTAGTGCCCCCCTTTGTCTTCTTACCTCACGTCTTGAATCTCGGGACGAGATTCTTGTTTAGTGGGGGTGAGCTGTCACATCCCTGGTCCTGGTATGCAGTAGGCTAGCCCTTCATGTGTGCATCATGTTTAACTTTTCAAATGAATTTGAAATGGGGATGTTCAAACCCTAGCACCAAATGGAATTCAAATAGGTTCAACCTAAAAATAATTTTAGTGAATCCAAATGGCTTTCAAAAATGTTCATCATTTCTGGAAAATGCTAGAACCATAACGGAGGTGTTGCACATTTTCCATGACATATTTGGTCCTTGAATTAAATCATATGTACTTTGCATTTGGGCATTTAAATGCTAGTAAATATGTTAAATGCTCAAATAATTCTGAACTTAAGTGTGGGCTATTAGGAATAATCCCAACAGGGCCCACAATTATTTGCAGGATTTGTGGGAACGTTTTAGTATTTTAAATAAAGCCATCAAATTGCAGAAGAAATAGAAAAGAGAAATAAAAATAGGAAAGAACGAGAAGGCCACGGGCCACCTACCTAACCTACAGCGGCCAGTGCGGCCCAACTTGTTGGCCCAGCCAGTGATCCCCCGTCTTCAACCTCCTGCGGTGGCGGGGCGTGTGCCCGGCAGCGGCAGCGCAGCGTGCCACCTCCTGCTGCCGCCGCCCCGCTTCTTGGGTGGCGCCACGCCGCCCACAGAACCCCTCGCGCTCTCCCTCGCTCCTTCCCCCTCCTCTGTTTCTCTTCGCCTGCGGCCACAGCGCAGCCATCGCCCGGCGAGCACCACCAGCCACCGTCCATCCGTGCCTCTCCGATGAGTCGGAGGAACCGCCGCCTTCTGCGTCTTCTACACCAACCCATTCGACCGCGGGAGCCTGGGCGTCTTCCGGGCTCGTCCCGACCTCCGACGCGGCGGTACCGAGGATCGCGAGCTCCAGCCCTCCCGGCCTGCCGTTGCCTCTACCGGATCTGTTGTGAGCTCCTCTTCCTCTCCCCTTCTCCTGATCGCTCCGCCCTCTAGGCCATAGCTCGTCACGGCGAACTCCGGCCGCCCGACCTTATGCGCCGCTGCCGCTTCTGGGCCTGCAGCTTGCGCCCGGCGCGTCATCGTCCTCACCTTGCTCCTAGGGCGAGCGCACCTAATGCACGTCCGAAACCGCACCGTAGCCCCTAGCGCTCGAGGCCAAACTCGGTGACCGCCTAGGTCGCCGCCGGCGCCAACTCCGGCCACCCGACCCCAGCCCGGCTCCGCCAAGAGCGCGGCTCGTCCCACTCCACTTCAATGCCTTCGCGTCCCATTTGGTGGCGGGCAGCCAAAACCACTCGCCGCGCGTCTGGTAAATCGCCCGGCTAAGCGCCGGCGAGTTGACCCGTTTGACCGTGACCATTGACTTGCGGGCGGGTTGATCCACAGGTCTCGGCGTGTGGGCCCTCGGGCCACTAATTAAACCGAGGATTAGCAATAGTTTAACGCTAACTAAATTTAGTTTAGTTAACCAGCGACACGTGGGGCCCGATGGTCAGTTTGACCAGGGCCACCCGTTGACCTGCTGACCTCAGCCTTCGTCATCTTGTGTGATGAAATCTTTTACGGATTTATTTTTATTCAGAATTCGAGAAATTGATGCAAACTTCTAAAATTCATATAAAATCAACCGTAGCTCCAACTCAAACAAATTATATATGAAAATTATCAGAAAAATTCAAGGAATCCATCTGTACCATTTTCATGCATGCTTGAACAATTTTTGTCCTCTGTTTGGACAAAACAAATAAAGGCATTTAAATAGTCATATATGGAGTTGGAATTTGAATCATGTATTCAAACCAACTTCATTTAAATCATAACTAGGTGCATTAGCTCAAATCACAACATATTGCCATGTCATGATCATGCATCATATTGTAGCATTGCATTGATTGTGTTCTTTCTCGATTCGGTGTTTGTCCCTCTCGATAGGCGTGGTTCCGGCGGCGAGTTCGATGACACCGATGAAGAACTATATTATCTTGAAGTGCGAACAAGCAAAACCCCATGTTCATTCGATAAAATCCCACTCTCGCTCTCTGCTCTCTTTTCTGCATTAGGACAACAACGATTCATCTTTACTTGCTGCGGTAGCTGAACCCCTTTATCCTTTGCATGACTGTCATTCCACGATAAATAGATGAAACCCACTAGCATGAGTAGGAGTTGTTTGAGCCTTGTTGTGCCTACTCATACATGCTTGTTTGTCATGCACTGCTCTTGCTTAGAGTTGAGTCGGTGCGATTCATCGAGGATGAATCGGAGGTGTGTGAACATGTCCTCTTGTGTGAGCTAAGTGTGTGAACATGATTTGGTAAAGGTATCGGTGAGAGGCCATGTAGGAGTACATGGTGGGTTGTCTCATTGAAGCCGTCCTTAGGAACTGAGTTATGTGTTTGTGATCCATGATTCAGCTACTACCATGCATTGGGCCTGAAATATGACCCGCTCGACTTCTTATTCACCCTTGTCCTCTGTCCGGGAGTTGCAAGTAGTTTACGGTGTTTGTAGTATCTTTGGAGGCCGTCTTGTGATCTTGATCATAGGGGTGGGCTGTGATGCGGTAGGCACGTGGCGAAGTAAACAGGCGCCGATTGGTGTCACGGAACCTGTTCACATCGTTTGCGGTGTGGCGAAACTTGGCGGAACTCCTCATAGATGGAACCCAAATAGGCGATAAACTGGACTAGAGACTTGAGTGTCTAGGTAGGTCGTGGTCTACACCCGTCGGCTTTAAGCTTGAAGTCTGTCGAGCACATGTCGTGTCTGAGCTAAGTGGTGGAAACATGTATGAAAAGTACACCCTGCGGGGTTAATACGATCTATTGAATAGCCGTGTCATGGTAAGGACTTACGGGTTGCCTATAACAGTTCATAGACAAGTGAAAGTGGATACTCTAAAATCGCAATATAAGCGTGAGTGCTATGGATGGCGTTCTCGTGGGGAGGCAGGCGGATCCATAGTGGTGTATTGATATGGTGAATATGTGGACTGCGTGTGCATCACCTCAAAAGAGTTACTTGCGATCGTAGTTTAGGATAGCCACGAGTCAAAGGCTGGCTTCTGCGGTTAAACCCCACCATCCCTTTATTCATAATGATGCATATGTAGTTAGTTACGATATAAGTCTTCTTTGGTACATTTGTACTCACGTTTGCCTATTTTATGTTTTTGCGAGAGACTTGGTCTCGCTAGTAGTTCCGTGGACTTGACGTTTAGCTTGATACCTCGGCTACGATCTTGTGCCCTCGGCGGAATCAGTAGATAGTCGGGCTTCTAAGCCTTTTTCATTTGTAGATGTCTGTACTCAGACATGTTTAGCTTCCGCTTGTGTTTGACTTGTATGCTCTGAATGTTGGGTCATGAGACCCATGTTTGTAATATCTCGCTCCTCGGAGCCTATTGAATAAATACTTGAGTCGTAGAGTCATGTTGTGATGCCATGTTGTATTTGCACATATCGAGCATATTGTGTGTATGTTATTGAAATGCTTGGTATGTGTGGGATCTGACTATCTAGTTGTTTATCTTTAGTAGCCTCTCTTACCTGGAAAATTTGAATTGGGGAATTTTCAAAAGCCTCAGAAAAACCTCTAAAAATAACCAACATTTAAATCTCATCAAATGAGTCCAAGAAAATGTTCCTGTTATCCTCTGGAAATATTGGCAAGAGGTAAAATCCGAACCAATATTTTTGGTGTCTCAGAAACATTTATTTTGGGCATTTGAATTAAGTCAATAATTATTTGAATTGGATTTATATCTACTATTAAATAAATATAGGTCCAATAATTCTGAAATATTTTGTGGAGCATTGTTTTAACTCTTTCAGCTCCTAAAAATATTGTCAGAAAAGAAAAATAAATTGAATTGGTTTCAAAACCAAATTCAAAACAAACTGCAAAATAGAAAACATTAATAAGCAGAAAAAAAGAGAGGAGAACTTACACCCATACCTTACAGCGCCACCAACCGGCCCTATGCAGCCCAGCCCACCGCCGCTTCCCTCGTGTCGTCTTCCTCCCTCGCTTGGAAGGGCCAGGCGGCGTGGCGGCAGGCCTTGAACTGCCTTGAGCCACCTCCTGCCTCTCTGCTGTCTCCCGTCGCCCTGAGGCTCCCGCGACAAAAGCCGTCCAGCTCCCTCTCACTCTCCTGTGCTCCTCTCCCCTCCTCTGCTCTCTCCTTCCGCGCCGAGTGGAGCTCGTCGTCGCCGGCGCCGTTCGTCATAGCCACCCACCCACCCCGCCTCCCAGCCCCGAAGCTCCTTGATTCGTCCTCAACCTCCTCACGAGCCCGCCCGCCGGGCGCCACAGGCGCCGTCACCGCGCCGTCTTCTTCCTCTGCACCGGCAGTCGCCGTCGCTTGATTCGCCGCCCAGGCGTCCCGGCCTCGCCCTCGCGCTCGTTGGACTCGCGGTGAGCCGCGACCCGTTCCCTCTTCTTCCCATGCCGTTTAGCGCTCTAGCCGTTGCTTCCGCCGGTTCCGAAACTTCGCCGCCGCCGTGCCGCGTCGCCGTCGTGGCCCGCAGGCAGCATGCTTCAGCAAACGCGTCGCCGTGCCCGGCACACCTCGAGTCGTAGCACCCGACCGTTCGCCCGTCGTGCCCCGGCACCATACTCAACCTCGCCCGAACTCCGGCGCGCTGCGGCCCGTTCGGTGAGCTCCGGCAAGCCAGCCCGGCTGCCACCACCGTTGGATGCGGTGCTTCTTGACTACCGTGAAGCGCCAAATCACAGCATAAAGCCGAGCCCGTGGCGAGTTTCGTGAACTTAAAATCGCCCGATCTGGTGCGTCGCCGGCCTAAGTCGGCGATGATGGCGTGGGCATCATGGCGGCTAACCCCACTAACCAACCCTAGGCCAGCGACTAATGGGCCCCATGCCCTAATTAACACAAATTACATTTTACGCTTGGTTTAACTAACGGTGGGCCGCAGCGTCGGTGTTGACTACTGTTGGCGTGGTGGTTGACTGGTCCCATCGTCGATGAGCCAAACAGCGACCTTTGGGTCAGCGACGGTGGACCCCTGGTCGAGTTTGACCGGGGCAGCCCTGTTGACTCTGCTGAGGTCAGCATGACGCCATGCTGACGCAATATTCCTTTTCTGGAATTTAGTTTATTTTATAAATAATCAGGAAATTCCAGAAATTGTTGCAAACTTCTAAAATTCATATAAAATCAACCATAGCTCCAAATCAAACAAATTATATATGAAAAATTATCAGAAAAATTCAAGGAATCCATCTGTACCATTTTCATGCATGTTTGAGCAATGTTTGTCCTCTGTTTTGGACAAAACGAATAAAGGGCATTTAAATAATCATATATGGAGTTGGAATTTGAATCATGTATTCAAACCAACTTCATTTAAATCATAGCTAGGTGCATTAGCTCAAACCATAGCATATTGCCATGTCATAGCATGCATCATATTGTCGCATTGCATTGATTGTGTTTCTTCTCTGTTTGTCGGTGTTGTTCCCCCTCGATAGGCGTTGTCTGCAAGCGTTGTGATCGTTGACAGATGAAGACTCAATGCTATCTTGAAGTGCCGAGGCAAGCAAAACCCCTTGTTCATTCGATACAATCCCACTCTCCTCCTGCTCTCTTTTCTGCATTAGGACAACAACGATTCATCTGTTACTTGTTGTGGTAGCTGAACCCTTTATCCTTTGCATGACTGTCATTCCACGGTAAATAGATGAAACCCACTAGTATGAGTAGGAGTTGTTTGAGACCTATTGTGCCTACTCATTCATGCTTGTTGGTCATGCACCTCTTTTGCTTAGAGTTGAGTCAGTGCGATTCATCGAGGATGAATCGGAGGTGTGTGAACATGTCCTCTTGTGTGTGAGCTAAGTGTGTGAACACGATTTGGTAAAGGTATCGGTGAGAGGCCATGTAGGAGTACATGGTGGGTTGTCTCATTGAAGCCGTCCTTAGGAACTGAGTTACGTGTTTGTGATCCATGATTCAGCTACTACCATGCATTGGGCCTGAAATATGACCCTTTCGACTTCTTATTCACCTAGTCTTACATCCGGGAGTTGCAAGTAGTTTACGGTGTTTGTAGCCTCTTTGGAGGCCGTGGGCAGCCGGCCGTAGGGGTGGGCTGTGATCACGGTAGGTGCGTGGCACGGTGTCTGGATGCCCGTTTGGTATCTCGGAACCTGTTCACATCGTTTGGGGCTGTGGCGAACCTTGGCGGAACTCCTCATAGATGGAACCCAAATAGGTGATAAACACGGACTAGAGACTTGAGTGTCTAGGTAGGTCGTGGTCTACACCCGTCGGCTTTAAGCTTGAAGTCTGCCGAGCACATGTCGTGTCTGAGGCGCTAAGTGGTGAAACATGTATGAAGAAGTACACCCTGCGGGGTTAACATCATCTATTGAATAGCGTGTCATGATAAGGACTTACGGGTTGCCTATAACAGTTCATAGACAAGTGAAAGTGGATACTCTAATATCGCAAGATAAGCGTGAGTGCTATGGATGGCGTTCTCGTGAGGAGGCGGAGGCGGATCCATAGTGGTGTATTGATGTGGTGAATATGTGGACTCGTGTGCATACCTCAAGAGTTACTTGCGATCGTGGTTTAGGATAGCCACGAGTCAAAGCTGGCTTCTTGCGGTTAAACCGCACCATCCCTTTATTGATAATGATGCATATGTAGTTAGTTACGATGTAAGTCTTCTTTGGTACATTTGTACTCACGTTTGCCTATTTTATGTTTTTGCGAGAGACTTGGTCTCGCTAGTAGTTCCGTGGACTTGACGTTTAGCTTGATACCTCGGCTCGATCTTGTGCCCTCGGCGGAATCTGGTAGATAGTCGGGCTTCTCGGCCTTTTTCATTTATAGATATACGTACTCGGACATGTTAGCTTCGCTTGTGCTTGACTTGTATGCTCTGAATGTTGGGTCATGAGACCCATGTTTGTAATATCTCGCTCCTCGGGCCTATTGAATAAATACTTGAGTCGTAGAGTCATGTTGTGATGCCATGTTGTATTTGCACATATCGAGCATATTGTGTGTATGTTATTGAAATGCTTGGTATGTGTGGGATCGACTATCTAGTTGTTTATCTTTAGTAGCCTCTCTTACGGAAATGTCTCCTAGTGTTTCCACGAGCCATGGTAGCACTCTTTGCTCCGGAACACTTAGGCTGGCGGCATGTGTCCTTCTTCGTTCTGTGTACATCCCTTGAAATGTCGCGTTGAGTACGGAGTCTGTTAGCCGCTACAGCCCGGTTTACGAATCTGCTAGCCCGGTGCTACAGCCGGAACTTATTCGCTGATGACCAAACACGTTCGATCTTTGAGTCATGGATGCTGTCCTGTAAGTCTGTGCCACTTCGGTTTCGACTAGCCATGTCAGCTCGGGCTCCTTATCGTATGGATGCTAGCGACACTATCATATCGTGTGCCAAAAGCATAAGCGGTCCCGGCAAAATGGCGACACCGTGGGAATACGTCGTGAGGCGCAAAGTGATATGAGGTGTTACAGGCTAGATCGATGTGACATTGAGTCGGGGTCTGACAGCTTTGGTGAGAGGGCACGGAGGTGCGTGGCGGCGGGAGAGATCGGTGGCGGGGACACGAGCGGGCAGGGTGGAGGTGGCGAAGCGCGTCTTGCAGCTGCGACGCAGCGCTCGTCCTCTGGCGGAGGAGGAAAGCGGCAGGGAGTTGGCGGTGGCGGGCTGGGCTGGCTTTGCCCGGTGGGCTGCTTCTGATGACAGGCAGTGGGCCTTGCCGAGTAAGTGGCGGTAGTTTCTTCTCTCTCTCTGTTTCTATTTTAATTCTGTTTTCTATTTATTTCTGCGACTTTGTGGCTTTATTAAAAATACAAAAGCGTTTCCAAAATCCTGAAAATAGTTGTGGGCTCTGTTAGGATTATTCCTAGCATCCCACACTTAAGTTCAAATTAATTGAGCACTTAAAATAATGTATAGCATTTAAATGACCAATTGCAAATACTATATGATTTAATTGGTGACCAAATATGTTAAGGAAAAATGTGCAACACCTCTGGTTATGGTTTATACGGTGGCTATGCCACCATTTTTTATAACATGTCTCCAAACTTTTGAGCATTTACAGCCGTTATCTTTGTCAGAGTCATCAGGTTTCTAAAACAATCGATGCACTTGCAATCCTTTCCCTCTGGTTTTAATGTTCCTTTGGGCCAGGTTAAACACACCAATTGCTGAGTTGAGGTATTCTATTGCCTCGACATATATGTTGGAGCTATTATTATGACCCTAGGTGTCTTAGGGGATCATCTAGTAATCTAGCCATGATTTGTGTCCCAGTGTGAGGATTCTGGCCTTTATTCCCGAAGCATCCCGTGATGCAATTTAGTTAGTAGGTATTCTACTCGTGGGTTTTGAACCCGATATTCACCTTACTCACTTCATGTCGATAGTGTTTGCTCGTTCCTTTAGGATATTGGTTACCTTTGCGATAGTTCTCGAGGTTCGTGGTATATCATTCTTCCAAATACCATGAACTACTTATGGCAGCAGTTCCTCGTTGAACCAAAAGATCGCAACAAAAGTGCTCTCGATGAATTATCGACTCCATGTTGTGACTCTGCCAGTTCTACCCTTTCTGCATGGGTTATCCGGAAGAATGTTGAGCTACGCTCGACATACTAATCTATGCATCCACAACTTAGAAAATTATATGTTCCTTTGAGTTGTCCCTCGTTAGTTGTGTCCTGACCCTCGTCTGTCAATTGATAGTCAAGAATATGTGTGCATTCGATCATCGGTGCCTATTATTCTTGTGGTCCGTCAGGCCATTCTATTCAGAATGACTAGGAGAAACAAACTCCAGTACCTCATCCATTTCTAGGATTGGGTCAAAGCAGTTGTATTCCGTAGATCAAAATGCAAATAAGCTTTTGATCCCTTCTACCCTGAAGTATTACCCCCTTTACGTCAAGATCGTCATGAGAATTGCACTATCTCTTATGAATTCTTGACGCAGTAATACTTCTTGCCATCATTGTTCATTCCTCGGTTTCCGTATTATTGTAACCGGAATGCTGACAAGTGAGTCATGATGTGTGAAATCAATACTGCTAGCAACTCCGTTGCTTGGTAGTTGAAGGACAATAATTTCATTCTTAGCATGTTGATTCTTGAATCATCATCCTAAGATAGATCGTGCTACCTAGTCCTTACTTACGGTGCACTCTTCGATCAATGAGTTAGGATTGTGCCAATCCCTCGCTCTTGTGATCATATCATCTTGCCCTGAAAAGCAAGATTGTTCTCGAGCTTAGTGACATACCGGTGGTTCGTGATTTTCCGAATATCTTCTCGGAGGTATCACCAGGTTGTCACCTGACCGCTATGTTGAGTTCGTGATCAAGTTGGTTTCATATAAACCACCCCTTCTCCAAGAATCTGTGTTGCATACCCCTGAGCTAGTTGGTTAAGATAAACAACAACTTGGAGAGTTGGAAGATAAAAGCTTGTCCGACTTAGCTCATGTTAAGGGATATCTCTTTGTGTGTGTTTGATGAAGAAAGGTAATATCTTCATTGATTGGTCCTCGTGATCAGTTGTTGGACTTATTGTCTTGCCAAAATTTTGATTTGAGTATGGGCTATCCTCAAACCAAGTCAGAACCAACGATGTTAAGTAATGTTGTCTTACTCGTGGATTTTCCTCGAGCATACACCATTACATCTTTTGGAGTCGACCAATGCTATCACTTGTTCTCATAATTATGGAATTCCATGTTCATGGAAAACCAGGATGAATTGTTGTTGAGCCCATCGACAGCATCCTTGTCTTCTCCATAGTTTTGTTGAACATTAAGCTAGTGTTGGAAACATTTAAAAGCATTTGTTCATGCTAGATCATGAAGCATATGTTCGGATGTAAGAAGTGACTTCCTCTAGTTCATGTGTATTTGATGCAAGTTGCGCCATGGATTTGAGAAAGTCAAAATTGCTTCCTTTGGATTAAGTCCCAAATCAGTCATGCATCGTGCGAAGTATTACGTGGTTGAAGACTTGCAACCTTCATTCTATATGTATTCCGTAGCACACCAAGCCACTGATTGATTTGTTCAAGGAGAAGAAGTTCCTTCGTAGGCTCGAGACTTATGCAAGGACTTCGATATCCTTGTTGATGGTTTTCGACCGGAACTTCGGTAGTGTTTTATTGTAAGACTACCATAGAATCATGTTTATGCAGGACAATGTGTTCACATGTTTGTAGCAGGACCAGCTCATGTTTTGGAGCTTGCTATCGTAGTTCATTTCCCGAGAATCTTGCAACGTCATCTCGTCGATTTGTGTTGCAACTGTTCCTTCTCCAGACATGCTGTCTGAAATATCCTGTTACCAACCAGATCTGAATCTCAAGCAGATATGATGGATGGAACGTGTCCCAAGAACTATAATATTGGTCTCTCTGTAACCCGGTAAAATGGATGTAAATGGCCAAGACACCCGGTAGGAAGACTGTTATTGTAATATCTTGATTGAAGAAGTTGGCCACCTCTCCATAAGGACTTCGTAGGAATTATTCCCTATTTGTGTGCCTTATGATTTTTGTGCTCCCGAAGTCCGACCTTTACTTGATGTTCAAGATACCAGACCATTTCAATGAATGGGATACGCTAGTACATCAAGGAGAACATTAGAAGCGGAGTGCTAAATGTCTCTCGATCGATCATCGATTTACGTTCCTTGGCCGCTAAGGTGAAATCTGAGAAAGTGTTATTTTCCTTTGCATCTGCATCATCCATCACCATTCATCATGGTAGTATGTTGTGTTACTAGGATCCTTGACACGGATATTGGTAAAACCTTGATGAATATGGAAATGCTCAAGTTCTTGAGAGCGCGCTCAAGCTCTAGGTTTTATTGTCGGCATTGATTACATAGTGCTCTCAGTTTCCTCGGTTATGCTATAACCAATCCAGTAGTGGAACCATCCTCTACTGTTGAGCTTCTCCCCAGTTACTAAAATCATCCCTTGTGTTGTTTTCAACAAGGTAATCCACATCATCCATTCTAATCCGGGTATGCCATTCTACCGAACCCCTCTAAACGATCGCTCGAAAATTGCCTTAGGTTGGTATAAAGAGTTTCAATGATCTCTGAATCAAAGGTAATTCTTTTTGCCACTTGAGGTAATAATCTACGAATCACCCTCCTCCAGGATGTCTCGCTATGGTATCATGGCAACTCAACTCCTCGCTTCGATGACAACCATTCACCACCCTCTTAAGGGTAGAATCGTCATCTGTCTCCTCCATTCCTTGGATGTATGCTTCATGTCTCAGCTTGAGATGTTTCCATGTCTCAATCCATGAGTTGATCCTAAGTTGTTCGATCTTGAGGAGATCGATCCTTCTAAGTTTTCCTTTCTTCTTGTCATCATGTGAATGAAGATCTCGAAAGCAAAGGCGTCAAGATTGTTTTGAGCCAGAGATCAACACCTCGAGAAGGCAGTTGGATCTTGAAGCTCATATTATTAGTTAGTGTCCCTTGTCTTCTTACCTCCGTCTTGAATCTCGGGGCGAGATTCTTGTTTAATGAGGGGTGGCTATCATCCAGTTCAGGCCTTGCTTGTCTTTGCTTTATCATCCATGCATCATGTTTAAATTTTATGAAACTTGAAATGGGGATTGCCTAAACCCTAGCATCAAAGGAATTCACTAGGTTCAACTAAAATATTTTCATTGAATTCCAAATGGCTTTAAAAATGTTCATCATTTACGGAAAAATGCTAGAACCATAACCGAGAGGTGTTGCATTTTTTCCTTAACATATTTAGTCCTTGAATTAAATCATATAGTATTTGCAATTGGGCATTTAAATGCTATACATTATTTTAAGTGCCCAATTAATTACGAACTTATGTGTGGGATGCTAGGAATAATCTATGAGCCCACAACTATTTTCAGGATTTTTGGAAGCGTTTTGTATTTTAATAAAGCCACAAAGTCATGAAATAAATAAAACAGTAATTAAAATAGAAAACAGAGAGAGAAAACTACACGGCCACTTACGTGGCAAGGCACTTTACTTTATCCTTTGTAGCAGCCAGTGGCAAAGCCAGCCCAGCCACACCACAACTCCTGTCGCCTTCCTCCTCTACCGGGGAGGGCAGCGTGGCGTGGCAATGCCCCGGCCTTGCGCCCCGGCCTCCTCCACCCTGCTGCACTGTGTCCCGTCGCTGGATCTCTCCCGTCGCCACGCACCCCCAGGCCCTCTCACTCTCTCCCGAGCTCCTATCCCCCTCTGCTCTCTCTCCCTCCCTTGACGAGCAGGCTCGTCGCCGCCGTTCACCGTAGCCATGGCCACCGGCCTCCCGATCCACCCAGCATGTCCGGAGAACCGCCTCGGCTCCGTCATCCTCCTCGGCGCCACCGCAGCCGGAGGCGCACCCACGGTGCACATGTCGCCCTCGTCTTCAACCTCGGGCGTCGAGATCGTCTTCGCTGCCTGCTCGGCTCGGCCTCCGCCAGCGAGGCGACCCTCTCCTCGTGTTCTCGTGAGCTCTGATCTTCCTTCCCTCTCCGTTTCTCTCTAGCCGTCATAGCGCGGCATCTCTCACCCGAGCAGTGCGCCGCCAAAGCTTGCGGCGATGACACTCCGGTGACCATTTGGTCCGGGCATCGTCAACATCCTCGCCGCACAGCGTAGGCGCTGTAGGTGCTAACCCCGCATCGCCAAGGCGGCTGTAGCCTCGACCCGAGCTCGCCACGAACTCCGGTCGCTGCAAAGTTCCGCCGCCATCGATTTAGTCCACTCTGGCGAGAGTTGTTGCCTCGTTGGATCGCGAGACTCCCGACTTTCGTAGCCGCAAACCACGTCCAAAACCGAGCCACGTAGGCGATTTCCGAACTGCCCGCCGTCTCGTAAATCGCCCGGCGACGAGCATCTCGGCGTGTTAAACCTTTGATTGACCGGGGTTTGACCTCCACAGGTCAGCGACATGTGGGGCCAGCCCTTTTAATTACCTAGGTTTAGGATTAGTTTAGCGTTAACAAATTACATTAATTAGTCTAGCCAGCGACTAGTGGGTCCCAGCGTCGAGTTTGACCTGGTGATGCCGTTGACCTCTTGGCCAAGCATGGCGATCTTGGCGCAATTAACAATTTTACGGAATTAAAATAAATCGGGAAATTCGGAAAATGAACCGAATGCCGACGGGTGAACTATGATGCGTGAAATCAATACTCCGAGCAACTTGTTGCTTGGTAGTTAATGGACAATACTCTCACTCTTAGCGTGTTGGTTGTTGAACCATCACCCTAAGGTTGATCATGCCACCTAGTCCATTTTCCCTGGTGCACCCTTCGATCAATGAGTTAGGATTTTGTCAAACCCTTGCTCTGTTGACCATGTCGTCTTGCCCTGAAAAGCAAGATTGTTCTCGAGCTTAGTAACATATCGGTGGTTCATGATTTTCTCAATATCTTCTAAGTATACAAAGTTGTCACCGACCGCTATGTTGAGCTCGTGATCAAGTTGGTTTCATATAAACCACCCTTCTCCAAGAATCTGTGTTGCATACCCTCGAGCTAGTTGGTTGCTTAAACAACAACTTGGAGAGTTGGAAGATAAAAGCTTGTTCGACTTAGCTCATGTTAAGGGATATCTTTTTGCGTGTGTTGAAGAAAGATAATATCTTCATCAATTGATCCTCGAGACCAGTTGCTGGAGCTATTGTCTTGCCAAAAAACTTTGATTTGAGTGTGGGCTATTCTCAAATCAAATCAGAACCAACGATGTTCGTAATGTTGTCTTACTCGTGGATTTTCCTCGAGCAAACACCATTATGTCTTTTGGGTCTGACCAATACTATCACCTTTTTCACATAGTTATGGAATTCCATCTCCATGGGAATCTGGATGAATTGTTGTTGAACCCATCGACAACATCCTTGTCTTCTCCATAGTTTTGTTGAACATTGCTAGTGTTGGAAACTTTAAAAGCATTTGTTCATGCTAGCTCATGAAGCATATGTTCGGATGTAAGAAGTGACTTCTCTAGTTCATGTGCATTTGATGCAAGTTGTCACCGTGGATTTGAGAAAGCTTGTTTTTCTTCCCCTGGAATCATCCCAAGTCACTCATGCATACATGCGAAGTATTCTATGGTCTGGAGACTTGCAACCTTCATTCTATATGTATTCCTAGCACACCAAGCCACTGATTGACTTGATCAAGGAGAAGAAGTTCCTTCTTAAGAGCATGCCTTATGCAAGGACTTCGTTATCCTCGATGATGGTTCCCCACCTGGACTCGCTAGTGTTCTATTATAAGACTACTATGTGGTCATGCTTGTCTTGGACAGCGTGATCACAGGTTTGTAGCAGAACCAGCTCATGTTTTGGAGCTTGCTATCGTAGTTCATTTCCCGAGAATCTCGCGACGTCATCTCGTCGGTTTGTGTTGCAAACTTTCATTTTTCTTTCTAGACTCGATGATTCTAGATTATTCTGACACCAACCAGATCTGAATCTCAGGCAGATATGATGGTTGGAATGTTTCCCAAGAACTATAATATTGGTCTCTCGATAACCGGTAAAGAGGATGTCGTGGCCAACACACCCCGCCGGAAGACCTATTATTGTAGTATCTTGATTGAAGAAGTTGGCCACCTCCCATAAGGACTTTGTAGGAATTATTCCCTATTTGTGTGCCTTATGATTTTGTGCTTCCGAAGTCCGACCTATCACTTGGTGTTCTAGATACCAGACCATTTCAATGAATGGGATACGCTAGTACATCAAGGAGAACATTAGAAGCGGAGTGCTAAATGTCTCTCGGTCGATCATCCAGATTTTCTTTCCTTGGCTTCGCCAAGGTGAAATCTGAGAAAGTGTTATCTTTCCTTTGCATCTGCACCCTCCACCGGTATTCATCGTGGTAGTACGTTGTGTTGCCAGGATCCTTGACACGGATATTGGTAAAACCTTGATGAATATGGAGATGCTCAAGTTCTTGAGAGCACACACAAGCGCTAGGTGTTACCATCGGCACTAACTGGATTGTTTCAATTTCCCGGTTATGCTATAACCATTCCAATAGAGGAATCACTCGCCATTGAGTTCCTCCCCGCCACTAGAATCATTCCCAAAGACTTGTATTTTGTTCCCAACTTGCAATCGCCATTGTGCCATCCTATCTTGGGTCCCATCCATTTCGATGATAAGAAAAATCATCCCTTGTGTTGTCTTCAACAAGGTAATCCACATCATCCATTCTCGCCCGAGAATGTCATTCTTTCGGACTCCTTCAAATGATCGACAGAATTGCCTTAGGCTGGTATAAAGATTTCAATGATCTTTGAATCAAAGGTAATTCTTTTGCCACTTAAGGATATATCTACGAATTGCCTTCCTCTAAAATGTCTCACTGTGGTATCATGGCAACTCAAACTCGCCACGTTGACAACCGCTCACCACCCTCTTAGGTGTGGAATTGTTGTCTACCTAGTGAACCTCGCCATCTGCTCCACTCCATTCCTCTAGACGATGCTTTGTATCTCAGCTCAAGAGATGATCTACATCTCATTCCGTGAGTTGATCTTGTGATCATTAAAATGATCCATCCTTGTAGAGTGTTTCTGTCCTCGTGTTGGATGGAGTTCTCAGAGCAAGACATCAAGACAAAGATGATGATCGCCAACGCTCTTATGAAGTGCAAGCTGGATCGTGAAGACCGTGTTAGCTTAGTGCCCCCCCTTTGTCTTCTTACCTCATGTCTTGAATCTCGGGACGAGATTCTTGTTTAGTGGGGGTGAGCTGTCACATCCCTTGTCCTGGTATGCAGTAGGCTAGCCCTTCATGTGTGCATCATGTTTAACTTTTCAAATGAATTTGAAATGGGGATGTTCAAACCCTAGCACCAAATGGAATTCAAATAGGTTCAACATAAAAATAATTTTAGTGAATCCAAATGGCTTTCAAAAATGTTCATCATTTCTGGAAAATGCTAGAACCATAACCAGAGGTGTTGCACATTTTTCCATGACATATTTGGTCACTGAATTAAATCATATGTACTTTGCATTTGGGCATTTAAATGCTAGTAAATATGTTAAATGCTCAAATAATTCTGAACTTAAGTGTGGGCTATTAGGAATAATCCCAACAGGGCCCACAATTATTTGCAGGATTTGTGGGAACGTTTTAGTATTTTAAATAAAGCCTTCAAATTGCAGAAGAAATAGAAAAGAGAAATAAAATAGGAAAGAATGTAAGGCCACCAGCCACCTACCTAACCCACTGGCGGCCCACCATGCTCAAAGACTGTTGGCCCAGCCCAAAGCAGCCGCCCCACTGCCTTCAACCTCCTGCCAAGAGGCAGGAGGGCGCAGTTCGACGCTGCGACAAAGACGCTGCTGCCACCTCCTGCTTGCCGCCGCGCTTCTTCGGGTGGCGCCACGACGCCTCGAACCCCTCGCGCCTCCTCGCTTCCTTCCTCCTCTGCTTTCTTTACGACGGCCACCGAGCGCAGCTGCCGCCTGACGAGCACCACCACGGCCACCGCCCATCCTGCCTCTCCGATGAGTCCAGAGGAACCGCCATCGCTTCAAGGCTTTCTACACCAACCCATTCGACCGCTGGAGCCTCAGAAGGCCTTCCCGAGCTCGCCCCGACCTCCGCCGGGGCGACTTTCGATTCGCGAGCTCCAGCCCCTCCCCGCCTCGCCGCTTTTTCACCGGATGCGCCAGTGAGCTCCTCTTCCTCTCCCCTTCTCCCCTGGTCGCCCCGCCTCTAGGCCATAGTTCACACGGCCAACTCCGCCGCCACGACCTTTGTCGCCGCTGCCGCCACGGACGCCGCAGCTTGCGCCGAGCGCTATCGTCCTCACTCTTGCTCCTAGGAGCCGAACGCACCTAGTAGCACGTCTGCCGCACCAGAGCCCCTAGCCGCCGAGGCCAAACTCGTGACCGCTTAGGTCATCGCTGGCGCCAACTCCGCCACCCCGACCCAATCGACTCGCTAAGAGCCGCGCTCGTCCCAGCCCACTTCAATGCCTTCCGTCCCATTTGGTGGCTTGAACGGCTAAAACCACTTTCCGCCGCTGCTGGTCGCCGCCGCCGGCTAAACGCCGCGAAGTTGACCCTGCTTGACCACCGACCATTGACTTGCGGGCCTGTGTTGATCCCCGGTCTCGACGTGGGCCCTCGTGCCACTAATTAAACCAGATTAGCAATAGTTTAACGCTAACTAAATTTAGTTTAGTTAACCACTGACACGTGGGGCCCAGTGGTCAGTTTGACCAGGGCCACCCGTTGACCTGCTGACCTCAGCCTTACGTCATGCTGACGCAGTAAATCTTTTTCTGGATTTATTTTTATTCAGGAATTCCAGAAATTGATGCAAACTTCTAAAATTCATATAAAATCAACCGTAGCTCCAACTCAAACAAATTATATATGAAAAATTATCAGAAAAATTCAAGGAATCCATCTGTACCATTTTCATGCATGCTTGAACAATTTTTGTCCTCTGTTTGGACAAAACAAATAAAGGGCATTTAAATAGTCATATATGGAGTTGGAATTTGAATCATGTATTCAAACCAACTTCATTTAAATCATAGCTAGGTGCATTAGCTCAAATCACAACATATTGCCATGTCATGATCATGCATCATATTGTAGCATTGCATTGATTGTGTTCTTTCTCAGTTGCCGGTGTTTGTCCCCTCTCGATAGACGTGGTTCCGACGACGAGTTCGATGACACCGATGAAGAACTATATTATCTTCGAAGTGCTGTGCAAGCAAAACCCCATGTTCATTCCGATAAAATCCCACTCTCTCGCCTCCCCGCTTCTTTTTATGCATTAGGACAACAACGATTCATCTGTTACTTGCCATGTAGCTGAACCCCTTTATCCTTTGCATGACCTGTCATTCCACAAGAATAGATGAAACCCACTAGCATGAGTAGGAGTTGTTTGAGCCTTGTTGTGCCTACTCATACATGCTTGTTTGTCATGCCTGCTACTGCTTAGAGTTGAGTCGGGTCTGATTCATCGAGGATGAATCAGAGGTGTGTGAACATGTCCTACTGTGTGAGCTAAGTGTGTGAACATGATTTGGTAAAGGTATCGGTGAGAGGCCATGTAGGAGTACATGGTGGGTTGTCTCATTGAAGCCGTCCTTAGGAACTGAGTTATGTGTTTGTGATCCATGATTCAGCTACTACCATGCATTGGGCCCTGAAATATGACCCCGCTCGACTTCTTATTCACCCTTGTCCTCTGTCCAGGAGTTGCAAGTAGTTTCTGGTGTTTGTAGTATGCTGGAGGCCGTGCGCAGGGTTGATCATAGGGTGGGCTGTGATGCGGTAGGCACGTGGTCGGGTAAACCGGCGCCGATTGGTGTCACGGAACCCTGCTCACATCGCTTATGGCTGTGAGCTAAACTTCGCCGAACTCCTCATAGATGGAACCCAAATAGGCGATAAACCCGACTAGAGACTTGAGTGTTCAGGTAGGTCGTGGTCTACACCCACGCCGGCTTTCGCTGAAGTCCGTCGAGCACATGTCGCGGTGCGCGCTAAGTGGTGGAAACATGTATGAAGAAGTACACCCCGCAGGTTAATACGATCTATTCAATAGCCGTGTCCGCGTAAAGGACTTCGGGTTGCCTATAACAGTTCATAGACAAGTGAAAGTGGATACTCTAAAATACGCAATATAAGCGTGAGTGCTATGGATGGCGCTCGTAGGGAGACGGAGCGGATCCATAGTGGTGTATTGATATGGTGAATATGTGGACTCGCAGCGCCACCTCAAAAGAGTTACTTGCAATGTAGTTTAGGATAGCCACCGAGTCAAAGCTGGCTTGCTGCAGCTTAAACCCCACCATCCCTTTATTCATAATGATGCATATGTAGTTAGTTCTGATATAAGTCTTGCTGGGTACATTTGTACTCACGCTTGCCTATTTTATGTTTTTGCAGAGACTTCAGCCTCGCTAGTAGTTCCACGTGACTTCGACGCTTAGCTTGATACCTCACCACGATCTTGTGCCTCGGCAGATCTCGTAGATAGTCGCTTCTAAGCCTTTTTTCATTTGTAGATGTCTGTACTCGCATATGTTTAGCTTCCGCTTGTGTTTGACTTGTATGTTTCAATGTTGGGTCATGAGACCCATGTTTGTAATATCTCGCCTCCTGAGCCTATTGAATAAATACTTGAGTCGAGAGTCATGTTGTGATGCCATGTTGTATTTGCACATATCGAGCATATTGTGTGTATGTTATTGAAATGCTTGGTATGTGGGATCCGACTATCTAGTTGTTTATCTTTAGTAGCCTCTTACCGGAAAATTTGAATTGGGAATTTTCAAAAGCCTCGTAAAAACCTCTAAAATAACCAACATTTAAATCTCATCAAATGAGTCCAAGAAAATGTTCCTCATATCCTCTCGAAATATTGGCAAGAGGTAAAATCCGAACCAATATTTTTGGTGTCTCGTAAACATTTATTTTGGGCATTTGAATTAAGTCAATAATTATTTGAATTGGATTTATATCTACTATTAAATAAATATAGGTTCAATAATTCTGAAATATTTTGTGGAGCATTGTTTTAACTCTTTCAGCTCCTAAAAATATTGTCGAAGAAAATAAATTGAATTGGTTTCAAAACCAAATTCAAAACAAACCTGCAAAATAGAAAACATTAATAAATGTAAAAAGAAGAGAGGAGAACTTACTCTGCACTTACCTGGCGCCACCAACTGCCTAGCACGCCCAGCCCACCGCCGCTTCCCTCGGTCGCCTTCTCCTCCTCTGAAGGAGAGGCGCTGCGGTCGGGCGCGCGGCACACGCCTGTGCCACCTCCTCGCCTGCCTCCCCTGCCGCCTCGAGGGCGCCACGCGACCCCAAGAGCCGCCCAGCCTCTCACTCCCCTCCTCCTCTCCTCTCCCTCCTCCGCTTCTCTCCCTTCACGCGCTCGAGTGGAGCTCGCTGTCGCCGACGCTGCTCGGCCATGGCCACTGCCACCCCACGCCCCCGACGCGCCAGAAGCTCCGCCATTCGTCCTCAACCTCTCACCGAGCCACGCCCGCCGACGCTTCGAGCGCCGCCACCGACGCCGTTTTCTTCCTTCGCACCGACGGTCGCCGCCGCTGATTCGCCGCCACGAGCGCCCCCTGCTCGCCGCCGCTGCTGACTCGCGCGTGAGCCATCGACCTGCTCTCTTTCTTCCCATGCCGCTTGCCGCTTAGCCGCTGCTTCCGCCGACCGAGCTCGCCGCCGCACGCCGCCGCCGCCGGGCTACAGACGCAGAAGCTCAAAACGAAAGCACGCTATCGCGCTCAAAGACACCTCCAGAGGTCGAGCACCCACCGTCGCCTCTGCCGTGCCCCACAAGACCATACTCAACCTCGCCTCAACTCCGCCGCCGCCGCGAGCCCTGCTCCGTGAGCTCCGCAAGCCCAGCCCCAGCCGCCACCACCGCTGATGCGGTGCTTTTCACTACCAGACGCAAATCACGCGCAAAACCGAGCCCCAGAGCGAAGTTTCCGCTAACTTCCGCCGCCGATTCGTCGCCGCCGCCTAAGTCCGCGATGATGACGGGCATCATTAGCGCTAACCCCACACTAACCAACCCCTAGGCCATCGACTAATGGGCCCCATGCCCCAATTAACACAAATTACATTTTCGCTTAGTTTAACTAACCCCGGTGGGCCCACGCCCGCTGTTGACGACGCCGACGTGGTCGCTGACCGTCCCATCTCGCTGCTGAGCCAAATAAAGATCGGGTCATCGACTGGACCCCATCGGTCGTTTGACCCGGGCAGCCCTGCTGACTTCGCTGAGGTCAAGATGACGCCATGTCGACGAATATTCCTTTTCTCGAATTTAGTTTATTTTATAAATAATCAGGAAATTCCGTAAATTGTTGCAAACTTCTAAAATTCATATAAAATCAACCATAGCTCCAAATCAAACAAATTATATATGAAAATTATCAGAAAAATTCAAGGAATCCATCTGTACCATTTTCATGCATGTTTGAGCAATGTTTGTCCTCTGTTTTGGACAAAACGAATAAAGGGCATTTAAATAATCATATATGGAGTTGGAATTTGAATCATGTATTCAAACCAACTTCATTTAAATCATAGCTAGGTGCATTAGCTCAAACCATAGCATATTGCCATGTCATAGCATGCATCATATTGTCGCATTGCATTGATTGTGTTTCTTCTCTGCTTGTCGGTGTTGTTCCCTCGATAGACGCTGTACCGACGCTAGGATCGCTGACACCGATGAAGACTCAATGCTATCTTCGTAGTGCTGTGCAAGCAAAACCCCTTGTTCATTCCGACATAATCCCACTCTCTCACTCCTGCTTCTTTATCTGCATTAGGACAACAACGATTCATCTGTTACTTGTTGTGGTAGCTGAACCCCTTTATCCTTTGCATGACCTGTCATTCCACAGTAAATAGATGAAACCCACTAGTATGAGTAGGAGTTGTTTGAGACCTATTGTGCCTACTCATTCATGCTTGTTGGTCATGCCTGCTACTGCTTAGAGTTGAGTCAGTCCGATTCATCGAGGATGAATCGAGGTGTGAACATGTCCCATCAGTGTGAGCTAAGTGTGAACACGATTTGGTAAAGGTATCGTGAGAGGCCATGTAGGAGTACATGGTGGGTTGTCTCATTGAAGCCGCCCTAGGAACTGAGTTCGTGTTTGTGATCCATGATTCAGCTACTACCATGCATTGGGCCCCAAATATGACCCCGCCGACTTCTTATTCACCCTAGTCTTCTCGTCCAGTGAGTTGCAAGTAGTTTCGTGTTTGTAGCTCATCGAGGCCGTGGACAGCA
The DNA here is from genome assembly GCA_021437245.1 of Aegilops speltoides. Taxonomy (NCBI): domain Eukaryota; kingdom Viridiplantae; phylum Streptophyta; class Magnoliopsida; order Poales; family Poaceae; genus Aegilops; species Aegilops speltoides. Next base: position 78,580,372 of record CM038145.1, on the reverse strand, counting down.
CTGACCGTAGGGGTGGGCTGTGATGCGGTAGGTACGTGGCACGGTGTACCGGATGCCCGCTTGGTATCTCGGGAACCCTGCTCACATCGCTTGGGGCTGTGAGCGAACCTTCGCCGAACTCCTCATAGATGGAACCCAAATAGGTGATAAACCCGACTAGAGACTTGAGTGTCTAGGTAGGTCGTGGTCTACACCCACGCCGGCCGCTGAAGTCCGCCGAGCACATGTCGTGTGCGACGCTAAGTGGTGGAAACATGTATGAAGAAGTACACCCCGCAGGTTAACATCATCTATTCAATAGCCGTGTCCGCGTAAAGGACTTCTTCTTTTATAACAGTTCATAGACAAGTGAAAGTGGATACTCTAATATGCGCAAGATAGCGTGAGTGCTATGGATGGCGCTCGTCAGGGAGACGGAGCGGATCCATAGTGGTGTATTGATGTGGTGAATATGTGGACTCGTAGCGCCACCTCAAGAGTTACTTGCAATGTAGTTTAGGATAGCCACCGAGTCAAAGCTGGCTTGTCTGCAGCTTAAACCGCACCATCCCTTTATTGATAATGATGCATATGTAGTTAGTTCTGATGTAAGTCTTGTTGGGTACATTTGTACTCACGCTTGCCTATTTTATGTTTTTGCAGAGACTTCAGGCCTCGCTAGTAGTTCCACGTGACTTCGACGCTTAGCTTGATACCTCAGCCACGATCTTGTGCCCTCGGCAGATCTCGTAGACAACAAGCTTCTCAGCCTTTTTTCATTTATAGATGTCTCAGATTTCGACATGTTAGCTTCCGCTTGTGCTTGACTTGTATGTTTCAATGTTGGGTCATGAGACCCATGTTTGTAATATCTCGCCCTGAGCCTATTGAATAAATACTTGAGTCGAGAGTCATGTTGTGATGCCATGTTGTATTTGCACATATCGAGCATATTGTGTGTATGTTATTGAAATGCTTGGTATGTGGGATCCGACTATCTAGTTGTTTATCTTTAGTAGCCTCTCTTACGGAAATGTCTCCTAGTGTTTCCACCGAGCCATGGTAGCTTGCTACCGCTCCTAACACTTAGGCTGGCCGGCATGTGTCCTTCTTCGCTCGTGTCCGTCCTTCGGGAAATGTCACGCTGAGTAACGGAGTCCTCGTTAGCCCGCCACAGCCCGGCCATCGGAGTCCTGCTAGCCCAGCTACAGCCCGAACTTATTCGCCGATGACCGACACGCTCGATGTCGGGTCATGGATGCCTGTCCCCGTAAGTCTGTGCCACTTTCGGTTTACGACCAGCCATGTCACTCGGCTCCTTATCGTATGGATGCTAGCGACACTATCATATACGCAGCCAAAAGGCTAAACGGTCCCGCAAAGGTAAGGCGACACCTGTGGGAATACCGTATGTGAGGCCGCAAAGTGATATGAGGTGTTACAGCTAGATCGATGTGACATTGAGTCGGGTCCCGACAGCTTTGGTGAGAGGGCTGGAGGTGCGTATGACGCGGAGAGATCCAGTGACGGGACACAGTGCAGGTGGAGGTGGTGGCGGGCTGCGTGCTGGCACAAGCACGCTGCCTGCCCCTCCCCGCAGAGGAGGAAGGCGACAGGAGTTGGCGGTGGCGGGCTGGCTGGCTTTGCCACTGGTTGCTACAAAGGATAAAGTGTGTGGGCCTTGCTGTAAGTGGCCGTAGTTTTTCTCTCTCTGCTTTCTATTTTAATTACTGCTTTCTATTTATTTCTCATGACTTTTGTGGCTTTATTAAAATACAAAAACGTTTCCAAAAATCCTGAAAATAGTTGTGGGCTCTCAGGATTATTCCTAGCATCCCACACTTAAGTTCGTAATTAATTGAGCACTTAAAATAATGTATAGCATTTAAATGACCAATTGCAAATACTATATGATTTAATTCAGTGACCAAATATGTTAAGGAAAAAATGTGCAACACCTCTGGTTATGGTTGCTTCTGAGTGGCTATGCCACCATTTTTGTAGCATGTCTCCAAACTTTTTGAGCATTTACAGCCGTTATGCTGTCCGAGTCATCCCAGGTTTCTAAAACAATCTGATGCACTTGCAATCCTTTCCCTCTGGTTTTAATGTTCCTTTGGGCCAGGTTAAACACACCAATTGCTGAGTTGAGGTATTCTATTGCCTCGACATATATGTTGGAGCTATTATTATGACCCTAGGTGTCTTAGGGGATCATCTAGTAATCTAGCCATGATTTGTGTCCCAAAGGTGAGGATTCTGCCTTTATTCCCAAGCATCCCGTGATGCAATTTAGTTAGTAGGTATTCTACTCGTGGGTTTTGAACCCGATATTCACCTTACTCACTTCATGTCGATAGTGTTTGCTCGTCCTTTAGGATATTGGTTACCTTTATGATAGTTCTCGAGGTTCGTGGTATATCATTCTTCCAAATACCATGAACTACTTATGGCAGCAGCCTCGTTGAACCAAAAGATCGCAACAAAAGTGCTCTCGATGAATTATCGACTCCATGTTGTGACTCGCCAGCTTCTACCCTTTCTCGCATGGGTTATCCGGAAGAATGTTGAGCTACGCCGACATACTAATCTATGCATCCACAACTTAGAAAATTATATGTTCCTTTGAGTTGTCCTCGTTAGTTGTGTCCCGACCTCGCTCTGTTCAATTGATAGTCAAGAATATGTGTGCATTCGATCATCGGTGCCTATTATTCTTGTGGTCCGTCAGCCATTCTATTCGTAATGACTAGGAGAAACAAACTCCAAAGACTTCATCCATTTCTAGGATTGGGTCAAAGCAGTTAGATTCCGAGATCAAAATGCAAATAAGCTTTTGATCCTTCTACCCTCAAGTATTACCCCTTTACGCCAAGATCGTCATGAGAATTGCACTATCTCTTATGAATTCTTGACGCAGAATACTTCTTGCCATCATTGTTCATTCCTCGCTTCGATTATTGTAACCGAATGTCGACAAGTGAGTCATGATGTGAAATCACATCGCTAGCAACTCCGCTGCTTGGTAGTCAAGGACACAATTTCATTCTTAGCATGTTGATTCTGAATCATCATCCTAAGATAGATCGTGCTACCTAGTCCTTACTTACGGTGCACTCTTCGATCAATGAGTTAGATTGTGCCAATCCTCGCTTCTTGTGATCATATCATCTTGCCCTGAAAAGCAAGATTGTTCTCGAGCTTAGTGACATACCGTGGTTCGTGATTTTCCAATATCTTCTGGAGGTATCACCAGGTTGTCACCGACCGCTATGTTGAGTTCGTGATCGTTGGTTTCATATAAACCACCCTTCTCCAAGAATCTGTGTTGCATACCCTCGAGCTAGTTGGTTAAGATAAACAACAACTTGGAGAGTTGGAAGATAAAAGCTTGTCCGACTTAGCTCATGTTAAGGGATATCTCTTTGTGTGTGTTTGATGAAGAAAGGTAATATCTTCATTGATTGGTCCTCGTGATCAGTTGTTGGACTTATTGTCTTGCCAAAATTTTGATTTGAGTATGGGCTATCTCAAACCAAGTCGAACTAACGATGTTCGTAATGTTGTCTTACTCGTGATTTTCCTCGAGCATACACCATTACATCTTTTGGGTCCGACCAATGCTATCACTTGTTCTCATAATTATGGAATTCCATGTTCATGGAAACCAGATGAATTGTTGTTGAGCCCATCGACAAAGATCCTTGTCTTCTCCATAGTTTTGTTGAACATTAAGCTAGTGTTGGAAACATTTAAAAGCATTTGTTCATGCTAGATCATGAAGCATATGTTCGGATGTAAGAAGTGACTTCCTCTAGTTCATGTGTATTTGATGCAAGTTGCCGCCATGGATTTGAGAAAGTCAAAATTGCTTCCTTTGGATTCGTCCCAAATCAGTCATGCATACGTGCGAAGTATTCTGTGGTTCGAAGACTTGCAACCTTCATTCTATATGTATTCCGTAGCACACCAAGCCACTGATTGATTTGTTCAAGGAGAAGAAGTTCCTTCGTAGGCTCGAGACTTATGCAAGGACTTCGATATCCTTGTTGATGGTTTTCCACCGGAACTCGGTAGTGTTTTATTGTAAGACTACCATAGAATCATGTTTGTCTGGGACAATGTGTTCACATGTTTGTAGCAGGACCAGCTCATGTTTTGGAGCTTGCTATCGTAGTTCATTTCCCGAGAATCTTGCAACGTCATCTCGTCGATTTGTGTTGCAATCGTTCTTTCTCCGCATATGCCGTCTCGAAATATCCTGCTACCAACCAGATCTCAATCTCAAGCAGATATGATGGATGGAACGGTCCCAAGAACTATAATATTGGTCTCTCTCAGAATCTGCAAATGGATGTCGTGGCCAAGACACCCAGCCGAAGACCTGTTATTGTAATATCTTGATTGAAGAAGTTGGCCACCTCTCCATAAGGACTTCAGAGGAATTATTCCCTATTTGTGTGCCTTATGATTTTGTGTTCTCGAAGTCCGACCTTTACTTGATGTTCAAGATACTGCACCATTTCAATGAATGGGATACGCTTAGTACATCAAGGAGAACATTAGAAGCGGAGTGCTAAATGTCTCTTGTCGATCATCCAGATTTCGTTCCCTTGGCTTCGCTAAGGTGAAATCTGAGAAAGTGTTATTTTCCTTTGCATCTGCATCATCCATCACCATTCATCATGGTAGTATGTTGTGTTACTAGGATCCTTGACACGGATATTGGTAAAACCTTGATGAATATGGAAATGCTCAAGTTCTTGAGAGCGCGCTCAAGCTCTAGGTTTTATTGTCGGCATTGATTACATAGTGCTCTCGCTTCTCGGTTATGCTATAACCAATCCAAAGAGTGGAACCATCCTCACTGCTGAGCTTCTCCCGCTACTAAAATCATCCCTTGTGTTGTTTTCAACAAGGTAATCCACATCATCCATTCTAATCCGGTATGCCATTCTACCGAACCCTCTAAACGATCGTCAAAATTGCCTTAGGTTGGTATAAAGAGTTTCAATGATCTCTCGAATCAAAGGTAATTCTTTTTGCCACTTGAGGTAATAATCTACGAATCACCCTCCTCCAGGATGTCTCGCTATGGTATCATGGCAACTCAACTCCTCGCTACGATGACAACCATTCACCACCCTCTTAAGGGTAGAATCGTCATCTGTCTCACTCCATTCCTTCAGATGTATGCTTCATGTCTCAGCTTGAGAGATGTTTCCATGTCTCAATCCATGAGTTGATCCTAAGTTGTTCGATCTTCGAGGAGATCGATCCTTCTAGAGTTTTCCCTTTCTTCTTGTCATCATGTCGAATGAAGATCTCGAAAGCAAAGACGTCAAGATTGTTTTGAGCCAACAGATCAACACCTCGAGAAGACAGTTGGATCTTGAAGCTCATATTATTAGTTAGTGTCCCCTTGTCTTCTTACCTCACGTCTTGAATCTCGGGACGAGATTCTTGTTTAGTGGGGGTGAGCTGTCACATCCCCAGTTCAGGCCTTGCTTGTCTTTGCTTTATCATCCATGCATCATGTTTAAATTTTATGAAACTTGAAATGGGGATTGCCTAAACCCTAGCATCAAAGGAATTCACTAGGTTCAATCTAAAATATTTTCAAAGGAATTCCAAATGGCTTTAAAAAATGTTCATCATTTCGAAAAATGCTAGAACCATAACCAGAGGTGTTGCACATTTTTTCCTTAACATATTTGGTCACCAATTAAATCATATAGTATTTGCAATTGGGCATTTAAATGCTATACATTATTTTAAGTGCCCAATTAATTTGAACTTATGTGTGGATGCTAGGAATAATCCTAACAGAGCCCACAACTATTTTCAGGATTTTTGGAAACGCTTTTGTATTTTTAATAAAGCCACAAAGTCGCAGAAATAAATAGAAAACAGTAATTAAAATAGAAAACAGAGAGAGAGAAGAACTACCTGCCACTTACGTGGCAAGGCGCACTGCCTCGCCATCAGAGCAGCCCACCGGGCAAAGCCAGCCCAGCCCGCCACCGCTAACTCCCCTGTCAGCTTTCCTCCTCTACCAGAGGACGAGCTGGTCACAGCTGCCACGCACGCGCCTGCCTCCACCCTGCCCGCCTCGTGTCCCCGCCGCCTGGATCTCTCCCACGCCGCCACGCACCCCCCTGTGCCCTCTCACTCTCTCCCGAGCTCCTATCCCCTCTCGCTCTCTCTCCTCCCGATCAACGGAGCTCGTCGCCGCTGCTCACCGTAGCCATGGCCACCGCCCTCCCAGCCCACCCAAAGATGTCCAGAGAACCGCCGGCCCGCCATCCTCCTCGACGCCACACGAAACCGAGACGCACCACAAGGCTCGACGCCTCGTCTTCAACCTCGGCGTCCGAGATCGCTTTCGCTGCTCGCTCAGCTCCGCCTCCGCCAAGCGAGACGACCTCTCTCGTGTTCTACGTGAGCTCCTCGATCTTCCTTCCTCTCCGCTTTCTCTCTAGCCATTATAGCCGCCGCTTCTCACTCCGACAAAGGTTGCCGCCAAAGCTTGCCGGCGATGACACCGCGACCATTTGGTCCCGGCATGCGCCCAACATCTCGCCAGACCGCTGAGACGCCAGAGGTGCTAACCCCAGATCGCTAAGGTCAGCCAGCCTCGACCCGAGCTCGCACGTAACTCCGGTCGCTGCAAAAGTTGCCGCCGCCATCGATTTAGTCCACTCGCGCGAAGTTGTCGCTTACGCTTGATGCGCGAGACTCAGCTTTCCGTAGCCGCAAACCACGCCCAAAACCGAGCCTGTGGGCGATTTCCGAGCTGCCCCGCTGCTCTGCCGCCGCCACGAGCGAGCCGCAGTTTAGGGCATCATGACCAGTGGGCTTGACCTCCCCGTCATCGGCATGTGGGCCAGCCCTTTAATTACCTAGGTTTAGGATTAGTTTAGCGCTAACAAATTCTGTTAATTAGTCTAGCCATCGACTAGTGGGTCCCAGCGCCAGTTTGACCTGGTCGATGCCGCTGACCTGCTGACGCAAGCATGACGCAGTTGTCGACGCATTAACAATTTTCTCGAATTAAAATAAATCAGAAATTCCAGAATGATTTAAACTTCAAATTTCTTAGAAATTCAACCGTAGCAGATTGAATATTTATATATATCAAATCGTAAAATCCATCCATCTGCATTTTCATGCATGTTAGAACAACTTATAGCTGCTGTTTAGCACAAATCATATAATGGCATTTAAATATTCACTTATGGAGTTTGAATTTGAATCTAGGTTCAAACCAACTTCATTTAATATGGATGCTATTGCATTAGTCACATCATCATATGACATTATCATGCATCATATTTGTTGCATTGTACTTGATTGTGTCCTCTCATTGTTTCTGCGATTCAGCATCATTCTCAGTACCAGTCTGGTCCAGCACGCAGTTGTGCGGTGCATGGTGAAACATGATGAAGAAGTACACCGCAGGTTAATATCATCCAGAAGTCCTTATCATGACACGGTTATTCAATAGATCATATTAACCCCAGGGTGTACTTCTTCATACATGTTTCACCACTTAGCTGCCCCAGACACCTACATGTGCTCTGCAGACTTCAAGCTTAAAGCCGACGGGTGTAGACCACGACCTACCTAGACACTCAAGTCTCTAGTCCGTGTTTATCGCCTATTTGGGTTCCATCTATGAGGAGTTCCTTCAAGTTTCACCACAGCCCCAAACGATGTGAACAGGGTTCCGAGACACCAAACGGGCATCCGTACACCGTACACGCATTTATCAGATCACAGCCCACCCCTACGGCCAGCTGTGCTGCCCACGGCCTCTAGTAGGCTACAAACACCGTAAACTACTTGCAACTCCCCGGACAGAGGACAAGGGTGAATAAGAAGTCGAAAGGGTCATATTTCAGGCCCAATGCATGGTAGTAGCTGAATCATGGATCACAAACACGTAACTCAGCCCTAAGGACGGCTTAATGAGACAACCCACCATGTACTCCTACATGGCCTCTCACCGATACTTTTACCAAATCGTGTTCACACACTTAGCTCACACAGTAGGACATGTTCTCACACCTCCGATTCATTCCCGGCGAATCGACCTGACTCAACTCTAAGCAAGAGCAGTGCATGACAAACAAACATGAATGAGTAGGCACAACAGGGCTCAAACAACTCCTACTCATGCTAGTGGGTTTCATCTATTTACTGTGGAATGACAGGTCATGCAAAGGATAAAGGGGTTCAGCTACCGCAGCAAGTAACAAATGATTCGTTGTTGTCCTAATGCAGTAAAAGAGAGCAGGAGCGAGAGAGTGGGATTGTATCGGAATGAACAAGGGGGTTTTGCTTGCCTGGCACTTCTGAAGATAATATAGTTCTTCATCTGTCATCGAACTCATCGCCTAACCACGTCTATCGAGAGGGGACAAACACCGACAACTGAGAAAGAACACAATCAATGCAATGCTACGATATGATGCATGATCATGACATGGCAATATGCTGTGATTTGAGCTAATGCATCTAGCTATGATTTAAATGAAGTTGGTTTGAATACATGATTCAAATTCCAACTCCATATATGATTATTTAAATGCCCTTTATTTGTTTTGTCCAAAACAGAGGACAATCATTGTTCAAACATGCATGAAAATGGTACAGATGGATTCCTTGAATTTTTCTGATATTTTTTCATATATAATTTATTTCATTTGGAGTTACGGTTGAATTTCTATGAATTTTAGAAGTTTTGGTTATTTTCTGGAATTTCCTGAATTATTTTAAATCCAGAAAACAATTACTGCGTCAGCATTTTGTCACTATGACGTCAGCAGGTCAATGTACACCGCTGTTGAGTCAAACCTGACCAGGGGGTCCACCGTCAGTGATCGGGCTGGTTAGTGCCACCGACGCAGGGCTCAACCAACGCCACGCCGGCATCTGGCCAAAATCGCGCAACCGTAATTAGATTAAAATTAATCTATTTTAGTTAGTTGGTTAGTTAGGCGGTGGGGCCCATCCGTCAGTGAGCTATGGGGTTAGTTAGTGGCATCGTTAGCCACTAATGACGGTGCTACGTTAGCTCGCCAGAGTATCGCCGGCGACGACCAAAACGCGGGGGACGCCTGGGTAGCTCGGTTTGCGCCACAGACACCGCTTTTGCTCGGGTTTATGCCACAATGAAATGGAAGACTCGCGATCTAGTGGTGGTGGCGGCAGAGCTGTGGTGGTCGGGATTGACGGCGGCGACTCAAATCGGGCGCGGCCGGAGATCGGCGAACTCGGGTTGCTGTTACGGTGGCGCTTTGAGGCTCGGTGTTAACTCCTACAAGCCCTAAGAGGTGCGGGAGGTCGGCGACGTAATGGAGAGGTTGCTATGCGGGCCGAGCCACGCCGGGCGGCGAAGCTCAGCGGTGGCGCATGCGGTGTGCTCGGTGGGTTAAGGCGGCGCGGCAGCAGAGAACGGAGAGGGGAGGAGAGGCGTAAGCTCACAGCCGGGTCACGCGAAGCAGACGGCGATGTCGGGCGAACCGAGCGAAGCGGGCGGCGAGGGGATCTCCGGCGGCCGACAGCCGAGGATGAGGATGATGGCGCCGCTTAGGGCGTCACATGGGCGCAGCTGCTTGTTTGGGGCTCGTGGCGCCGAGGCGGAGCCTCCGACAGCACGGAGAGGCGAGGGGAAGGCGAGATCGCGGTTGCCGCCGCTTGCCGGCGACGGACGCTGCTCGGCTGGGCGAGAGAGGGAAGCAGAGGAGAGAGGGCCGGGGAGAGTGACCAAAGCTGTCAGACTCCACTCAATGCCACATCGATCTAGCATGTAACACTCATATCACTTTTGCGCCTCACGCACGGTATTCCCACGGTGTCGCCTTTTTCGCTGGGACCGCTTATGCTTTTGGCACACGATATGATAGTGTCGCTAGCATCCATATGATAAGGAGCCCGCGCATATGGCTAGTCAGAAACCCAAAGTGGCACAGACTTACAGGACAGCATCCATGACCCAAAGATCGAACGTGTTTGGTCATCAACAAGTAAGTTCCGGTCAGTAGCATCGGGCTAGCAGACTCGTAAACCGGCTGCAAAGGCTAACAGACTCCAGACTAATGCGTGACATTTCAAGGGATGTATACAGAACGAAGAAGGACACATGCCGCCAGCCTATGTTCCGGAGCAAGAGTGCTACCATGGCTCAAAGGAGACACTAGGAGACATTTCCCGTAAGAGAGGCTACTAAAGATAAACAACTAGATGGTCGATCCCACACATACCAAGCATTTCAATCATACACACAATATGCCTCGATATGCGCAAATACAACAAGGCATCACAACATGACTCTACGACACAAGTATTTTATCTAAAGGCTCGAGAGCCATACATAGCATACACACAAGCACGGGTCACACGACCCTCATACAAGTCATACAAGCATACAAGCCAATAGGAAGTGTTTTGTCCGAGTACGCATAACTAGTAAAATAAAAGAGGCTTGGGTAAGTTTAGCTATACTACATGGTCCTTCACTTGCTCGTGGTCACCACCGGGCCTTAGTCTACTCATCGATGTCAACGCTCACGAAGAACCCGCTTGAAGGGTTTGTGGCATCTTCTAAAAATGTAAATTAAAGCAACATGAGTACAAAGGTACTCAAAGAAGACTTACATCGCACCCTACATACATGCATATTATCAAGAAGGGTTGGTGGGGTTATTGCAGCAAGCCAGCTTTGACTCATGGCTAAGCTATCCCACGAGACACCAACTTGAAATGGTTTTATGACTCGAGTCCACTACTCATCACTTCAATACACCACCGAGGATCCACTCCGCCTTCCTACTAAGAGCCATCCCTGCACTCACGCTATCTTGAGGCTTTAGTAGTATCCATTTACTTGTCTATGAACCGTATAGGCAACCAAGTAGTCCTTATCATGACGCTGCTATTCAATAGATGATGTTAACCCCGTAGGGTGTACTTCTTCATACATGTTTCACCACTTAGCGCCCCAGACACCCACATGTGCTCGGCAGACTTCAAGCTTAAAGCCGACGTGGGTGTAGACTACGACCTACCTAGACACTCAAGTCTCTAGTCCAGTTTATCGCCTATTTGGGTTCCATCTATGAGGAGTTCCGCCAAGTTTCGCCACAGCCCCAAACGATGTGAACAGGTTCCCGAGATACCAAACGGGCATCCGTACACCGTACACGCACCTACCACAGATCACAGCCCACCCCTACGGCCATCATTGTCCACGGCCTCCAAGAGGCTACAAACACCGTAAACTACTTGCAACTCCCGGACAGAGGACTAGGGTGCATAAGAAGTCGAAGGGTCATATTTCCGCCCAATGTATGGTAGTAGCTGATTCTAAATCACACATACAGATCTCAAGGCTTAAGGACGGCCTCAATGAAACAACCCACCATGTACTCCTACATGGCCTCTCATCGATACTTTACCAAATCGTGTTCAACACCTTACTCTCATATCGACTCGATCATTTCACTCTAGCCATCACCCGATGAACCAGACTCACACGCACTCTAAGCATAGCAGGCATAGCAAGGTAGGAACAACACAATCAAATGGCTCAATCAACTCCTACACATGCTAGTGGGTTTCATCTAGTTATCGTGGCAATGACAGTCATGCAGAGGAAATGGGTTCAACTACCGCAGCACACAAGCAGCTTTGAATCGCGTTGTCTTAATGCAAGAAACGAGAGCAGGAGCAAGAACATGGATTTTATCGATATGATCAAATGGTTTGTTGCTTTGTTCGACGGGTCGGTGCACCGGTATTGCTTTTCGTCGGTTATCACAAGATTCTGGGGCGTAACCCGCCGCAGAGAGCACCGATACACAAACATTACCAAACAATATGCAACAATATGATGCATGCATGAGACATGGCATATATGAGTGTGTTGGGCTAATGCAACTAAGACCAGATGGGTTTGAAGAATTTTGAACCAAAGATGCAATTTCTAAACTCATATATGATCATTTAGGGTGCTTTAACTTGTTCTGCCATACAAGGTTTCGAGATCAACAGTTATGAACATATAGAAATAGTAAAGCTGAACTGAGATTGAAACTATCAATCCTATAAGTCTCCAACATAGTAACTCGTCATCCTAGTGGATAGATGAGAAGCCTAGTTCTTAATCCCCGTAGAAGAGAAGAGGTTGACTCAGATCAGAAGGCCATGAGGTATAAGGAGTAAAAAGAGCCTTACGTTCCATCCCACAATCAATTCCCCTACATATAACTAAAGCATTTCTAGACTCAACTTCGACCAGTTTGGCTTGGTAATCCTACAGGCAGTCAGGCTCTGATACCAAAGCTGTCAGGACCCCGACTCAATGTCACATCGATCTAGCCTGTAACACCTCATATCACTTTGCGGCCTCACGCAAGATTCTACCGGTGTCGCTTACTTTTGCCCGGGACCGCTTATGCTTTTGGCACACGATATGATAGTGTCGCTAGCATCCATATGATAAGGAGCCCGGCTGACATGGCTAGTCGTGAAACCCAAAGTGGCACAGACTTACAGGACAGCATCCATGACCCAAAGATCGAACGTGTCGGTCATCAATAATAAGTTCCGGCTGTAGCACTGGGCTAGCAGACTCCGTGAAACCAGTCAGAAGGGCTAACAGACTCGTAGACTAACGCTGACATTTCTCAAGGGACGTATACAAGAACGAAGAAGGACACATGCCGCCAGCCTAAGTGTTCCAAGCAAGAGTAAGCTACCATGGCTCGGTGGAAACACTAGGAGACATTTCCGTAAGAGAGGCTACTAAAGATAAACAACTAGATAGTCAGATCCCACACATACCAAGCATTTCAATCATACACACAATATGCTCGATATGTGCAAATACAACATGGCATCACAACATGACTCTATGACTCAAGTATTTATTCAATAGGCTCCGAGGAGCGAGATATTACAAACATGGGTCTCATGACCCAACATTCAGAGCATACAAGTCAAACACAAGCGGAAGCTAAACATGTCCGAGTACGCATATCTACAAATGAAAAAGGCTTAGAAGCCCGACTATCTACTGATCCCGCCGAGGGCACAAGATCGTAGCTGAGGTATCAAGCTAAACGTCAAGTCCACGTGGAACTACTAGCGAGACCAAGTCTCTCTCGCAAAAACATAAAATAGGCAAACGTGAGTACAAATGTACCCAAAGAAGACTTACATCGTAACTAACTACATATGCATCATTATCAATAAAGGATGGTGGGGTTTAATCGCAGCAAGCCAGCTTTGACTCGTGGCTATCCTAAACTACGATCGCAAGTAACTCTTTGAGGTGGCACACGAGTCCACATATTCACCATATCAATACACCACTATGGATCCGCCCGCCTCCCTACGAGAACGCCATCCATAGCACTCACGCTATATTGTGTATTTTAGAGTATCCACTTTCACTTGTCTATGAACTGTTATAGGCAACCCGTAAGTCCTTTATCATGACACGGCTATTCAATAGATCATATTAACCCTCATAGGGTGTACTTTTCATACATGTTTCACCACTTAGCGCCTGACACGACATGTGCTCGGCAGACTTCAAGCTTAAAGTCGACGGGGTAGACCATGACCTACCTAGACACTCAAGTCTCTAGTCCAGTTTATCGCCTATTTGGGTTCCATCTATGAGGAGTTCCGCCAAGTTTCGCCACAGCCCCAAACGATGTGAACAGGTTCCGTGACACTAATCGGGCGCCTGTTTATCTGCCATGTGCCTACCGATCACAGCCCACCCTCACGGTCAAGATCAAGACGGCCTCCAAAGATACTACAAACACTGTAAACTACTTGCAACTCCCCGGACAGAGGACAAGGGTGAATAAGAAGTCGAGAGGGTCATATTTCAGGCCCAATGCATGGTAGTAGCTGAATCATGGATCACAAACACGTAACTCAGCTCCTAAGGACGGCTTCAATGAGACAACCCACCATGTACTCCTACATGGCCTCTCACCGATACCTTTACCAAATCGTGTTCACACACTTAGCTCACACACAGAGGACATGTTCACACACCTCCGATTCATCCTCGATGAATCGACCCGACTCAACTCAAAGCAAGAGCAGTGCATGACAAACAAGCATGTATGAGTAGGCACAACAAGGCTCAAACAACTCCTACTCATGCTAGTGGGTTTCATCTATTTACCGTGGGAATGACAGTCATGCAAAGGATAAAGGGGTTCAGCTACCGCAGCAAGTAATGTATGAATCGTTGTTGTCCTAATGCAAGAAAAGAGAGCAGGAGCGAGAGAGGGGACTTTGTCGGAATGAACAAGGGGTTTTGCTTGCCCGGCACTTCAAGATAATATAGTTCTTCATCGGTGTCATCGAACTCGCCGCCGAACCACGCCTATCGAGAGGGGACAAACACCGCAATCGAGGAAGAACACAATCAATGCAATGCTACAATATGATGCATGATCATGACATGGCAATATGTTGTGATTTGAGCTAATGCACCTAGCTATGATTTAAATGAAGTTGGTTTGAATACATGATTCAAATTCCAACTCCATATATGACTATTTAAATGCCCTTTATTTGTTTTGTCCAAGCAGAGGACAAAAATTGTTCAAGCATGCATGAAAATGGTACAGATGGATTCCTTGAATTTTTCTGATAATTTTTCATATATAATTTGTTTGATTTGGAGCTACGGTTGATTTTATATGAATTTTAGAAGTTTGCATCAATTTCTGGAATTCCTGAATAAAAATAAATCCAGAAAAAGATTTACTGCATCAGCATGACGTAAGGCTGAGGTCAGCAGGTCAACGGGTGGCCCTGGTCAAACTGACCACTGGGCCCCACGTGTCAGTGGTTAACTAAACTAAATTTAGTTAGCGTTAAACTATTGCTAATCCTGGTTTAATTAGTGGCCTGAGGGCCCACACGCCGAGACCTGTGGTGTCGGATTAACGAGGGGTACCTCAAGACTTCAACTTGTGCACGGGCGGTTGCAGCTTCCCGCAGGGTTTACCACGTGTTTCTCCGGAGACCCTCCCGCCCATATCAACCCATTCAAAGGCAGAAGATCGAGACCCGCAAGCGGAGTTTGCCGGAAGGCTGCCTGTGCTCAAGATTACATCACTACAGCAAGGCCCCGCAAGAGGAGCTCGCCAGAGGATTAGAAGATTACATCATAAAAGACACGCCGGGCGCTTATATGCCCGGCGAGGGCCCGGGAGCGACAGTTACAGAGCCTGCAAGCTCCCGGCCCGCAGAAATAAGACCCTGCAAGGTGCTTGCCGGGAGTTGCGCCAGGTGCTCGCTGCCCAGCCATCACCCCACGCTACGCCTGGGCCTTCCAGGACGCTGGGCGGATGGTCAGGCAGCCTGGGGACACGGTGGCACTTCACGGTGGTGGATCCATCGCTGCAAGGCATTTGGAGACGCAAGGGCGGAGCTTTTGGGGTCGACGGCGACGGCATTAAATGCCCTTGTCCCCATCACAAAGTAGGTAGCGACCATCGCTCACGACCGTAGCTCCACTGCTCCTCGCACTGCTCCAACTACCACCTCTTTACATTTTTACCCTTTCTCCCACGCTGACACTGCCGGTGACCCCTTGCACTATAAAAGGAGGCCCATGCACAACGTGGGGGGTTCGTTCGGTTCGACTCATTCGACACTACAACTCACCCACGCCTTGAGCAAGAATGTAATAGAAACACAAAGCAGCAGAGGAGTTTTATCTCTCCGAGAGCTCCGGTTGGGTAAACCGCCTCAAGGCTCGCATCACGATCTGCTCTCTCAGGCTCCTCCGCCTCGCATCAAGATGCATAAGGGCCCCGCCCCATAGGTGTTCGTGGGCGGCAGTCCCCCGCATAACAAGACAGCATAAGGGGCCCCGCCCCATAGGTGTTCGTGGCGCGCCTCCCCGCATCTTTGGCGCAGTAGGGGCGCCGAGGTTGTGCGGACCTGATCCGCGCTCACGCTGGCGCTGCTCTTCATCAACCTCTCCAGCCATTAGCAACTTCATCAACAATTGCGCCATGGCCTCAAGAGGAAGGCTTCGAGGTTGCAGTTCGCTCATGTTTCTTCCGCCACCACCGGAGCCAACGGTGGGCGGAGGAGACGCTGCCGAAGGGCGGTCGCCGGGCGAGGACACTCGCGGGCGCCACCAGATCCAAGGACAAGACGGATGACCGCGCCGGTCTCCGTGGGACATTCCGCCCATCTCAAAGACACGACAACCCAGCGGCGATACCACGGAGGTGGTATCCGCCGGGGCAAGGACACACCGAGGTTTCATGGATGCTCCGACCACCGTCCGGACATTAAGCAAAGCGAAGGCGCCGGCAGACTCTCGCCTTCTAACCTCCGTTAGGAGTCCGAGCATATCCCGCCTCGCACCGCCGCTTCGCCTCCACTCCGCGAAGCGCCGCAAGGGCGAATCGCTTCTCGATTTCTCAGCCGCGACAAGGCCAAGACCGAGGGCTACCATCCAAAGCCCGATCGCCGCTAACAACGATTCTTCACAGCAGCCGGTGACTCGCGCCGCGCAAGCCGAGAAGACGGCGGCGACGGCGATAAGACCGCCGGGTGCAACCACCGCACTCCCCGCCGCAGGCAAAAAGACGCCGCTTCACCGAATAACGCCGACGACGGCTCCACGGCATCGCCGGATCCGCGGACTTGACGGGATCAACGCCAGTCTGGTTCAAGCTCACTTAACATGCCTACTTATTGTTGTTTCTCGCCATGTATGAATTCTATAATCTCATGTTTACACTGGTGCCATCATATTTTCTGTGCCTTTTGGCTCATGGTCAGAAGGGACTCTTGTTCTATACCATTAGTAGATTCATGCCATGCCTTTGTTTGCCATGTTAAGTTCTTGTAACATGTTGTTTGATAGCTCTAAACATTGCAACTGATGTTATTTCGCTAAAGTCTAAATCGTTATTATTTGCAAACTTACCATGTCTTTTTGAGCATGTTCCAGCTTGTTTCTAGAGATAGCTCGTTCATGTTTTGTTATGCTTTACCTGTACTTCATGTCCATGCTTTTGTTATTACATTGGGGTGTTGTAGCATGTTGTTTTGATGCTTGCAATATGCCTAGTTGCTGATGCATTGTGCTATGACGATAGTGTGTGTGTTGCACCGCTGTTCGCTTTTGAGTGTGCTCTATATGAAACTTGTTTGATTTTGCATGTAGCTTCATATTATCATGTTGCATCCTTGTTTTGGTGTGTTTTCTTGATGTTTGTATGCATTTTGCATCAATGCCATGCTTAACTTGTTTTGCCTATCTTCTAGGCCGTAGTTCAATCTAATGAACTTTATATGTAACTTGACTAGAATTTTGTGTAGATCATCTTGTGCATCTTGACTTGTGTTTAACAACTTTAACTTAATGCTTGTTCAGATCTGGACCAATTTCGAAATTTGCATATGAGGACTGCGGAATTGTTATATGTTGTTCGCCCTATTTAAACTTGCCTTGATGTGTTGTTCTTGTTTGCATCATCTCTTGCCATGAGTAGCTTCATGTAGCTTTGTCATGCATCATGCTTGTTGTGCATCATGTCTTGGCTATGTGGTGTGTTTACTATGTTGTGTGCTTCTTCCTAGTCTTTCTTGTCATGATCGTGAGGATTCGCTCGCTCACGCAGTGGTTCGCCTTCGTGGCTTCATCTTCTTCATGGACTCGTTTCTTCTTCCTATGAATTTCAGCAAGATGACCGCTACCCGATCTCACTACTATCATTGCTATGCTAGTTGCTTCGCTCTATCCTATGCTGCTATCTATCATTTGCTCTTCAAGCCTCCCAAATTGCCATGAACCTCTAACCTTGACACCATTCCTAGCAAACCGCTGCTATTACGTTATCGCTTTTGCTCAGCCTCTTATAGCGCTGTTAGTTGTAGGTGAAGTTGAAGATTGCTCCATGGTGACAGGTTATGTTGGGATATCACAATATCTCTTATATTATTAATGCATCTATATACTTGGTAAAGGGTGGAAGGCTCGGCCTTATGCCTAGTGTTTTGTTCCACTCGTCGCCTCTAGTTTTCTTCATAACGGTGTTATGTTCCCGGATTTTGCATTCCTAACGCAATGGTGATTTATGGACCCCCGATACCCGCTTTGAATAAAACTTGTCCAAAGAAGGCCCAACCTTGGTTTTACCATTTGCACCACCACCTATACCCTTCCCTTTGGGTCGGCCAACCCAAGGGTCATCTTTATTTTAGCCCCCGCCGCCATGCTTGTCTAAGTGTTGGTCCGAATCGAGCCGCCATGGGCCACCTCGGGAAACTCGAGGTCTGGTTTTATCGAGCCTGCCCATCCGTGTTGCCTCGAGAACGAGATATGTGCAGCTCCTATCGGGATTGTCGGCGATCGGGCGGTCTTGCTGGTCTTGTTTTACCATTGCCGAAATGTCTTGTAAACCGATTCCGAGATCGATCGGGTCTTCCCGCAGTATGAATATCCTTCGCTGATCGCGAGAGCTTATCATGGGCTGTTGGGACACCCCCGCAGGTATAAACCGAGAGCCGTGCTCGCGTTATGTGGCGATGGAATTTGTTAATGTCCGCCAGATAACTTGACACCAGATCCGAATTAAAACGCATCAACCAAGCGTGTAGCCGTGATGGTCTCTTCTCGCGGAGTCCGGAAGTGAACACGGTTTCAGTTATGTTTGACGTAATTAGGAGTTCGTGATCACCTCTTGATCATTGCTAGTTGATGACCGCCTTTGCTTCTCTTCTCGCCTCATTTGCATGTTAGCCACCATATTATGCTTAGTCGTCAGCAACCTCACCACTTTACCCCTTCCTTTCCATTAAGCTTTGCTAGTCTTGATACCCATGGTAATGGGATTGTCGAGTCCTCGTGGTTTCACAGACACTACAACAAAGCTTGCACAGTGTTTATGCGATGATCTTGACGCGAGAGCGATGTTTGCTTGTTTGGAGTTCTTCGCTCTTCTTCGATCAGGATAGGTTCTGTGTCGCAGCCTGGCTAGGTGGTGGATGTCATTTGAGCTTCGCTTGTGTTTCATCCATAGTCGGATGATGCTCTCATGTATTGTGATGTTGTATTCGTGGCATTGTATGCGCTTGTAAGTATCCCCACTATTATGTAATGTTGATGTAATGATATCCACCTTGAAAGCTGCTCCAATATGCGGTCATCTCAGGGACCTTCGAGTTCTATTGATAGGGTCGCATATTGGGCGGACACGCTTGTTCACGAGGTCCCCCGCTGCCAACGAGGCCGCGCCACACGTAAAACGAGGAAGAGTAGAGCACGGTAGGTCGCCGCCTGGTCCAAGTAAGGCCATCCGCTGTACCTCCGTTGAAGCCAAGCTTGCGGGTTGACCATTGACGGTCGGTTAGCTTTGGCGCAACATGGAGTTTGAGTTGCGCTGGAGAAGAACGCCGTTTATTTAATCGATGGTGCCACGATCGACACGGGCCCAACAGCCACACTACGAATCGCACTCGCAGCTAAGTCATCAAGCTTCGCTCGCCTGAAGGGACATAGGTGGGTAGCTTCAGCTAATTAATTATACCTCCAGCCATTTTTAGTTTTTTTTCCAAAAGGAGGATGACCCCGCCTCTACATCTCTGGGAGATGCATGCGCCGCAACACCCCTTTTAGTTGAAGAATGTATGAAATGTAATGAACCGCATGTTTATATGAAATCCAACCCGTATGAATGAATTTATTTCATTAGTTCAATTTTTGTATCATCGGGCAATGGATGAACATGCAAAACAATATGTACTAGCATTATTCCTGTGGTGATCACCACGCTTAAGTTAGCCACATGTACTCCCTCCGTCCTTTCTAGTCTACATACAAGTTTATTCGCAACAAAGTATCTCTACTTTGACCAATCTTATATAAAAAGTATGCACTTTCACAATGTGCGTATAAAAGGATCAAGGAGTACAAAGAGTTTGAGCAGCTTTTAGCTGCTTCAGACATTGCAATCAAAACACAGTGCCTCGGCAATTCATAGAGAACATTCAAAACAATCGATGATTATGCATCTCAAATGACTCACATGTCGAGGCAATATTTACTTCACAACTAAAGAATAAAGGAAAATTGATCGCCATTGCGACAAGAAGGGCGCCCCATTCAAAAATATCAAATGCATATCTTGCTAAAATCAATGAAAATTTGATAAGGTTGTCCCATTCCAAAATATCAAATGCCTACGACAGGAATGGCAGGGTTTGCCATTAGTTCAACATTGACATGGCAACTGCTAAATAAATCACCGTTTTTTTGTGTAGTTCCACCAAAATCAACCAAATTGCAAGTAGCTTGTATGATTTCGCTTTATATGTTGCAACGCCTGAACTTATGGGCACCTCCTTTCTTGTGGAGGAAATGAATGATTCGATGTATTCATGAACATTTTGTGCAGCTCCCATTGAAATCAAGAGCAGCACCTCTGCAGCACAAATACAAAAAGTGATTAGTATAAAGCAAACTCACTATGAATTGAAAGTTTCGTGCACATACATGGTCCATGTAGAGCACACTTTAGAAAAATGGAACTCGCTAGAAAGAATCCTAGAACAACATTGTACTCAAGATCACAAAGAAAAAAATGGAGATTTGTTAGTCCTTCCGAGCTGAAGTAGGTCTTGTGGGGAGTAATGTAACCATCCTTCAATCGCCCTTTCTCGATGAGAAGATAGATAGTGCTTCTTCATCCTAGCATAATCTAAACTAGTCATACTCCATATTCTTTTTAGAGGAAGATGATCCCTGTGCCAACACAAGAGGACTACTAAATGCTAGCATCCATGTTTGCTCGAAAAAAGAAAGGAAATATTTAAAACAACACAGATGAAGCACTTCCGAGGACAATACCACTTTTTCATGATAAAGATTCAAACAGTAGCACAACACCAATAGAGATGACAAAGCTCAATCATATGGATGAAATCACATGTAGTACCAACTTTGTCGAGGCTGATTGTGTAGAGCATACAGATGAAGCACTTCTCGAACCATCTATTGCTATCTATGGGGTGGCCATGCTTACTATATACTCGATTAGTTTAATGTTTCCAACATCTTCTTGTGCAGTTCCACTAAAATATACGTATCTTCAAAGAAGATCCCTGCTTGCACAAGTAGAGATAATTACGTATGGCATCAAATCAGTGGCAAAACAATTGCTCGCTCCACCCATAGCAATAAATTAAGATGCAAAACTATATCATTACTTGTGTCATCACAGCCCAAAGGCTTCATTATAGCACCGGAGTTGATTTTGTTTTTCTTCCGCTTGTTCTTCCCCCGTCATCACTTGGTTCAATAATGCATAAGCTTCGCTTCAATGTAAGATTTGGCATGTCAATTAGGAGCACAAGTATAGTTCTAAACTTAATTTTCTCGATGAAAGTGGCAAAATATAGGCCAGCTAGCCAGAAATATCCTTATCTTACTCAATGGGATATTACGGTGCACACAGATTGGAAGTCTTGTCTCGATTTGTGTAGTTCACTAAAATCAAGCAACATTATCGCATAAGTAGCACAACATATGAAAGCACACCGTGAATCATGTGAAAGAAGGCTAGTAATCGACTCTCATGATGCGGAATTCAAACAACTCACAAGAAGAAGATCTCGAACCAAATTTGCCTTAATGATAGGAAGTAAGATCTCCTTGTGCAGTTCCACTAAGATCAATCAATCGCTAACGTTGTTGGTGTGATATTTGTTGAACTGCACAAACACTCTTAAAACAAAAGAGTTTTTAAAAGGCAAAAAAGGTCACAATGGCAGCGAGGTGAAGTAGATAACCTGCTACACAGAGGTGCAAAGGAAACAATTAGTGGTCAATAACGGTGGATAAACATGTACAACAAAAAGAAGAATCTACCTTATCTAAATGGGAAAGAAAGCAAGACAAGAGCATTTTCAAACGGCATTGATTAATATTAACATAGAGATTATATTAACAATAAAATTCTAAACATGTAATTTGCTTTTAACTGTGGCATTGCATCAATTTTCCAATGCATTATTAGAGGGTGTTTGTTTACAGGACATTTTGGTGTAGGGACTAAAAACCCGTGTCGTAACCACATCTAAACCAAAACAGAGGGACTTTTCGGACTAAAAGTGGGCATTTGGGACTAAAGAAAGAAGACCCCGAGGGAGTCTTTTGGGACTTTTTTCCAATAGCTCTGCCACGCATCGCACCTTGTTTCTATTAGTTCAAGATTAGGTAACATGGTCTTTATCATGTCATTTAATAACCTCTAGTCCATGTTTAGTCCTGAACCAAGAAGGTAGGGACTAGGAGTTTTGTTGAAATATGCCCTAGAGGCAATAATAAAAGTATTATTATATTTCAATGTTCATGATAATTGTCTTTGTTCATGCTATAACTGTATTATTCGAAATCGAATACACGTGAACACTTAGACCACAAATGTCCCTAGTGAGCCTCTAGTATACTAGCTCACAGATCAATGATGGTCATGGTTTCGACTATGGACATTGGATGTCGTTGATAACGGATCACATCATTAGGAGAATGATGTGATGGACAAGACCCAATCCTAAGCATAGCATAAAAGATCGTGTAGTTCGCTTGCTAGAGCTTTGCCAATGTCAAGTATCTCTTCCTTCACCATGAGATCGTAACTCCCGTTACCAGGAGTGCCTTTGGTGTATCAAACGCCACAACGAATCGTGACTATAAAGGTGCATCAGTATCTCCGAAGTATCTGCGGTGATATGGATCGAGATCGATTTGTCACCTCGATGACGGAGAGGTATCTCCGCCCACTCGCAATGCATCATCATAATGAGCTCAAGGTGACCAAGGTGTTGCTATGGGATCATGCATTACGGTACGAGTAAAGTGACTTGCCGTAACTAGACCGAATAAGGTATTGGGATACCGACGATCGAAGTCTCGAGCAAGTAACGCATCGATTGACAAAGGGAATTGCATGTGGTTTGATCAATCTCGACATCGTGGTTCAACCGATGAAATCATTGAGGAGCATGTGGGAGCCAACATGGCTATCCTGCACCCCGCTGTTGGTTATTGCTCAAGAGTCGCCTCGGTCATGTTCTCAGGTTCCCGAACCCGTAGGGTCTACACACTTAAGGTTCGTGACGCTTAGGGTTATTAGGAAGACTAGTATGTGACTACCGATGTTGTTCGAGTCCCTGATGAGATCCCTGACGCACGAGGAGTTTCGGAATGGTCTGGAGGTAAAGAATAATATAGAGGAAGTGGTATTTCGCCATCGGGAAAGTTTCGGGTCTCCGTAATGTACCGACCACCGGAAGGGTCCGGGGTCCACCGGTGGGGCCACCTATCCGAGGGCCCCATGGGCTGAAGTGGAGGGAACCAGCGATAGTGGGCTGGTGCGCCTCAGGCCCACCTTGCGCCTAGGGTTGAAACCCAGGCGGGCGCCCACTCTGGCTTGGGGGCACTCCAACCCTTGGCCGGCGCCCTTGGAGATTGGATCTCAGGTCGGGCGCCCCAGTGGGGCCTATATAAAGGGGGAGGGGGCTGCACCCATCTCCAAGGCGCAGCCCTCCTCCCCAACACCTCTCCTCCCAAGCGCCTTAAACTCCCCGTTGAGTATCGCTTCCACCATCACCACGCTGCTACCGGTGAGCTGTCTCAACCTCCTTCCTCCTTGTGGATCAAGACGGAGGAGATCGCCGTCCTGCACGCGGTGTTGAACGCGAGGTGCTGTCCGCTCAAGACTTGGACATTGGTGATCTGAATCACGCTCGAAAACGACCATCATCACCTTGCAGCTTCGCACGCGATCTACAAGTGGTATGTAGATGCAAACTCTTCTCTAGACTCGCTTTAGATGAACTCATAGATGGATCTTGGTGAAGCCGTGAGAAAAATTTTAATTTTCCGCAACGCCCTCAATAGTGGTATCGAGCCAGTTTATGCGTAGTTCTCTAATGCACGAGTAGAACACAATTTGTTGTGGGCGGATCTTGTCATCTTACTTGCCTCTACTAGTCTTTTCTTGCTCAACGGTATTGTGGTATGAAGTCGCCCGACCAACCTTACACGACGCTTACGGAGACCGGTTCCACCGATTGACATGCACTAGTTGCATAAGGTGGTGGCGGGTGTCTATCTCTCCCACTTTAGTTGGAGCGGATTCGATGAACAAGGCCCTTATGAAGGGTAAATAGTTGACAAAATCACGCTGTGGTGTTTTCAGAGGTAAGAAAACGTTTTGCTAGAACCCAATCGCAGCTACGTAAAAGATGCAACAACAATTAGAGGACGCCTAACTTGTTTTTGCGCGATTGATCATGTGATGTGATATGGCCAGGTTGTGATGAATGATGAATTGTGATGTATGAGATCATGTTCTTGTAATAGGATTCACGACTTGCATGTCGATGAGTATGACAACCGCAGGAGCCATAGGAGTTGTCTTTATTTTTGTATGACATGCGTGTCATTGAAGAACGCCATGTAAACTATTTTACTTCATTGCTAAACGCATTAGTCATAGAAGTAGAAGTAGTCGTATGGACAACTTCATGAAGACACGATGATGGAGATCATGATGATGGAGATCATGGTGTCAAGCCGGTGACAAGATGATCATGGAGCCCAAGATGGAGATCAATGGAGCTTTATGATATTGGCCATATCATGTCACAACTATATAATTGCATGTGATGTTTATTATGTTTATGCATCTTGTTTACTTAGGACGCAGTAGTAAATAAGATGATCCTTACAAAATTTCAAGAAGTGTTCTCCTTAATCTGCAATTTACAGTTCGTCACTTCTAAGCACCACGTGATGATCGGGTGTGATGGATTTCACGCTCACATACAACGGGTGTAAGATGCTTTTTACAAATAAAACACTTAGGGTTAACTTGACGAGCCTAGCATGCGCACATGGCCTCGAACACGGAGACCGAAAGGTCGAACACTAGTCGTATGGAAGATACGATCAACATGAAGATGTTCACCGACGATGACTAGTCCGTCTCACGTGATGATCGACATGGGCTAGTCGACTCGATCGTAACACTTAGATGACTAGAGGATGTCTAATCTAAGTGAGTTCATAATTTTGATTAGAACTTTATTATCATGAACTTAGTCTAAAACCTTGCAAATATGTCTTGTAGATCAATCACCAACGCTAATGTCAACATGAACTTCAACGGCTCCTAGAGAAAACCAAGTTGAAAGATGATGGCAAGAACTATACGGACGGGTCCGAACCCGAGGATCATCCTCATAGCTGCCGTAAAGCAATATGTCCTAGAAGGACCGCTAGGTGACGCCTCCTTCCAGAGAACCAAGACGTTATGAACGCTAAGCTCGTGCCGCATGATTACTCCTCGCTTAGTGCGGCATGCTTTACAGCTTAGAACCGGGGCTGAAAAGTGTTTTGAGCATCACGGAGCATATGAGATGTTCAAGAGCTGAAACTAGTTTTCCAAGCTCATGCCCGGTCGAGATATGATGTCTCCAACAAGTTCTATAGTTGTAAGATGGAGGAGAACAGTTCACAAGGAGCACATCCTCAAGATGTCTCTGGGTACAAACCGTATGACCTACCAACATTAACCTCCTGATGAGGCGGTCATTGAGAATCCTCCAGCCGCCCTCCAAGCTACAAGAGCTTTGTGATGAACTACAACATGGTGGGATGGTAAAGACCATTCTCAAGTGTTCTCGGCTCAAGTCAGCAGAGGCTGAAATCAAGAAAGAACATCAAGTGTTGATGGTCAATAAGACCACTAAGTTCAAGAAGGGCAAGGGTAATAAGAACTTCAAGAAGGACGGAAGATGTTGCCGCGCCCGTAAGCCTCGCTGTCGGAAGAAGTCAAAGAATGGACCCAAGCCTCGAGACTGAGTGCTTTATTGCAAGGAAGGGTCATCGAAGCGGAACTGCCCCAAATACTTAGCGGATAAGAAGGCCGCAACACCAAAGGTATATTTGATATACGATAATTGATGTGTACCTTACTAGTACTGTAGTAACTCCGGTATTTGATACCGTGCCGCTGTTCATATTTGTAACTCACGCAGGAGCTGCGGAATAAACGGAGACCGGCGAGGACGAGGTGACGATGCGCGCCGTGAATGGTTCCGAGTCGATGTGATCGCTGTCGGCACGCTGCCTCTACACTACCTACGGATTAGTTTTGAACCTTAATAATTGTTATTTAGTGCCATGTTTGAGCATGAACATTGTATCCGGATCTCGCTATCAGATGGCTACTCATTTAAGTCTGAGAATAATGGTTGTTCGATTTATATGAGAGATATGTTTTATGGTCATGCTCCGATGGTCAATGGTTTATTCTTAATGAATCTTGCGTAATATTACACATGTTCATAGTGTGGATGCCAAAAGATGTAAAGTTGATAACGATAGTCCCACACTTGTGGCATCGCCTTTGGTCACATTGGTGTCAAGCGCATGAAGAAGCTCCATGCTGATGGACTTTAGAGTCTCTTGATTATGAATCCTTTGACACATGCTAACCTTGCCTCTTAGGAAAATGACCAAGACTCCGCTTCTCCGAACAATGGAGCGAGCAACCAACTTGTTGGAAATCATACATACCGATGTGTGCGGTCCAATGAGCGTTGAGGCTCGCCGAGGATATCGTTATGTTCTCACTCACCGATGACTTAAGTAGATATGGGTATGTCTACTTAATGAAACACAAGTCCGAGACCTTCAAAAGTTCAAGGAATTTCAGAGTGAGGTAGAGAATCAACGGACCGAAAGATAAAATTCTACGATCGATCGTGGAGGAGAATACTTAAGTCACGAATTTGGTACACACTTAAGAAATGTGGAATCGTTCACAACTCACGCCACTGAACACCTCAAATAAACGGTGTGTCCGAACGTCAGAATCGCACTCTATTGGATATGGTGGTCTATGATGTCTCTACCGATTTACCGCTATCATTTTGGGGATACTTCTAGAGACAGCTACATTCACTTTAAATAGGGCACCGCTAAACCGCTGAGACGACACCGTATGAATTATGGTTTGGAAAGAAACCGCTGTCGTTTAAAAGTTTGGGGATGCGATTTATGTCAAGAAACTTCAACCGAAAAGCTCGAACCCAAGTCGGAAAATGTATTCATAGGATACCCTAAGGAAACTCCGGTATACCTTCTACTTAAGATCCGAAGGCAAGATCTTTGTTGCCAAGAACGGATGCTTTCTCGAAAAGAGTTTCTCTCAAAAGAAGTAAGGGAAAGTAGAACTCGATGAAGTACTACCTCTCGAACGGGAAAGTGGTGCAGCGCAGGAAACCGCTCGTGATGCCCACACCAACCAAGAGGAAAACAAATGATGATGATCAAGGTACTTCGATCAAGTTACTAATGAACTCAAGGTCCACGAGGACACGCTCGCACTGCAGTGGTACGGCAACCCTGTCATGGAAATCATGTTGTTAGACAACAATGAACCTTCGAACTATGAAGAAGCGATGGCGGGCCCGATTCCAACAAATGGCTTGAAGCCATGAACCGAGATAGAATCCATGTATGAAAACAAAGTATGGACTTTGACAGATTCTGTCTGATGATCGGCGCAGCGATAGAAAATAAATGGATTTTTAAGAAGAAACGGACGCGATGGTAATGTTACCATCTAAAGCTCGACTTGTCGCTAAGGGTTATCGAAGTTCAAGGGATTGACTATGACGAGACATTCTCTCCCGTGAGGAAGCTGAAGTCCATCCAAATCATGTTAGCAATTGCCGCGATACTATGATTATGAGATATGGCGATGGACGCCAAAACGGCATTCCTTAACGGACATCTTAAGGAAGAGCTGTATATGATGCAGCTAGAAGGTTTTGTCGATCCTCATAACGCTAATAAAGTATGCAAGCTCCAACATCCATTTATGGACCGTGCAAGCATCTCGAGTTAGAACATTCGCTTGATGAGATGATCAAAGCATTTGGGTTTATGCGACTTATGGAGAAGCCTCATACTACAAGAAAGTGAGGGAGCTCAGAGCATTTCTCATATTATATGTAGATGATACTCTTGATGGGAAATGATACGAAATTTCGACAGCATTAAGGCTACTTGGAAGTTTTTCAATGAAGGACCTTGGAGAAGTTGTTATATATTAGGCATCAAGATCTATAGAGATAGATCGAGACTTCATAGGTCTTTCACAAAGCACATACTTTTATAAATTTGAAGAGGTTCAAATGGATCAGTCCAAGAAGGGTTCTTGCCTATGTTACAAGGTGTGAGATTGAGCTCGCCTCACCACCGACTACGGCAAAAGATAAAGAAGAGATGAGTGTCATCCCTATGCTTCAGCCATAGGATCTATTATGTATGCCATGCTGTACTGCACCGATGTAAACCTGCCGCCGCTTGGTTGCAAGATACCAAAGTAATCCCGCAAGGAACACCGACAGCGTCAAGAATATCCCCAAGTACCAAAAGGACAAAGGACATGTTTCGCTTATGGAGGAGACGAAGAGCTCGTCAGAAGGGTTACGCCGACGCTAGCTTCGACTCAGATCCGATGACTCTAAGTCACAAACCGGATAACGTATATGTTGAATGGTGGAGCAAGAGTTGGTGCAACAGCGCAGCGCCATGGCGGATCTACGGTGAAGCGGAGTACATGGCAGCCTCGGATATTTTTAGGTTGAACCTATTTGAATTCCATTTGATGCTAGGGTTTGAACATCCCCATTTCAAATTCATTTGAAAAGTAAACATGATGCACACATGAAGGGCTAGCCTACTGCATACCAGGACCAGGGATGTGACATTCTTTTCCTCAGCTCAAGTGTTTTCCCTGCTCGTTCGTCTCTCGCCAGTTTATCCTTCCGGAGTGTTCAAGACATCTCAGGAGATTCTCCTGTGTTCCAATTAATTCGAGGTTGTCACCTCATTCAAATATTTCAATTGTTCCGGTGCATCATCTATCTGTTCAACAATCCTTTTCAACGGTGATTTGTTTTAGTGGGCCCTAACCCACAGGTCTTTTCCGAGGATCTTACCTGACTCTTCTAATTTACCCGGAGTCATTCATAATTCTTTTCAAGTGTGACGTAAGAATGGATTCCATCAGTCACATGCCTTTTCAAGATTGATTTCAATTATTTTCATCTTTGGTTCAACCCTCCCTCTTTTTCATTCTCCCGGAGTAGCTCAGCAATGGTGGTGGGGTTTCTCGTCATTATTTGAAGATCAAAGAAGAGTTTTCCTCTAAATCTTGTCTCCCGAAGTTTCGTGGTTCTAGCTTCATATTATCCTCTCAAATTATTCCATTTGTCAGATATTCTTTTTTCTCACCCATCCGGAGTATTTCAGGAGTTCTTTTCTATTTCTTTTCACCGGAGGCCATCGTTCCAGAAGAATTCTTCGTCCTCACATTTCAGCTACCATTATCCAATTATCCCGGTGCTTCGTTCAAGTGTTCTTTAATCAGCTCATGATCTCTTTGTTCTTTTGCATCTAAATCCCCCTCAAGCATATTTGGTTCTTCTGATTCTTCCCGGTGATTCATTCTCTTTCGTCAGTCATTTCTGAATTCTAACGGTGATTCGTTCAAGATTCTTTTTCCTTGTTTATCATATTAATCCATTCGTTCTTTCAATCCTACCAGTGGTTCATGAGGACATTCTCAAGTTTGCGATATGTCAATTCTCAATCCTTTTCTTCGGAGTTTGTTCTTGATGAATAAATTCTAGTTCCAAGTGTTTCATCTTTTCTTTTCCGGAGTTCTAATTTCCTCGGCCATTTCGTCGGAACCTCCATCTAAATCATCGCAAGACTTTTATCTTATTCTTTCATCCTTCTTTCTATCTCATCATCCTTTGTCACCGGAGTTCTCCATGGTGGTTCTTCATGATTTAATTCATTCTGGAAGAGTTCATCAAGATTCTCGTTGGAGGAATTCAAGTATCTTTTCTGCTCGCATCTCAAAGTGTAATTAATTCTCCGTATTCTTTTGAAGTGGAGTTTTGCATTTCTTCGTTCTTCTTAGCCATTCAATCTTTTCCGCTTGTGGTCAGAGATCACCTCATAATTTTGAGATGTTATCTATAAGTCCACAACAAGCTTATTCTTTTCGTTGTTGATTTTCTCAACAACTCCGTTTAAACTTTCCTTCTAAAGATGCTTTCAATTTCGTTCGTGGCACAAGTTGTCATTTTCTTCTTCGTTCTTTTCATTCAACTTTTTCAATTCTTTCCGGAGGTTTTGTGTCATGTATTCATCAAGTATCATTCCATCCTCTCTAGTTCGTGTTCTATTCCTCCATGTTCAGCTGGAGTGCTGCCTAAATCCTTTCAGTCTTATTCGTTTCTTTTCTCATTCTAACCACTCTGGTTAGAACGAGTGGTTTCATAGTCTATCTGATTTCGTGAGCTTTCCATTCTCATCATTCTCGTCGTTCCTCTCTTCATCCCAAGGGCTCTCGATTCTTTGTTTCCTCTCTGGAGTTCTTGTTTCACCTCATCCCTTTTTCCTTCCGTCTCGGTCCTAAGATCACGGGGCGAGATCTCTTGTTAGTGGAGGAGTGTTGTAACGCCCCGGATTCGCTGCGCCAGGTGTCCGCCAGTTATTCGCCTTCGTTGCCATGTCATTTGCTTGCGTGTTTCACTTTGCCATGTCATCATATGCATTTCATATCATGTCATCATGTGCATTTCATTTTGCGTACGTGTTCATCTCATGCATCCGAGCATTTTCCCCGTTGTCCGTTTTGCAATCCGGCACTCCTATGTCATCCGGCGCCCCTTTTACCTCTTCTCATGTGCGGGTGTTAAAATTTCTCGGAATGGCTTGAGGTTTGCCAAGCGGCCTTCGTATAGCACCGGTAGACCGCCTGTCAAGTTTCGTGCCATTTGGAGGTCGTTTGATACTCCAACGGTTAACCGGGTAACCGTAAAGGCCTCTTTTGTGTGCAGCCCAACACCCCTTTTAAAGTGGCTCAAAACCCATCTAACTCCCCTCCATGCTCTAGGTCGTTCGATCATGATCACGTGGCCGAAAACCGCTCCTCATTTGGACTCTCCTATCTCCCTCTGCCTATAAATATGTGGCCTCCCCCGAAATTCTCGCAGTCCAAAGCCTAGCCCGCTCCCCTCGCGCCGCCGGACAAAAACCTCCCTCGCCGTCGGACATGTCCGCCGCCCCCTTGTCCAATTGCCTCCCGCCACGTCGCCCCGCAGCTCCCCGCGCCGCCGCGGCCCACCCGCCCACGGCAGGCCCACCTCAGCCGCGACCGGCCCGTTCGCCGCCGAGCCCATCGCGCCCGTGCCTCGCGGACTTCGCCCGTGCGCGCCGCTCCCGCCGGCGACCGCCGCCGCCGTTCGCCTCCGGCTCTGCAGCGCCACCCGCGCTTCGAAGCTGGCGCCCCTCCGCCGCCGCCGCCCGAGGCTCCTTCGCCTCCGCTGCTGCCGCCGTTTAGCGCCGCCGCCCGCCGACCGCAGCCGCCTCTCGCGCCGCCCCCGCGTCCCAGGCGCCCGCTCGATCCGCCGAGACCGCTCGGCCCTGCTGTCCCGACCTGCCGCGCGCTTCTCCATCGCCGGCGAGCTGCCCCTCGCCGGAGACCATCGCCGGCGTGGCCTCCCTCGACCCTGCGTGCGTGCGGGCGCACGCGCAGCCGCGCTTCGCTCGTGGGCCTCGACCTGCTGCCCACGGCCCAGATCCGCCGGCTCGCCTTGCCTCTTTCTAGATGGGCTGAGCCCATGGGTGAGCGAACCCCTTTTTCCGCCTGAGCATCTTTTAGTTATTCTACGCTCGTCCTGTTTTTTTATGAAAATCTGCCAAGTCCCGAAATGGTCATAATATGTTGCTCTGTTCATCGCATCATATCTCTGTGCATGTAGCTCCGTTTCGTGCGTGTAATATGTCAAATTGTTCGTCTCGACGAGTACTTCACTTCTTTCCATTGCATCATTTTTGTTTGAGCTCATCTTGATGCCCGAAATGCTGTTGGAAGAGTGCATGTTGATGTTGATCTGCTGGAACTGTTATAACTTGCTCATTTGTCATTTTTGCCATGTTTGATGTGTGCATCCTATGAGGTTGATGTCTACATGTGTTTTGATATATGCCATGCCATCTTTCCATAGGTGCCATCCATGTATTTTTGTGAATCTTGTACTGAGTGCATCGAGCTTGTGAAGTAGGGTACTTGCTGTTGCTATTTTCCTGACAGATTCTGTTATATTTTGTTGCTATGTTAACCTGCTTCTACTAGTCATTTCGTGCATTATTCCGGAGATGTTCACTAAGGATGTTTTGTTATACATGTCATGAGCTATCTATTCATGCCCCTGGTTGCATTTATAGCTTGCTGTAGATTGTTCATATCTTGCTCCAAAGTTGCTTGATAATGTTGCTGTCAACCTGTTAACATGAAGTTCAGTTTTGGCCATATGCTTTCCTAGTGATCCATGCATCCTATGACCTTGCTCTTGCCATGCTTAGCTTCATAAACATGCCTTCTTACTATTGGTTGCCTTGCCATGCCATGTATTGCTCTGTGGTGAGTGGTTCAAGCTCACGAACATGCCTACTTATTGTTGTTTCTGCCATGTATGAATCTGTAATATAACTTGCCATGTTTACATGGGTGCCATCATATTTTCTGTGCCCTTTTGGCTCATGGTCAGTAAGGGACTCTTGTTCTATACCATTAGTAGATTCATGCCATGCCTTTGTTTGCCATGTTAAGTTCTTGTAACATGTTGTTTGATAGCTCTAAACATTGCAACCTGATGTTATTTCTGCTAAAGTCTGAAACTGTTATTATTTGCAAACTTACCATGTCTTTTTGAGCATGTTCCAGTTGTTTCTAGAGATAGCTCAGTGTTCATGTTTTGTTATGCTTTACCTGTACTTCATGTCCATGCCTTTTGTTATTACATTGGGGTGTTGTAGCATGTTGTTTTGATGCTTGCAATATGCCTAGTTGCTGTTATGGACAGATTGTTGCTATGACGTATAGTGTGTGTGTTGCACCGTTGCTCCGTTTTGAGTGTGCTCTATATGAAACTTGTTTGATTTTGCATGTAGCTTCATATTATCATGTTGCATCCTTGTTTTGGTGTGTTTTCTTGATGTTTGTATGCATTTTGCATCAATGCCATGCTTAACTTGTTTTGCTCATATCTTCTAGGCCGTAGCTCCGAATCTAATGAACTTTATATGTAACTTGACTAGAATTTTGTGTAGATCATCTTGGTGCATCTTGACTTGCTGTTTAACAACTTTAACTTAATGCTTGTTCAGATCTGGACCAATTTCGAAATTTGCATATGAGGACTTGCCGGAATTGCTATATGTTGTTCCCGGCCTCATTTAAACTTGCCTTGATGTGTTGTTCTTGTTTGCATCATCTCTTGCCATGAGTAGCTTCATGTAGCTTTGTCATGCATCATGCTTGTTGTGCATCATGTCTTGGCTATGTGTGGTGTGTTTACTATGTTGTGTGCTTCTTCTCGGTAGTTCCCGTTTCGTTGCGATCGTGAGGATTCGTTCGTCTACGTGTGGTTCGTCTTCGTGGCTTCATCTTCTTCATGGACTCGTTCTTCTTCCTTGCGGAATTTCAGGCAAGATGACCGCTACCCTGGATCTCACTACTATCATTGCTATGCTAGTTGCTTCGTTCTATCCTATGCTGCGTTACCTATCATTTGCTCTTCAAGCCTCCCAAATTGCCATGAACCTCTAACCTTTGACACCATTCCTAGCAAACCGTTGCTTGGCTACGTTATCGCTTTTGCTCAGCCCCTCTTATAGCGTTGCTAGTTGTAGGTGAAGTTGAAGATTGCTCCATGGTGGACAGGGTTATGTTGGGATATCACAATATCTCTTATATTATTAATGCATCTATATACTTGGTAAAGGGTGGAAGGCTCGGCCTTATGCCTAGTGTTTTGTTCCACTCTTGCCGCCCTAGTTTTCTTCATAACGGTGTTATGTTCCCGGATTTTGCATTCCTAACGCAGTCGGGTGATTTATGGGACCCCCCTGACAGTTCGCTTTGAATAAAACTTGTCCAGCAAGGCCCAACCTTGGTTTTACCATTTGCCTCACCACCACCTATACCCTTCCCTTGGGTCGGCCAACCCAAGGGTCATCTTTATTTTAGCCCCCCCGGGCCAGTGCTTGTCTAAGTGTTGGTCCGAACCGAGCCATCATGGGCCACCTCGGGAAACTCGAGGTCTGGTTTTACTCAGAGCCTGTCTCATCCGGTGTTGCCTCGAGAACGAGATATGTGCAGCTCCTATCGGGATTGTCGGCGATCGGGCGGTCTTGCTGGTCTTGTTTTACCATTGCCGAAATGTCTTGTAAACCGGATTCCGAGATCGATCGGGTCTTCCCGCGAATGAATATCCTTCGCTGATCGCGAGAGCTTATCATGGGCTGTTGGGACACCCTGCAGGTATAAACTTTCGAGAGCCGTGCCCGCGTTATGTGGCAGATGGGAATTTGTTAATGTCCGGTTGTAGATAACTTGACACCAGATCCGAATTAAAACGCATCAACCAAGTGTGTAGCCGTGATGGTCTCTTCTCGGCGGAGTCCGGAAGTGAACACGGTTTCGTGTTATGTTTGACGAATTAGGAGTTCAGATCACCTCTTGATCATTGCTAGTTGATGACCGTTCCTTTGCTTCTCTTCTCGCTCTCATTTGCGTATGTTAGCCACCATATTATGCTTAGTCGCTGCTGCAACCTCACCACTTTACCCCTTCCTTTCCCATTAAGCTTTGCTAGTCTTGATACCCATGGTAATGGGATTGCTGAGTCCTCGTGGCTCACAGATTACTACAACAACAGTTGCAGGTACAGGTTTATGCGATGATCTTGACGCGAGAGCGATGTTTGCTTGTTTGGAGTTCTTCTTCTGCTTCTTCTTCGATCAGGGGATAGGTTCCAGGTCGGCAGCCTGGGCTAGCAGGGTGGATGTCATTTGAGCTTCTGTTTGTGTTTCATCCATAGTCGGATGATGCTCTCATGTATTGTGATGTTGTATTCGTGTGGCATTGTATGCGTTTTGTAAGTATCCCCACTATTATGTAATGTTGATGTAATGATATCCACCTTGCAAAAGCGTTCCAATATGCGGGTCTATCCTTGGTGGGACCTTCGAGTTCCTATTGGATAGGGTCGCATATTGGGCGTGACACGCCGGCTCCGCCGAGGCCCCGCCCCGCTGCCAACGAGGCCGCGCCACACAGAAAACGAGGAAGAGTAGAGCACGGTAGGTCGCCGCCGCTCGGGTCCAAGTAAGGCCACCGCTGCTACCCTCCGGTTGAAGCCAAGCTAGGCGGGTTGACCATTGACGGCCGGTTAGCTTCTTGGCGGCAACATGGAGTCGGAGAGCTGCGCTGGAGAAGAACGCTGCTTCTACTTAACTGATGGTGCAGTTCGCTGACTGACACGTGGGCCCAACAGGCCACATGTCAATTACGCAACTGCACCTGCAGTTAAGTCACTGAAGCTTCTGTTCGGCTCAGCGGGACATAGGTGGGTAGCTTCAGTTAATTAATTATACCTCCAGCGCACCCCTTTTTAGTTTTTTTCCGAAAAGGAGGATGACCCCCGGCCTCTACATCTGGGAGATGCATGCGGCCGCAAACACCCCTTTTTAGTTGAAGAATGTATGAAATGTAATGAAATCCGGCATGTTTATATGAAATCCAACCGTGTATGAATGAATTTATTTCGATTAGTTCGAATTCTTGTATCACTGGCAATGGATGAACATGCAAAACAATATGTACTAGCATTATTCCCAGGGTGATCACCACGTTTGCAGCAGTTTCACATGTACTCCCTCTGGTCCTTTCTAGTCTACATACAAGTTTTGTCTGCAGTCAAAGTATCTCTACTTTGACCAATCTTATATAAAAAAGTATGCACTTTCACAATGTGCGAAGTAAAAGGATCAAGGAGTACAAAGAGTTTGAGCAGCTTTTAGCGCTTACAGACATTGCAATCAAACACACAGCCTGGCAATTCATAGAGAACATTCAAAACAATCGATGATTATGCATCTCAAATGACTCACATGTCGAGGCAATATTTACTTCACAACTAAAGAATAAAGGAAAATTGATCGCCACTGACAAAGAAAGGCGCGCCCATTCAAAAATATCAAATGCATATCTTGCTAAAATCAATGAGCAAAATTTGACAAGGTTGTCCCATTCCAAAATATCAAATGCCTACGATTGTGGAATGGGCAGGGTTTGCCATTAGTTCGAACATTGACATGGCAACTCGTGCTAAATAAATCAGCTGTTCTTTTTGTGTAGTTCCACCAAAATCAACCAAATTCGCGCGTAGCTTGTATGATTTCGCCCTTATATGTTGCAACGCCTTGAACTTATGGGCACCTCCTTTCTTGTGGAGGAAATGAATGATTCGATGTATTCATGAACATTTTGTGCAGTTCCCATTGAAATCAAGCTGAGCACCCCTGTTTGCACAAATACAAAAAAGTGATTAGTATAAAGCAAACTGTACTATGAATTGAAAGTTTCAACAGGCACATACATGGTCCATGTAGAGCACACTTTTAGAAAAATGGAACTCGCTAGAAAGAATCCTAGAACAACATTGTACTCGCGCATCACAGCAAAAAATGGAGATTTGTTAGTCCTTCTGAGCTGAAGTAGGTCTTGTGGGGAGTAATGTAACCATCCTTCAACTGCTCCTTCTGATGAGAAGATAGATAGTGCTTCTTCATCCTAGCATAATCGAAACTAGTCACTTCTCATACTCCATATTCTTCTTTAGAGGAAGATGATCCTGTTGTGCCAACACAAGAGGACTACTAAATGCTAGCATCCATGTTTGCTCGAAAAAAAAGAAAGGAAATATTTAAAACAACACAGATGAAGCACTTCCCGAGGACAATACCACTTTTTCATGACAGTATCTAAACAGTAGCACAACACCAATAGAGATGACAAAGCTCAATCATATGGATGAAATCAGTGGGCGAGTACCAACCTTTGTCAGGAGGCTGATTGTGTAGAGCATACAGATGAAGCACTTCTCGGGAACCATCTATTGCTATCTATGGGGGTGGCCATGCTTACTATATACTCCTCGATTAGTTTAATGTTTCCAACATCTTCTTGTGCAGTTCCACTAAAATATACGGTATCTTCAAAGAAGATCCCTGTTTGCACAAGTAGAGATAATTACGTATGGCATCAAATCAGTGGCAAAACAATTGCTCGTTCCACCCATAGCAATAAATTAAGATGCAAAACTATATCATTACTTGTGTCATCACAGCCCAAAGGCTTCATTATAGCACCGGAGTTGATTTTGTTTTTCTTCCGCTTGTTCTTCCCGTCATCACTTGGTTCAATAATGCATAAGCTTCGCCTTCAATGTAAGATTTGGCATGTCAATTAGGGAGCACAAGTATAGTTCTAAACTT
Source organism: Aegilops speltoides (assembly GCA_021437245.1). Classification (NCBI taxonomy): domain Eukaryota; kingdom Viridiplantae; phylum Streptophyta; class Magnoliopsida; order Poales; family Poaceae; genus Aegilops; species Aegilops speltoides. Next base: position 78,542,886 of record CM038145.1, on the reverse strand, counting down.
AATTTTCTCGATGAAAGTGGCAAAATATAGGCCAAAGCAGCCAGTGAAATATCCTTATCTTACCTCAATGGGATATTACGGTGCACATACAGATTGGAAGTCTTGTCTCGATTTGTGTAGTTCACTAAAATCAAGCAACATTATCGCATAAGTAGCACAACATATGAAAGCACACTGCAGAATCATGTGAAAGAAGGCTAGTACTGACCTCTCATGATGCGGAATTCAAACAACTCACAAGAAGAAGATCTGAACCAAATTTGCCTTAACAGATAGGAAGTAAGATCTCCTCTTGTGCAGTTCCACTAAGATCAATCAATCAAGCAACGTTGTTGGTGTGACATTTTGGTTGAACTGCACAAAACACTCTTAAAACAAAAGAGTTTTGTGCAGTGCAACAAAAGGTCACAATGGCAGCGAGGTGAAGTAGATAACCCTGTTTACACAGAGGTGCAAAGGAAACAATTAGTGGTCAATAACGGTGGATAACACAGAAGCCAACAAAAAGAAGAATCTACCTTATCTAAATGGGAAAGAAAGCAAGACAGTAGCATTTCTCAAACGGTGGCATTGATTAATATTAACATAGAGATTATATTAACAATAAAATTCGTTAAACATGTAATTTGCTTTTAACTGTGGCATTGCATCAATTTTCCAGCGGCATTATTAGAGGGTGTTTGTTTACAGGGACATTTTGGTGTAGGGACTAAAAAAACTCCGTGTCAGTCACATCTAAACCAAACAGGAGGGACTTTTCGGGACTAAAAGTGGGCATTTGGGACTAAAGAAAGAAGACCCCGAGGGAGTCTTTTTGGGACTTTTTCCAACAGTTGCCCCTGCCACGCATCGCACCTTGTTTCTATTAGTTCAGTACTAGGGGTAACATGGTCTTTTATCATGTCATTTAATAACCTCTAGTCCATGTTTAGTCCCTGGAACCAAGAAGGTAGGGACTAGGGAGTTTTTGTTGGAAATATGCCCTAGAGGCAATAATAAAAGTATTATTATATTTCAATGTTCATGATAATTGTCTTTTGTTCATGCTATAACTGTATTATTCGGAAATCGTAATACACGTGTGAACACTTAGACCACAAATGTCCCTAGTGAGCCTCTAGTATACTAGCTCGTTGTGATCAACAGATGGTCATGGTTTCCTGACTATGGACATTGGATGTCGTTGATAACGGGATCACATCATTAGGAGAATGATGTGATGGACAAGACCCAATCCTAAGCATAGCATAAAAGATCGTGTAGTTCGCTTGCTAGAGCTTTGCCAATGTCAAGTATCTCTTCCTTCGACCATGAGATCGTAACTCCCGGTTACCGTAGGAGTGCCTTGGGTGTATCAAACGTCACAACGAATCGGGTGACTATAAAGGTGCATCACGGTATCTCCGAAAGTATCTGTTGGGTTGACATGGATCGAGATCGATTTGTCACTCCGTATGACGGAGAGGTATCTCTGGCCCACTCGGTAATGCATCATCATAATGAGCTCAAGGTGACCAAGGTGTTGGCCATGGATCATGCATTACGGACGAGTAAAGTGACTTGCCGTAACGAGACCGAACAAGGTATTGGGATACCGACGATCGAAGTCTCGAGCAAGTAACGCATCGATTGACAAAGGGAATTGCATACGTGGTTTGATCGAATCCTCGACATCGTGGTTCAACCGATGAAATCATTGAGGAGCATGTGGGAGCCAACATGGCTATCCGCACCCGCTGTTGGTTATTGCTCAAGAGTCGCCTCGGTCATGTTCAAGGTCTCCCGAACCCGTAGGGTCTACACACTTAAGGTTCGGACGCTTAGGGTTATTAGGAAGACTAGTATGTGACTACGAATGTTGTTCGAGTCCCTGATGAGATCCCGGACGCCACGAGGAGTTTCGGAATGGTCTGGAGGTAAAGAATAATATAGAGGAAGTGGTATTTCGCCATCGGGAAAGTTTCGGGTCTCCTGTAATGTACCGGGACCACGGAAGGGTCCCGGGTCCACCGGTGGGGCCACCTATCCGGAGGGCCCCATGGGCTGAAGTGGGAGGAACCAGCGATAGTGGGCTGGTGCGCCCCAGGCCCACCCCTTGCGCCTAGGGTTGAAACCCTAGGGGGGGCGCCCACTTGGCTTGGGGGCACTCCAACCCTGGGCGGCGCCCCCTGGAGATTGGATCTCCAGGGGGGCGCCTGGGGGCCTATATAAAGGGGGAGGGAGGGGGCTGCTGTACCCATCTCCAAGGCGCAGCCCCTCCCCTCCCCAACACCTCTCCTCCTCCGCAAGCGCTTGGCGAAACCCTGTCGGAGTACTGCTTCTCCACCATCACCACGCCGTCGTGCTACCGGTGGAGCTGTCTTCCTCAACCTCTCCTTCCTCCTTGCTGGATCAAGACGGAGGAGACATCGCTCGTCCCGTACGTGTGTTGAACGCGGAGGTGCTGTCCGTTCAGCACTTGGACATTGGTGATCTGAATCACGTTCGAGTACGACTCCATCATCACCTTGCAAGCTTCCGCACGCGATCTACAAGTGGTATGTAGATGCAAACTCTCTCCCTAGACTCGTTGCTTAGATGAACTCATAGATGGATCTTGGTGAAGCCGTAGAAAAATTTTTAATTTTCTGCAACGTTCCCCAATAGTGGTATCAGAGCCAGGTTTATGCGTAGTTCTCTAATGCACGAGTAGAACACAATTTGTTGTGGGCGTGGATCTTGTCATCTTACTTGCCTCTACTAGTCTTTTCTTGCTCAACGGTATTGTGGTATGAAGCTGCCCGGACCAACCTTACACGTACGCTTACGTGAGACCGGTTCCACCGATTGACATGCACTAGTTGCATAAGGTGGCTGGCGGGTGTCTATCTCTCCCACTTTAGTTGGAGCGGATTCGATGAACAAGGCCCTTATGAAGGGTAAATAGAAGTTGACAAAATCACGTTGTGGTGTTTTCAGAGGTAAGAAAACGTTTTGCTAGAACCCAATCGCAGCTACGTAAAAGATGCAACAACAATTAGAGGACGCCTAACTTGTTTTTGCAGCGATTGATCATGTGATGTGATATGGCCGAAGTTGTGATGAATGATGAATTGTGATGTATGAGATCATGTTCTTGTAATAGGATTCACGACTTGCATGTCGATGAGTATGACAACCGCAGGAGCCATAGGAGTTGTCTTTATTTTTGTATGACCTGCGTGTCATTGAAGAACGCCATGTAAACTACTTTACTTCATTGCTAAACGCATTAGTCATAGAAGTAGAAGTAGTCGTTATGCGTGACAACTTCATGAAGACACGATGATGGAGATCATGATGATGGAGATCATGGTGTCAAGCCGGTGACAAGATGATCATGGAGCCCAAGATGGAGATCAATGGAGCTTTATGATATTGGCCATATCATGTCACAACTATATAATTGCATGTGATGTTTATTATGTTTATGCATCTTGTTTACTTAGGACGACGGTAGTAAATAAGATGATCCTTACAAAATTTCAAGAAGTGTTCTCCCTAACGTGCACCGTTGCTACAGTTCGTCACTTCTAAGCACCACGTGATGATCGGGTGTGATGGATTCTTACGCTCACATACAACGGGTGTAAGACAGTTTTACACAAATAAAACACTTAGGGTTAACTTGACGAGCCTAGCATGTGCGGACATGGCCTCGAACACGGAGACCGAAAGGTCGAACACGAGTCGTATGGAAGATACGATCAACATGAAGATGTTCACCGACGATGACTAGTCCGTCTCACGTGATGATCGGACATGGGCTAGTCGACTCGGATCGTGTAACACTTAGATGACTAGAGGGATGTCTAATCTAAGTGGGAGTTCATAATTTTGATTAGAACTTTATTATCATGAACTTAGTCTAAAACCTTTGCAAATATGTCTTGTAGATCAATCACCAACGCTAATGTCAACATGAACTTCAACGCGTTCCTAGAGAAAACCAAGCTGAAAGATGATGGCAGCAACTATACGGACTGGGTCCTAACCCGAGGATCATCCTCATAGCTGCCAGAAAGCAATATGTCCTAGAAGGACCGCTAGGTGACGCTCCCGTCCCAGAGAACCAAGACGTTATGAACGCTTGGCAAGCTCGTGCTGATGATTACTCCCTCGTTTAGTGCGGCATGCTTTACAGCTTAGAACCGGGGCTTGAAAAGTGTTTTGAGCATCACGGAGCATATGAGATGTTCGAAGAGCTGAAACTAGTTTTCCAAGCTCATGCCCGGGTCGAGAGATATGATGTCTCCAACAAGTTCTATAGTTGTAAGATGGAGGAGAACAGTTCACAAGGAGCACATCCTCAAGATGTCCAGGTTGCACAACCGTATGACCCAAATGAACATTAACCTCCCTGATGAGGCGGTCATTGATGAATCCTCCGCCGCTCCCTCCAAGCTACAAGAGCTTTGTGATGAACTACAACATGCGGGGATGGTAAAGACCATTCTGAAGTGTTCTCGATCTCAAGTCAGCAGAGGCTGAAATCAAGAAAGAACATCAAGTGTTGATGGTCAATAAGACCACTAAGTTCAAGAAGGGCAAGGGTAATAAGAACTTCAAGAAGGACGGCAAAGATGTTGCCGCGCCTGTAAGCCTGCTGCGGGAAGAAGTCAAAGAATGGACCCAAGCCCGAGACCGAGTGCTTTTATTGCAAGGGAAGGGTCATCGAAGCGGAACTGCCCCAAATACTTAGCGGACAAGAAGGCCGCAACACCAAAGGTATATTTGATATACATATAATTGATGTGTACCTTACTAGTACTCGTAGTAACTCCCGGTATTTGATACCGTGCCGTTGCTCATATTTGTAACTCACAGCAGAGCTGCGGAATAAACGGAGATCATGAAGGACGAGGTGACGATCTTGCGTCGGGAATGGTTCCAGAGTCGATGTGATCGCTGTCGGCACGCTGCCTCTACACTTACCTACGGGATTAGTTTTGAACCTTAATAATTGTTATTTAGTGCCATGTTTGAGCATGAACGTTGTATCCGGATCTCGCTTAATACGAGATGGCTACTCATTTAAGTCTGAGAATAATGGTTGTTCGATTTATATGAGAGATATGTTTTATGGTCATGCTCCGATGGTCAATGGTTTATTCTTAATGAATCTCGAGCGTAATATTACACATGTTCATAGTGTGGATGCCAAAAGATGTAAAGTTGATAACGATAGTCCCACATACTTGTGGCATCGCCGCCTTGGTCACATTGGTGTCAAGCGCATGAAGAAGCTCCATGCTGATGGACTTTTAGAGTCTCTTGATTATGAATCCTTTGACACATGCGAACCTTGCCTCTTAGGAAAATGACCAAGACTCCGCTTCTCCGAACAATGGAGCGAGCAACCAACTTGTTGGAAATCATACATACCGATGTAAAAGCGGTCCAATGAGCGTTGAGGCTCGCCGAGGATATCGTTATGTTCTCACTCACCGATGACTTAAGTAGATATGGGTATGTCTACTTAATGAAACACAAGTCCGAGACCTTGAAAAGTTCAAGGAATTTCAGAGTGAGGTAGAGAATCAACGTGACCGAAAGATAAAATTCTTCGATCGATCGTGGAGGAGAATACTTAAGTCACGAATTTGGTACACACTTAAGAAAATGTGGAATCGTTTCACAACTCACGCCACTGAACACCTCAAATAAACGGTGTGTCCGAACGTCGAATCGCACTCTATTGGATATGGTGTGGTCTATGATGTCTCTTACCGATTTACCGCTATCATTTTGGGGATACGCCTAGAGACAGCTACATTCACTTTAAATAGGGCACCGCCTAAATCCGCTGAGACGACACCGTATGAATTATGGTTTGGAAAGAAACCTAAGCTGTCGCTTTCTAAAAGTTTGGGGATGCGATGCTTATGTCAAGAAACTTCAACCCGAAAAGCTCGAACCCAAGTCGGAAAATGTGTATTCATAGGATACCCTAAGGAAACTGCGGGTATACCTTCTACTTAAGATCCGAAGGCAAGATCTTTGTTGCCAAGAACGGATGCTTTCGAAAAGAGTTTCTCTCGAAAGAAGTAAGTGGGGGAAAGTAGAACTCGATGAAGTACTACCTCTCGAACGGGAAAGTGGTGCAGCGCAGAAACCGCTCTGTGATGCCCACACCAACCAAGAGGAAAACAATGATGATGATCAAGGTACTTCGGATCAAGTTACTCTTGAACTCAAGGTCCACGAGGACACGCTCCGCACTGAGTGGTACGGCAACCTGTCATGGAAATCATGTTGTTAGACAACAATGAACCTTCGAACTATGAAGAAGCGATGGCGGGCCCGGATTCCAACAAATGGCTTGAAGCCATGAAATCCGAGATAGAATCCATGTATGAAAACAAAGTATGGACTTTGACAGACTTGCCCGATGATCGGCGAGCGATAGAAAATAAATGGATTTTTAAGAAGAAAACGGACGCGGATGGTAATGTTACCATCTATAAAGCTCGACTTGTCGCTAAGGGTTATCGACAAGTTCAAGGGATTGACTATGACGAGACATTCTCTCCCGTAGCGAAGCTGAAGTCCATCCAAATCATGTTAGCAGTTGCCGCATACTATGATTATGAGATATGGCAGATGGACGTCAAAACGGCATTCCTTAACGGACATCTTAAGGAAGAGCTGTATATGATGCAGCTAGAAGGTTTTGTCGATCCTCATAACGCTAACAAAGTATGCAAGCTCCAGCGATCCATTTATGGACTGGTGCAAGCATCTCGGAGTTGGAACATTCGCTTTGATGAGATGATCAAAGCATTTGGGTTTATGCAGACTTATGGAGAAGCCTGCGTCTACAAGAAAGTGAGTGGGAGCTCTGTAGCATTTCTCATATTATATGTAGATGACATACTCTTGATGGGAAATGATACGAAATTTCTGGACAGCATTAAGGCCTACTTGGAAGTTTTTCAATGAAGGACCTTGGAGAAGCTGCTTATATATTAGGCATCAAGATCTATAGAGATAGATCGAGACGCCTCATAGGTCTTTCACAAAGCACATACCTTTATAAAATTTTGAAGAGGTTCAAAATGGATCAGTCCAAGAAGGGGTTCTTGCCTATGTTACAAGGTGTGAGATTGAGCTCGGCTCACCACCCACCACGACAAAAGATAAAGAAGAGATGAGTGTCATCCCTATGCTTCAGCCATAGGATCTATTATGTATGCCATGTCAGTACTGCAGACCGATGTAAACCTTGCCGTCGGTTTGGTTGCAAGATACCAAAGTAATCCCGCAAGGAACACCGGACAGCGGTCAAGAATATCCTCAAGCACCGAAAAGGACAAAGGACATGTTTCGTTTATGGAGGAGACGAGCTCTCGTCAGAAGGGTTACGCCGACGCTTAGCTTCGACTCAGATCTGATGACTCTAAGTCACAAACCGGATACGTGTATATGTTGAATGGTGGAGCAAGAGCTGGTGCAGCCGCAAGCGAGCGCCATGGCGGGATCTACGTGTGAAGCGGAGTACATGGCAGCCTCGGAGGCAGCGATGAAGCGATTTGGGTGAAGGAGTTCATCACCGACCTAGGAGTCATACCCAATGCGTCGGGACCGATCAAACTCTTCTGTGACAACACCGGAGCTATTGCCCTTGCCAAGGAGCCTGGTTTCACAAGAAGACCAGCACATCAAGCGTTGTTTCAACTCCATCCGTGAAAATGTTCAAGATGGAGACATAGAGATTTGCAAAGTGCACACGGATCTGAATGTCGCAGATCCGCTGACTAAACCTCTCTCGCGTGCAAAACATGATCAACACCGAACTCTATGGGTGTTCGATTCATCACAATGTAACTAGATTGGTGACTCTAGTGCAAGTGGGAGACTGTTGGAAATATGCCCTAGAGGCAATAATAAAAGTATTATTATATTTCAATGTTCATGATAATTGTCTTTTGTTCATGCTATAAGCGTATTATTCGGAAATCGTAATACACGTGTGAACACTTAGACCACAAATGTCCCTAGTGAGCCTCTAGTAGACTAGCTCGTTGATCAACAGATGGTCATGGTTTCTGACTATGGACATTGGATGTCGTTGATAACGGATCACATCATTAGGAGAATGATGTGATGGACAAGACCCAATCCTAAGCATAGCATAAAAGATCGTGTAGTTCGCTTGCTAGAGCTTTGCCAATGTCAAGTATCTCTTCCTTCGACCATGAGATCGTAACTCCCGGTTACCGTAGGAGTGCCTTGGGTGTATCAAACATCACAATGTAACGGGTGACAATAAAGGTGCATTACAGGTATCTCCGAAAGTATCTGCGGGTTGACATGGATCGAGATCGATTTGTCACTCCGCATGACGGAGAGGTATCTCTGGCCCACTCGGTAATGCATCATCATAATGAGCTCAAGGTGACCAAGGTGTTGGCCACGGGATCATGCATTACGGTACGAGTAAAGTGACTTGCTGGTAACGAGACTGAACAAGGTATTGGGATACCGACGATCGAGTCTAGGGCAAGTAACGTACCGATTGACAAAGGTAATTGCATACAGAGTTTGATCGAATCCTCGACATCGTGGTTCAACCGATGAAATCATCGAGGAGCATGTGGGAGCCAACATGGGTATCCAGACCCCGCTATTGGTTATTGCTCGAGAGTCGTCTCGGTCATGTCTGCGTGTCTCCCGAACCCGTAGGGTCTACACACTTAAGGTTCGGTGACGCTAGGGTTATTAGGAAGACTAGTATGTGACTACCGAATGTTGTTCGGAGTCCCGGATGAGATCCCGGACGTCACGAGGAGTTTCGGAATGGTCCGGAGGTAAAGAATAATATATAGGAAGAGGTATTTCGCCATCGGGAAAGTTTCGGGGTCTCCGGTAATGTACCGGACCACCTGAACGGTCCCGGGTCCACCGGTGGGGCCACCTATCCTGAGGGGCCCCATGGGCTGAAGTGGGAGGATCCAGCCCATAGTGGGCTGGTGCGCCCCCTAGGCCCACCTCTGCGCCTAGGGTTGAAACCCTAGGGGTGGGCGCCCACCTGGCTTGGGGGGCACTCCACCCCCCTTGGCCGCCGCCCCTGGAGATTGGATCTCTAGGGGACGGCGCCCCACCAGGGGGCCTATATAAATGGGGGGAGGGAGGGGGGCTGCTGTACCCATCTCCAAGGCGCAACCCTCCCTCCCAACACCTCTCCTCCTCCGCAAGCGCTTGGCGAAGCCACGCCGAGTATCGCTTCTCCACCATCACCACGCCGTCGTCTTTGCGGTGGAGCTGTCTTCCTCAACCTCTCCTTCCTCCTTGCTGGATCAAGACGGAGGAGACGCCGCTCGTCCCGTCGTGTGTTGAACGCGAGGTGCTGTCCGCTCAGCACTTGGACATTGGTGATCTGAATCACGCTCGAGTACGACTCCATCATCACCTTGCAAGCTTCCGCACGCGATCTACAAGTGGTATGTAGATGCAAACTCTCTCCCTAGACTCGTGCTTAGATGAACTCATAGATGGATCTTGGTGAAGCCGTAGGAAATTTTTTAATTTTCTGCAACGTTCCCCAACAGTTTTTAACCAAACAGGGCCATAGATTAACAACAACTAATGAGTTGCACGGGACAGTGGACGCACCAGCACCATGTGCATCTACCGATGTACTGTGGTCATGCACAGTCTGTTGCAACAAAGAACAAACAACCAAGGAGCATATTTGTGTTGGTCCCAGTTTTGTTATCTTTAGACACCTTTCCCTATGTGAGCGCAGCAAATCTAGTCCTACTCAAACTCTACAGCCTTGTCCCTTCCTTTCCTTTTTGAACTAGTACGTTTGCCCCTTCCTTTCCTCTTTGAACCACGTCCTAGATTTATGCGATAAAACTTTCCCCACTACTTTCCCCCATTCCTTTCCTCTTTGAACCACGTCCTAGATTCATGCTATACAACTTTCCCCCTTCATTTCCTCTTTGAACCACTTCCTAGATTCATGCTATATACAACTTTTCCCACTACTTTCCCCCACTCCTTTCCTCTTTGAACCACATCCTAGATTCATGGTATACATGCAGCTAGAGCAATGCATGTGGAGTAAGTAAAATATACCTTAAGGTTCTTGGGGCGTGGTTCGGTGGGCGACGGGATGGCGGTGAAGAAGAATGGTCGGAGGCCCTCCCGCGCCGCCGCTGGGTGGAAAGATAATAGCAGCGCCGGTAGTGGATTCCCTCCCTCACCGACGACGACAGCGTTAAGCCTCCTTCCCTTCCCAGCGGACGGATCGTGCCGACTCTTTGAGCAGCAGTGAGGGGAGAGAGAGGCCAACGAAGTCTTGTTTAGATCTGGAGAGGGCGAGAGAGTGTGAAGAGAGTAACTACAAGCGCTGAGGATCCAGCGGAAGAGGGCGAGAGAGTGTGAAGAGAGCAACTACAAGCGCTGAGGCTCCAGCGTGTATATATATACTGGAGAGAGAGTGAAGCGTGCAAACCCTAGAAAACATTTTGACCACCAAAGAATCCTCCCGCAAAAATTATGCTCAAGTGTAGTTAACGAACCCGAGACCTCAAGTTTGATGAGCGAACAGGCTAACCAGCTACACAACCCTCCCGTTATGTTCAACGAGAGGAAAATAACCTTTTATACATTCCTGCATTCGTGTGATAGGCATGCCGTGTTTTTGTGTGTGTGTGTGTGTGTGTGGGAGTCATTAGGATTTCTATCATAATCGTGTCATGTGGCTTTGGTGGTAAGACTATCCACAGTGGTGCCGAAATAATGCAGCCTTAGTCACCTTACCTCTCTCCACGTAGTACGTTGGGTCCCACTAGTCAGAGGGTGAAACAAACAAATTAATAAGAAAAATTAAAAGCGCCAGTGGTGTATCTTACTACCTCACACATCTCGCTACTGCTCGGGAACACTGTCCAATTGATCCCTCTGTTCGCTCACGTACTATTTTAAGTGAATCCTTATTATAACATGCACACAAATTTTGGGCACTTGTGTTCGACTTAAGTCAGTGTGCCACCGTATCTCGTATACTTACTACTCCCTCCATCTAGGTGTAATAACTCACGTTAGAAGGTGCAACGGGACCAAGGTGCGTGTGTGTGTGTGTGTGTGTGTGTGTGTGTGTGTGTGTTTAACAGCATGTGTGTGTGTGTGTTAGAGAGTGCGACAGATCGACCTACTCCTATAGAGATATGGTGTGTAGTGTACGATTTTAGCCGCGAGAGTCGGTGCATCCTCTCGTTTCCGGGCGTGTCCGGTAGGGACATGCGGACAGCTGCCACGCCCGCTCCTGACCAGCCTAGCCCACCCAAAGCCCCTCCACCGCCCGCGCGCGCTTCCCGCCCAAAACGGTCAGCTCCGCTCCAAAGAATCAGTGCCGCATTCATGCCCGGGCCGAGCGGACGCGACCTCTCACTGGCGCAAGAGTGATGGTTGCTTCATCCGTCCAACTTACTGCTGGGTCTATGTGGTTTGACGCCTCATTGGTCTTTATTACTGAGGTGGTAGGACTGCTGGATGTCCCACGCTTTCGGCGAAAGGAGGTACTAGTAGATTACAATTTTCCCATTCTTACAGAGGAGGAGTGCAAGAGCAGTGAAAACACACAGGATCAGTGATTACATGGCCCACCTCACACTATCACCGTGCGACACCTAACTCTTTACATAGTACTCCCTCCGTTCCTAAATATTACTAGATGAGTCCCCGCCGTTGTCATGAACAATGGTATATCTCTCACAAGCAAAATTATCGATTTCATAGAACTAAAAAATCTATAACCGCATGACAAATGTGGTAGCCAAACTAAATAAACTCCCATCATCATTTAGATCATCCCACATAAGGAAAAAAGACCAGCCAACTCCTACTGCATAATGGGATTATATTTTCTTTTGACATGTTAATGGGACTTAAAAGCTCACTTACATGCATGCTACGGTGCATGCTTGCATGCACATGTTGATGTGATTTAAAACCCACTCACATGCATGTGCCACGGTATTTCTGCATGCTTGCATGTGGCTTAGTGTTGAGCCACTCAACGCCTAGATCGATTTGCTATTATGACTGATTTACTTCATCTAACACTCGCTAATTTTGATGATGTGGCTCAAGGAGAGGATAGAGAATTCCTAGTAGTGGGGGCTAGCTATTACTAGTAGATAAGTCTTTGTAGAGATTCCACTAGGTGAACTACATACGGAACAAAATGAATGAATCTACACTTAAAATGCATCTATATACATCCGCATGTGGTTAATGGTGAAATATCTACAAAGACTTATATTTAGGAACGGAGGAAGTACTAGTATAGTACTAGTACGTCTCAGAATTTATCAATGAGACAAATTTGTACAATGCTATGAAGCTTCCAGCTCTTGTTACATGTATCTTATGTCCAAGGTTGCCCGTTGCAACATTTCATCAAATACAAAGGAGACTACCATGCATGCTATTGCATCTCAATGATTGATGATCATAGCAATATGTACTCCTCCGCTCCAAAATAAGTGTCTCAACTTTGTGCAAACTTTAGTACAAAGTTGTACTACTACTAAAGTTGCACTTATTTTGGAACGGAGGCAGCTAAAGAAAAAAACGATACATGCAGTCCCTAGCCCTTGAACCGTGAACCCTGACCAGGCTTCAATTTGCTGGCAACATTCGAGCTTCCTGATAAATGAAGTTTGCAACCTTTTGACCATTGGATCATTTTGAGCAGTTTCATCAAAATCGAGATGAGCATCCCTGTGGCAAAGAAATTGAAGAAGCATGATTAGAATAAGATTACTAGGACTAGTTGATGAGACATAAACTCATCACAAATATAGTACGTAGAAGCCAGTAGAGGTATCAGGTATGTGCGGGGCAAAGAAGTGGAGAAATACCCACAGGGAGTGATGTGGGCAGCTGGAGCAGTGGTGCAAGCCGGCTGTAAAGGGAGTTGTACCTGAGGGACGTAGCTCGATCTTGAGGAGGGCGGCGGGAGGCGACAACTGCCCATGTCACGGCAGTGAGCAAGGGACGAAGGCAGCCACACCGGCTTTGTGAGAGAGAACGGCGGGGACCCCTGATCGGGATGTGCCGACAGTGGGTTTTCGCCATCGGCGACGGACACCGCATCTACACTAAGCATCCACCCCTTCCCCAAGCATACGTGATCCGCCGGGATGTTGGAGATGTGGCCACAGTCGTTTTGTGCGAGAGAGTGTGAAGAGAGCAACCCCAGCAAGCAACCGTGTAGGCTGGCCCGTCCTGACTATGTATATAGTGGAGCGGTTTCCTTTTCTCTCCATGTGAACCTATCATATTGCGTACGTACCACTGAAGAAAAAAATATATTTATAAATGACGCGACACCTACTACTCGTTCTCCTATAACCTTGCGCTTGGCATGTCCAAAATATTAACCTTGCGATTGGCTCTTCGCCTCTTCGGGAAGTCAAGCAATAATGGTAGTTTAGTATATATCGTTCTGGCTATATGAGACCGAATGAATTGCTGCACGTCCACCACGTGGGCGAGGGTCGAGGGGCGAGGGAGAGTTCTACTACATAAGGAGCAAAATGAGTGAATGTACACTCTAAAATACGTCTATATACATCAGTGTTTAGAGTATGTACTAGTAGTTCATATTGAAATCTACTAAGGATATATATATTCCAAACAATATGATATAATCTCTATAACCAAGGTAGTAGGGACGAGGAGTAAACGGAGGGAGTAGTAAATTTTTCTCCTCGTCCTGCGAGCCACCGCGCGCATGGGTGAGGGAGGAGCAAGCTTCACCTCATCCTGCGAGCCACCGCGCCCGTGGGGGGAGACGGCGACTAAGCAAGCTTCTCCTCGCTCATGAGTTGACGGGACACATCAAAAGTACTCCAGTGTATAGAGCCTTGCCTCTAAGGTAGGCCCCACATGGTTTGCCTCTTTTTTTAATTTAACATAACGCGTCAAGTCGCAATTTGTTTGTTCACCCGTGGTAGACGATCCTCCCTCCACCAAGTGGACAACCAGTACACGTGCCAATTACCACGTGGGCTGCCTTTTTCGTACAAAAATGAGCTCCACCGTGTACCCACGCGGGTGTGGTTGGGAAAGAGACGGGAGTACGTGCGCCGTGCATGCACCTCTTCTCTTCGTGCACGTCCCCCACCTACGTGGGTGTGTGTGAGAGATACAAACCGCGTTCGTGAGTGTTTGTTGTTTTGTGGTGGGGTGGGGTGGGGTGGGGGGTTGATTTCCTGAATTATTTGTGGGAGTATGTGTCGATGACATCTCAAACAAAATTTTGCATGCAATGTGTGTGAAATGAAGGCCTATCCATATCATACATAGAGGGTCGGGCAATCCATGAGAAGAGAGGGAGGGGTCATAGCTATCGATAGAGTCGAAGAGAGGATCAAGTACGGGTGGGTGCGAGATCGATGAAGAGAGCCAACGAAATTGCGTGTGTGTGCAAGTCAAAGATATAGGGCGACTGGCCTACCGGAACGTTAGAGGGCACATGTCAAGTTTGTGTGTGGCAGGGAGACATGACTAGAGCGCTTGATGTATCGGTGTGTGTGGGGGAGGGGTGGGGGAGGGGTAGGCAGAGGCCTAACTATAGAGGTAGAACGACTCGTATATGTGTTGAGAACGAGAGACCCAGCTATGTCATGAGGGAGATCGGTCGACATCCATACATAATTGAAGGACGGGAAATATGATGGGACAGAGAGAGAGAGGAGAGAGGGAGGGAGGGAGAGGGAGGGAGAGGGGTAGAGTGCTGGATGGGTGATGGAGTTGCTTCTCGGAGATGTTGGGAGAGGCCTACTAGACAAACTGAGGGTGGAACTGCAATGTTATCAATAAGAGTGGGGATGTGTTCCTGTGTGTGCATGTGTGTGATAGATCTGTCGGGACGCATCCATGGATGATGAAGGGGAATCATGTGTTTGGTAAGCAAACCTAACTAGATCGGTAGATCAATTGTTGTTTGTCGGAGGAAGGGAGAGACACAATAACTAATGAGGTAGATCGATCAATGTGTGGGTAAAAATGAGTTATAAGCACCTAGCTGGCTATATGTATAGCGAGAGATCGGTCGGTGTACGTCCATTTGTTAGAGGCAAATAAGGCCCAGCGAGACGGATAGACAGAGAGAATGGAGCTAGGAGGTGGTGCGAGAGGCTCAACTGCTAGCTGGATAGGGGAGGAGTGTGCGGTTGTGAGATCAATTAAAAGAGGGGTGAGAGTTTACACGTGTGTCTGACCATATGAGAGACACGAGGCAAGGACACATAAAGGAGGAGATTGAAGCTGTGTGTGTATGATGTAGGCAGGCATCGCTGGAGAGGTTTATCGATCGGTGTGTGTCGGAAAGGAGTTGTGGAGACTCTGGGAGAACGACCTAAAGGAAAACATGAATGTGCCCAGTGGATAGAATGCCGAGGGAGGGGGAGGGCGAGGAGGGCGTGTGCATGCACGAGAGAAAGTTAGTGGTAGCTACAAAGGTTAGAGGACTGTGTGGGTGTAAGAGACTAACAAAGATCATACTTTGATATGAAAGCGGATTCATATATTTGAATAGGAGATCATAGTGTTTTAAACATTGCATGCATGAATATAGCGGTGATACACGTGTTGTGCACATGTTATACGATAATGTGATAATGCATGGTGTTTGCAACTCACAGCTAAATGCCGAACAATCTAAACCATACTATACATCAAACAATCCCACATTTTATTTGAATTTGTGATAATGTGCGGCGTTTGTAGCTTACAACTAAATATCGAGCAATCTAAACAATACTATATATCGAACATTCTCACATTTTATTTGAATTTGTGGTAATGTGTGGTGTTTGCAACTCACATCTAAATACTTGTAGGCGTAGGGTTCGGGGCACCATACATAATGTGATAAACACATTATACATATGAGACATGGTTTAGATTATGAAGATCTAGCTAGCACTACTAGGGAAAACCCTAGCAGTAGCGCTGGTTTTGTGCTCACTAGTAGCGCGGGTAGGCGCGCTACTAATAAGGCGCTACAGCTATTGCTTAGCAAAGAACGCTGCCCCCGCACACGCCATCGCTAGGACAAATAGCTGCAGCGTTTGTTCACTCCCACGCTACTGCTAACGTAACTACTTGCAGCGTGTTTTCTGTCCATCGCTACTAATATTTTTTTATTTTTTTATTTTTAGTGTATTTATGCACCATCATACAAATATTGGTACAATACCAGTTATGAGGTTTACATCATTATGTCCATAACAGTGTGTCAAATGAAGGTGGATTAGGTTCAAGTGGAGGCAATATGTGGTGCATGTCAAAAGTATACTACTAATACAAACTTGATCTAGTTTGGACTAGTAGTACTTTCGATGTGCACCACATGTTGCCTCCACTTGAATCTAATCCGCCAGCACAAGCTATTTAATCATCATCATTGTCATTACCACCAACAGTATTTATTTAATCACCACTAACACTAGCTAATAATAATCATCATAGTCAATACCACCAACACTAGCTATTTTATCATCATAGTAATAGTGTAGCACATCATCATCCTCAAACTCATTTCTAGCTAGCTAATCACTCCTGCTGCTCTTTCTTAGGTAAAATAACGTAAAACATGTATAGCTCTCCTCCTTGATCAAGTTGGAGCATGCAGATGAACCTGTCTCCTAATCGTGGGTAGCGATCCGCTTGCTGCCCCTAGTACTTCTCTGCGCTCCCCCATCACATATTTGGTCCAGTCTTGCACTATTAAGCATCCGTCGCTAATCTTGAATGCACTAAAGTAATCAGAGGATATCTTGGTCAGAAGTCGATAATACTCATGGTACCTTTAGTCTCGATCCCATAAGGCACAACATTCATCGGGAGTCCTCATGAAGAACATCGTATGGTAACATACTTAGCAATGAAGTTTAGCTTCAAAAATAATGTATGGAAAAGATGCACCGAGGACAAATAGTAAAAATCTTACCATCCTTCCTAAATAGATGTGACCGTAGGTCATTACGAACACTATTGGTCGACATTTTCAAGACTAACATTTCTAAATGCAGGAAGAAAATTTGTCTTGACAAGATCAAGATCCTCAAGCCATGAAACATAATGACCGAGCTCCTCGCAGCTTGAGTTCAGCCCTGTGACAAGATACGGTCCTGTCTACCAAGCGCTGGACATGTTTGCTTGCATCGAAATAAGCTGACAATACAAATTAGTCGTCAACTATTTTTGAATAAACAATATCAAATACATAAATATGGTTGAGAAACTTACATAATGGCATAACTAGAGGCGTCAGCACATCGACCCAGATGTCGGTATTACCTTCAATATCATCTTCCGGACGAATATCAAAGGTGATAACCATATCAGGCTCAAATGCATAAGTCTTGCATAGTGCTCGCCATGTTTTGCATCCAAAATAGGTGTAGTCGTCTGAATTGTATAATTTTGCATGGAAAATATAACCATGTTCGGTCTTCAAGTAAACTTTCTTTTTCTCCGTAGTATGACTGAAACCTATCTTATCCAATACAAAAACTCTTGCATGGCAGGGGATACGCTAGTAGAATAGTAAAAAAAATAAGTTGAAGCAAATGAAGCAGATGTCATGCTTAATTACGAAAAAAGACTTGTCGCTGTGACTTCATCAGATCCACTTCAAAGTTTTCGTCCAGCTCGATGTCAAGCGCCTATCATCATCTAGGAAGATTCTTTGCACAGGCCCGTGCCTTCGCAGATTTGCAAATACCAAATCCTTTTCGTCGGACATTTCCTATGTTCATAGTTAAAACATTAGTTGAAAATCGATCGAAGACAACTACCAGGATACTCAACACACAAATTCGGGGCACTCGATATTTCCTACATATTCTGGCACAAGTCATGCCAAAATTCACGGAAAAATGCGGCATGACCTTTGCTAAAATAGGACATATCGAGTGCCTGAAATTTGCCGGAACGGAAATGAATCAACACTCCGGCAAAACATAGGCCACTCGGAGGTGTAACCTGCAAACATGACCAGCCACTTGGATATTGAGCAACACAAGATATACATTTCAAAATATCTTATAGGACTCAAATTAGCATGCATTCAATAAGCAAAAGTAAATCATCTCATGCGTCCGTACATCGTCGAATATTATCACTAATACATCACGAATAGTGTCATACATATAACATCACTAATACAACTAAAACCCTAGCACACGACGGGTATCGGCGCGGAAGGTGGACACCCACAGAGAAGGAACCATCACGGGATCATAGCTCCAGTGAGATCCCCGGAGAACCTGCCAGGTATTGGAGAACGACCTGTGCTCCAACGCAAAAAAGTAGCGACGGACGTGCGCGTCCTCCTCACTGAGACGGTGACGCACCACCTCCGCAGAGTCCTCGAGCCTCTGGACCGTCACTGGCCCACGCGACCGCCACCAAAGGAGGTTTGGGTCAATGACAAGCTGGCTCCTCACCAACCTGCGCCCCCCGGTAGCTAGCGCCTCCCAATACCACCCCGGCGGAGCCCAGTCCCGGACATGGCCGATCAGGTCAAGCAGGTGTCGTCCTCCGCCGACTCGACGACGAGGATGCGGGATAGGCATCGTCCACGTCGAGGCAAAAAGAATTGCTTTAACTAAAAAATAGCAACAAGTTCTTACTAACTAGTTCTATTAATTCAACTAGTTCTTACTAAAAATAAACTTACTATAAATAAAAATATTCTAGTACATAATTAGTACCTAGTTCTTACTAACTAATTAGTACCTAGGAACTACTGCCCTAATTACCATCTAATTTGATGAACCTATAGGGGTGGAAAGTGGTAGCAGATATTCCAATTATCCAACTATAAAGTGAAATAAGTGGTTAAATTTTACTCGTTTTATGATTCATCTTAGAAATTTGATTCGTTTTCACCCTTACATGAACCCTAACTCATTTGAGCCGCATCCGCATCTGATTTGTTTCCACTCTTACATGAACCCTAACTAATTTGATGCAACTAAAATATAAAGAAACCGTACGCAGAGGTAGGGGAGAGGGAGGAGCGGGCGTGCTAACCTCGGGTGCCTGCGACAAGGGAGGGGCAGGGAGGCGTCGAGGTCAGGGTCGGGGCTCGGGCGCGCGGCGGATGGCGGCGCCGAGGTCGGGTCGGGGCGGCGTCTGGGCGGCATTGAGGTCGGGGCGGGGCGCATTGAATCTGGGGTCGGGCGGCGAGGGTGTGCGGAGGCCTTGGCGCCGACGGGCGACGGCAGCGACCGACGGGCGACGGTGGCGGCGATAGTGGAGAGAGTTGGATTTGGGGGAAGTGGCCGCGTGGGGAAGGACGAACCCGTGGTTAAGTCAGAAGTAGTAGTAGCGCGTTCCAGGAAAAGCGCTGCTGCTACCTTAGCTACAGCGCGTTCTGAGATACAAGCTACTGCTACACCTTTCTCTTTTTCCCCTTTTTCATTTAGTTTTCTTCACATTTTATTTTTTTTCCTTTCACCTTATTCTATTTCTTTCATTTTCAATTACCTTTCTATTTTCTTTCCATTTAATTCTATAACCTTTAGCAGTAGCGAGTTTATATTAAAACACGCTGCTACAAATAAAGTAGCGGTAGCGCGGTTCGTTATAGGTCGCTACTACTATGTGTAGCCTATCGGCTAAGTCGTGGGAATTTTAGTAGTAACGTGTTTGCAGCCAGACGCGCTACTGCTAGAACTTTATATGTAGCGCGGTTTCCTCAGGCGCGCTACTGCTACTTAGCACCAGCATGCTTTTTTGACCCTCGCTACTGCTAAAGTTCTGTGTATAAGGTTTTCCCTAGTAGTGTAGAGCTAGAAATGTAATGTGATTTGAAATCAAAATAAATTGGATTCAAAAAATCTAGTTCGAGTTCATATACTACACATAGTTCATATGTAACTCGATACTGATCATGTGGTGTGCTGTGAAGATAATACACAAACGATGGTTTAACTTGACAATAATGATGATTGTAGATCTTATTAAAACAGAGAAATGAATTCAAATGCTTTGACTTCACAACAATCATTATCAGAGATCTTATTCAAATTTAGTTCATATTGAAGCGGTAGTATATACGCTTGGAATGCACTAAAACGCTCATTTGAGTAGTAAGTTGCATGCATTATACACGTAGCGAAATATTTTAATTGAACATAACATGAATTCAAAGTTTTGAATGACATTTGTAGTCGCATTGATTTGGTACAGTACATGTTAGGCTTGTCCGAAATTTCAACCCACGCCTTTGTTAGCCCGAAATATTTAAGATATATCTTTGTCTCGCAGTTCGGACAACTCCCTCCATCTCAACCCGCACCTTGCTATTCCGAAATTACAACACGCGCGAAAACTCTCACCTCCTGTGAAATCCCGACACGCGAAATGCCCGTGGTACCCCTGAACCGAAAGAACCGCCTCAAATCGATGGGGGGTACTTTCGTAACTTACCCCACATTTCGGACAAGCGCGTCTCTAAGCCATGGTTCCCCACTGCCATCTCATCCGCCCACCCATTCGTACACCGAGGCCGCGAAAACCCGCGACGAAACCCCACACCCTACTCCGTCCACCACCCAGCCGGAGCTTCTTCCCCGACGACATCGTCCATAGCAACACCTCAACGTCCCTCATCCACCGTACCGAATGAGGATCCGTCGTCGATCTCATCGTCCCGCCGGTTCAGCCACCCTGTCCTCCACCTCCAAGAAGCTGCCTCGATGTTCCCCTCGTCTTTCGCGCCACCTCCATTCCCGCACCGCCGTCTTCACCTGCACCGCCGGAAGAGCATCATCATCACCGTTTCCTCGGATGAAGCTGCGGCCTAATCGGCGCCACCAAAGAGGTTGTACACTAATCGGCGCATTTACTTCTTGATTCGATCTCATGGTGCTGCCGGCGCTCGGTCCCGAGCCGACACGGCGCGGCTCCATCTGTTGGGGAACGTAGTAATTTCAAAAAAATTCCTACGCACACGCAAGATCATGGTGATGGCATAGCAACGAGAGGGAGAGTATTGTCCACGTACCCTCGTAGACCATTAAGCGGAAGCGTTATGACAACGCGGTTGATGTAGTCGTACGTCTTCACGATCCGACCGATCCAAGCACCGAACGTACGGCACCTCTGTGTTCAGCACACGTTCAGCTCGATGACGTTCCCCGGGCTCCAATCCAGCAAAGCGTCCTGGATGAGTTTCGTCAGCACGACTGTGTGGTGACGCTGATGATGTTCTACCGGCACAGGGCTTCGCTTAAACTCCGCGACGATATGACCGAGGTGGAATATGGTGGAGGGGGGCACCGCACACGGCTAAGGAATGATCCGTAGATCAACTTGTGTGTCATAGGGTGCCCCTGCCCCCGTATATAAAGGAGCAAGGGGGAGGACGGCCAGCCCTAGAGGGCGCGCCAGGAGGATGAGTCCTCCTCCTAGTAGGAGTAGGACTCCCCCTTTCCTACTCCTACTATGAGGGGGAAAGGAAGGGGGAGAGGGAGAAGGAAAGAGGGGGGCGCCGCCCCCCTCCTAGTCCAATTCGGACCAGAGGGGGAGGGGGCTTGCGGCCCATGTTGGCCGCCCCCTCTCTCTCCACTAAGGCCCATAAGGCCCATTACTCTCCCGGGGGGGTTCCGGTAACGCTCCGGCACTCCGGTTTTCTCCGAAAACGCCTGGAACACTTTCGGTGTACGAATATAGCCGTCCAATATATCAATATTTATGTCTCGACCATTTCGAGACTCCTCGTCATGTCCGTGATCACATCCGGGACTCCGAACAAACTTCGGTACATCAAAACTTAGAAACTCATAATAAAGTTGTCATCGTAACGTTAAGCGTGCGGACCCTACGGGTTCGAGAACTATGTAGACATGACCTAGAACTATTCTCGATCAATAACCAATAGTGGAACCTGGATGTTCATATTGGCTCCTACATATTCTATGAAGATCTTTATCGGTCAAACCACATAACAACATACGTTGTTCCCTTTGTCATCGGTATGTTACTTGCCCGAGATTCGATCGCCGGTATCCAATACCTAGTTCAATCTCGTTACCGGCAAGTCTCTTTACTCGTTCCGTAATACATCATTTCATAACTAACTCATTAGTTACAATGCTTGCAAGGCTTAACTGATGTGTATTACCGAGAGGGCCCAGAGATACCTCTCCGACAATCGGAGTGACAAAACCTAATCTCGATTTATGCCAACTCAACATGTACCTTTGGAGACACCTGTAGAGCACCTTTATAATCACCCGATTCACGCTGTGGCGCTTGGTAGCACACAAAGTGTTCTTCCGGTAAACGGGAGTTGCACAATCTCATAGTTGTAGGAACTTTGTATAAGTCATGAAGAAAGCAATAACAACATACTAAACGATCAAGTGCTAAGCTAACGGAATGGGTAAAGTCAATCACATCGTTCTCCCAATGATGTGATCCCGTTAATCAAATGACAACTCTTTTGTCCATGGCTAGGAAACATAACCATCTTTGATAAACGAGCTAGTCAAGTACAGGCATACTAGTGACACTATATTTGTCTATGTATTCACAGATGTATTATGTTTCCGGTTAATACAATTCTAGCATGAATAATAAACATTTATCATGATATGAGGAAATAAATAATAACTTTATTATTGCCTCTAGGGCATATTTCCTTCACCATCCACGGCGGCGTCGCCGGCCACTTCCTCCACGGCGTCGCTCCCTTGGCGGCGACGTCCACATCAGTAGGAGCTGTTGTTGCTTTTGCTCTCGCTCGCGCTGCTGCTCTGCTCTTGCTCTCGGTCCCCTGCCTGGTCTGCTCTTGCTATTGCTCTTGCTCGTGCTGCTGCTCTCGCTCTTGCTCTTGCTTGCGATGCTGCTCTGATTTGGCTACACTTCAGTCGACTGAATCGACTTTTGGGTCAGTCGATGTCCAAGGGGTGGGTGTTGGAAATATGCCCTAGAGGCAATAATAAAAGTATTATTATATTTCCTTGTTCATGATAATTGTCTTTTATTCATGCTATAACTGTATTATCCGGAAATCGTAATACACGGTGAATACATAGACCACAATATGTCCCTAGTGAGCCTCTAGTTGACTAGCTCGTTGTGATCAACAGATAGTCATGGTTTCTGACTATGGACATTGGATGTCGTTGATAACGGATCACATCATTAGGAGAATGATGTGATGGACAAGACCCAATACTAAGCATAGCACAAAGATCGTAGTTCGCTTGCTAGAGCTTTTCTAATGTCAAGTATCTCTTCCTTAGACCATGAGATCGTGTAACTCCGGACACCGTAGGAGTGCTTTGGTGTATCAAACGTCACAACGTGAATCGGGTGACTATAAAGGTGCACTACAGGTATCTCCGAAAGTGTCTGCGGGTTGACACGGATCGAGATCGGATTTGTCACTCCGTAAACGGAGAGGTATCTCTGGGCCCACTCGGTAGGACATCATCATAATGTGCACAATGTGACCAAGGGGTTGATCACGGATGATGTGTTACGGAACGAGTAAAGAGACTTGCCGTAACGAGATTGAACAAGGTATCGGTATACCGACGATCGAATCTCGGGCAAGTAAAATACCGCTAGACAAAGGGAATTGTATACGGATCGATTGAGTCCTTGACATCGTGGTTCATCCGACGAGATCATCGTGGAACATGTGGGAGCCAACATGGGTATCCAGATCCCGCTGTTGGTTATTGACTGGAGAATGTCTCGGTCATGTCTACATGTCTCCCGAACCCGTAGGGTCTACACACTTAAGGTTCGATGACGCTTAGGGTTATAAAGGAAGCTTGTATGTGGTTACCGAATGTTTTTCGAGTCCGGATGAGATCCCGGACGCCACGAGGAGTTCCGAATGGTCCGGAGGTAAAGATTTATATATGGGAAGTCCTGTTTTGGTCACCGGAAAAGTTTCGGTTTTATCAGAACCTCACCGGACCACCGAGAGGGTCCCGGGGTCCACCAAGTTGGGCCACCTACCCGGAGGGCTGCATGGGCCATGTGTGGGAGGAACCAGCCCCTGTGGGCTGGTGCGCCCCACAAGGAGCCCAAGCGCAGAAGTGGGAAGGGGCAAACCCTAGGCAGATGGGCCCCAAGGCCCACCCAGGTGCGCCTCCCCTCTCCCTCTCGACCGCCACCCAGATGGGATCTGGGGCTGCCGCCACCCCTGGGGAGGGAACCCTAGAGGGGGCGCAGCCCCCCTCCCCTCCCCCTATAAATACTAGAGGTTTGGGGGCTGCCCAATACAAGAGAACTTCTCCTCTTGCCGCAGCCCTTCCCCTCTCCCTTCTCCTCATATCTTGCGGTGCTTGGCGAAGCCTGCTGACTACCACGCCTCCATCACCACCACGCCGTTGTGCTACTGCTGGATGGAGTCTTCTCAACCTCTCCTCTCTCCTTGCTGGATCAAGGCGTGGAGACGCCACCGGCTGTACGTGTGTTGAACGCGGAGGTGCCGCCTGCTCGCACTAGGATCTCCGGTGATTTGGATCACGACGAGTACGACTCCTTCAACCCCGTTCTCTTGAACGCTATGCTTAGCGATCTACAAGGGTATGTAGATGCACTCTCCTTCCCTCGTTGCTGGTTTCTCCATAGATAGATCTTGGTGACACGAGGAAATTTTTGAATTTCTCGCCACGCTCCCCAACAAAGGGCATCATGAGCTAGGTCTATTGCGTAGATTCTTTGCACGAGTAGAACACAAAGTAGTTGTGGGCGTTGATTTTGTTCAATATGCTTACCGTTACTAGTCCAATCTTGTTTCGACGGTATTGTGGGATGAAGCGGCCGGACCGACCTTACACGCATTTTCGTGAGACAGTTCCACCGATTGACATGCACTTGGTGCATAAGGTGGCTAGCGGTGCCGCCTCTCCACTTTAGTCGGAACGGATTCGATGAAAAGGGTCCTTATGAAGGGTAAATAGCAATTGGCATATCACGTTGTGGTTTTTGCGTAGGTAAGAAACGTTTGCTAGAAACCCATAGCAGCCATCGTAAAACATGCAACAACAATTAGAGGACGCCTAACTTGTTTTTGCAGGGTATGCTATGTGATGTGATATGGCCAAGAAGAATGTGATGAATCATATGTGATGTATGAGATTGATCATGTTCTTGTAATAGGAATCACGACTTGCATGTCGATGAGTATGACAACCGGCAGGAGCCATAGGAGTTGTCTTGATTTATTGTATGACCTGCGTGTCATTGAACAACGCCATGTAATTACTTTACTTTATTGCTAACCGGTAGTCATAGTAGTAGAAGTAACAGTTGGCGAGACAACTTCATGGAGACACGATGATGGAGATCATGATGATGGAGATCATGGTGTCATGCCGGTGACGATGATGATCATGGAGCCCCGAAGATGGAGATCAAAAGGAGCAAAATGATATTGGCCATATCATGTCACTATTTGATTGCATGTTATGTTTATCGTGTTTATGCATCTTGTTTACTTAGGACGACGGTAGTAAATCAGATGATCCTTACAAAATTTCAAGAAGTGTTCTCCCTAACGTGCACCGCTGCTACAGTTCGTCACTTCTAAGCACCACGTGATGATCGGTGTGATGGATTCTTACGCTCACATACAACGGTGTAAGACAGTTTTACATAGTGAAAACACTTAGGGTTAACTTGACGAGCCTAGCATGTACGCACATGGCCTCGAACACGGAGACCGAAAGGTCGAGCATGAGTCGTATGGAGGATACGATCAACATGAAGATGTTCACCGATGATGACTAGACCGTCTCACGTGATGATCGGACACGACCTAGTTGACTTGGATCATGTAATCACTTAGATGACCAGAGGGATGTCTATCTGAGTGGGAGTTCATAAGATGAAATTAATTATCCTGAACATAGTCAAAAGATCTTTGCAAATTATGTCGTATGCTCGCTTTTAGTTCCACTGCTTAGATATGTTCCTAGAGAAAATATAGTTGAAAGTTGACATTGCGATTATGCGGACAAGAGAAAGCTTATGTCCTTAATGCACCGCCAGTGTGTTGAACCCCAAACGTCGTTTGTGGATGTTGCGAACATCAGACATACACGTTTTGATAACTACGTGATAGTTCAGTTAAATGGTTTAGAGTTGAGGCACCAAAGACGTTTTCGAAATGTCGCGGAACATCTGATATGTTTCGAGGGCTGAAATTGAGATTTCAGGCTCGTGCCCACGTCAAGAGGTATGAGACCTCCGACGATTTTCTTAGCCTACAAACTAAGGTAGAAATGCTCAATCGTTGAGCTTGTGCTCAGATTGTCTGAGTGCAACAATCACTTGAATCGAGTGGGATTTGATCTTCCAGATGAGATAGTGATGTTTCTCCAAAGTTATTGCCACCAAGCTGCTAGAGCTTCGTGATGACTATAACATATCAGGGATAGATATGATGATCCTTGAGGTATTCGTGATGTTTGACACCGCGAAAGTAGAAATCAAGAAGGAGCATCAATTGTTCATGGTTGGTGAAACCACTAGTTTCAAGAAGGGCAAGGGCAAGAAGGGATACTTCATGAAACGGCAAATCAGCTGCTGCTCCAGTGAAGAAACCCAAGGTCGAACCCAAACCCGAGACTAAGTGCTTCTGTGATAAGGGGAATAGTCACTAGAGCGGAATTACCCTAGATACTTGGTAGATGAGAAGGCTGGCAAGGTCAATAGAAGTATATTGGATATACATTATGTTAATGTGTACTTTACTAGTACTCCTAGTAGCACCAGTGTATTAGATACCGGTTCGGTTGCTAAGTGTTAGTAACTCAAATAAAAGCTACGGAATAAACGGAGACTAGCTAAAGGTGAGTCGACGATATGTGTTGGAAGTGTTTCCAAGGTTGATGTGATCAAGCATCGCACACTCCCTCTACCATCGAGATTTGGTGTTTGCGTTGAGCATAGACATGATTGGATTATGTCTATCGCAATACAGTTATTCATTTAAGGAGAATAATGGTTACTCTATTTATTTGAATAATACCTTCAATGGTCTTGCACCTAAAGGAATGGTTTATTGAATCTCGATCGTAATGATACACATTTTCATGCCAAAAGGTATAAGATAGTAATGATAGTACCACTTACTTGTGGCGCTGCCATGTAAGTCATATTGGTATAAAACGCATGAAGAAGCTCCATGTTGATGGATCTTTGGACTCACTCGTTTGGAAGAGTTTGAGACATGCGAACCATGTCTATTGATGTATACGCATGAAGAAACTCCATGCAGATGGATCGTTTGGACTCACTTGATTTTGAATCACTTGAGATATGCAAATCATACCACATGGGCAAGATGACTAAAAAGCCTTGTTTTTCAGCAAAATGGAACAAGATAGCAACTTATTGGAAGTAACACATTTTGATGTGTGCAGTCCAATGAGTGCCGAGGCATCAATGAATATCGTTATGTTCTTACTTCACGATGATTCGAGTAGATGTAGAGTATATTTACTTGATGAAACACAAGTCTGAATTATTGAATGGTTCAAGTAATATCAGAGTGAAGTTGAAGATCATCGTGACAAGAGGATGAAATGTCTATGATATGATCATAAAGATGAGTATCTGAGTTATGAGTTTTGCACACAATTAAGACATTGTGGAAATTGTTTCACAATTAATACCGCCTGGAACACCATAGTTTGATGGTGTGTCCGAACATCATAGCTGCACCCTATTGGATATGGTGCGTACCATGATGTCTCTTATCGAATTACCACTATCGTTTATGGGTTAGGCATTAGAGACAACCACATTCACTTTAAATACGGCACCACGTAATTCCGTTGAGATGACACCGTATAAACTATGGTTTAGAGAAACCTAAGCTGTCATTTCTTAAATGTTTGGGGCTGCGACGCTTATGTGAAAAAGTTTCAGGTTGATAAGCTCGAACCCAAAGCGGATAAAATGCATCTTCATAGGACACCCAAAACAGTTGGGTATACCTCCTAATTCTGATCCGAAAGCAATATGGATTGTTTCTTGAATCGGATCCTTTCTCGAGGAAAAGTTTGTCTCGAAAAGTTGAGTGGGAGGATGGTGGAGACTTGATATGGTTATTGAACCATTACTACGACTAGTGTGTAGCAGGCACGGAAGTTGTTCTGTGGCACCTACACCAATTGAAGTAGAAGCTTATGATAGTGATCATGAAACTTGGATCAAGTCACTACCGCACTCGTGGGGTGACAAGGATGCGTCTTTGCTTAAGAGTGGTACAAGAATCCTGTCTTGAAGGTCATGTTGCTAGACAACAATGAACCCACGAGCTATGGAGAAGCAATGGTGGGCCCAAATTCCAACAAATGGCTAGAAGCCATGAAATCCAAATAGGATCCATTATCGTAACAAAGCATGGACTTTGGTGGACTTGCCCGATGATCGGCAAGCCATTGAGATGAATGGATCTTTAAGAAGAAGACGGACGTGGACGGTAATGTCACCGTCTATGAAGCTTGACTTGTGGCGAAGAGTTTTTCAGAAGTTCACGGAGTTGACTACGATGAGATTTTCTCATCTGTAGTGATGCTTAAGTCCGTCGGAATCATGTTAGCATTAGCTGCATTTATGAAATCTGCCAGATGGATGTCAAAACGAGTTTCCTTACCAGTGTTCGTAAGGAAAGGTTGTATGTGATACAATCAGAAAGTTTTTGTCGATCATAAGGATGCTAAAAGGTATGCTGGCTCCAGCGATCCTTCTAAGGACTGGAGTAAGCATCTCGGAGATGGAATGTACTTTGATAAGATGATCAAAGATTTTGGGTTTATACAAAAGTTTGAGAAACTTGTATTTCCAAAGAAGTGAGTGGGAGCACTATAGAATTTCTGATGAGTATATGTTATTGACATATTGTTGATCAGAAATGATGTGGAATTTCTGGAAAGCATATAGGGTTATTTGAAAAGTCTTTTTTCAATGGAAAACCTGGATTAGGCTACTTGAACAATAAGCATCAAGATCTATAAGATAGATCAAAATGCTTAATAGTACTTTCAAATGAGCACGCATTTTGACATGATCTTGAAGGTGTTCAAGATGGATCACCAAGAAGGAGTTCTTGCCTTAGTTGAAAGGTATGAAGTTAAGACTTAAATCTCGACCACGCAGAAAAGAGAGAAAGGATGAAGGTCGCCCCTATGTTTTCGACGTAGGCTCTATAGTATGCTATGCTTGTACCCGCACCGAAGTGTGCCTTGCCATGAGTCACTCAAGGTACAAGAATGATCCAGAATGGATCATTGGACAGATCAAAATTGTCCTTGGAGTAAATATGACATGTTTCTCGATTATGGAGGTGATAAAGAGTTCGGCGTAAAGGGTTACGTCGATGCAAGCTTTAACACCTATCCGAGTGACTCTGAGTAGCAAACCGGATACGTATAGTGGAGCAACTATTTGGAAAAGCTCCAAGTGGAGCGTGGAAGCAGCATTTACAGAATGACCTAGAGATTTGTGAAGTACATACGGATCTGAATGTTCCAGACCCGTTGACTAAAACCTCTCTCACAAGCAAAACATGATCAAACCCTAAAACTCATTGAGTCTTAATCACATGATGATGTGAACTAGTTTAATGACACTAGTAAACTCTTTGGATGTTGGTCACATGGCGATGTGACCTGTCAACGTTAATCACATGGCGATGTGAACTAGATTATTGACTCTAGTGCAAGTGGGAGACTGTTGGAAATATGCCCTAGAGGCAATAATAAAAGTATTATTATATTTCCTTGTTCATGATAATTGTCTTTTATTCATGCTATAAGCGTATTATCCGGAAATCGTAATACACGTGTGAATACATAGACCACAATATGTCCCTAGTGAGCCTCTAGTTGACTAGCTCGTTGTGATCAACAGATAGTCATTGTTTCTGCTATGGACATTGGATGTCGTTGATAACGGATCACATCATTAGGAGAATGATGTGATGGACAAGACCCAATACTAAGCATAGCACAAAGATCGTAGTTCGCTTGCTAGAGCTTTTCTAATGTCAAGTATCTCTTCCTTAGACCATGAGATCGTAACTCCCGGATACCGTAGGAGTGCTTTGGGTGTATCAAACGTCACAACGAATCGGGTGACTATAAAGGTGCACTACAGGTATCTCCGAAGTGTCTGTTGGGTTGACACGGATCGAGATCGATTTGTCACCCGTAAACGGAGAGGTATCTCTGGGCCCACTCGGTAGGACATCATCATAATGTGCACAATGTGACCAAGGGGTTGATCACGGGTTGATGTGTTGTGGAACGAGTAAAGAGACTTGCCGGTAACGAGATTGAACAAGGTATCGGTATACCGACGATCGAATCTCGGGCAAGTAAAATACCGCTAGACAAAGGGAATTGTATACGGGATCGATTGAGTCCTTGACATCGTGGTTCATCCGATGAGATCATCGTGGAACATGTGGGAGCCAACATGGGTATCCAGATCCCGCTGTTGGTTATTGACCGGAGAATGTCTCGGTCATGTCTACGTGTCTCCTGAACCCGTAGGGTCTACACACTTAAGGTTCGATGACGCTAGGGTTATAAAGGAAGCTTGTATGTGGTTACCGAATGTTGTTCGGAGTCCCGGATGAGATCCCGGACGTTACAAGGAGTTCCGGAATGGTCCGGAGGTAAAGATTTATATATGGGAAGTCCTGTTTTGGTCACCGGAAAAGTTTCGGGTTTTATCGGTAACGTACCGGGACCACCGGAAGGGTCCCGGGGGTCCACCAAGTGGGGACACCTACCCCGGAGGGCTGCATGGGCCATGTGTGGGAGGGAACCAGCCCCAGGTGGGCTGGTGCGCCCCCCACAAGGGGCCCAAGGCGTAGGAAGTGGGGAAGGGGGGCAAACCCTAGGGCAGATGGGCCCTAAGCCCCACCCTGGGTGCGCCTCCCCCCTCTCCCCTTCTGGCCGCCACCCAGATGGGATCTGGGGGCTGCCGCCACCCCTGGGGAGGGAACCCTAGAGGGGGTGCAGCCCCTTCCCCTCCCCCTATAAATACTAGAGGTTTGGGGGCTGCCCAATACATGAGAACTTCTCCTCTTGGCGCAGCCCTTCCCCTCTCCCTTCTCCTCATATCTTGCGATGCTTGGCGAAGCCCTGCTGGACTACCACGCTCCTCCATCACCACCACGCCGTTGTGCTGCTGGTGGATGGAGTCTTTCTCAACCTTTCCCTCTCTCCTTGCTGGATCAAGGCGTGGGAGACGCCACCGGCTGTACGTGTGTTGAACGCGAGGTGCCGTCCGCTCGCACTAGGATCTCCGGTGATTTGGATCACGACGAGTACGACTCCTTCAACCCCGTTCTCTTGAACGCTTTCGCTTAGCGATCTACAAGGGTATGTAGATGCACTCTCCTTCCCCTCGTTGCTGGTTTCTCCATAGATAGATCTTGGTGACACGTAGGAAAATTTTGAATTTCTGCTACGTTCCCCAACAGTGGGCTCGCCGGGGTGAAGGAGGAACCAGCCGCAACAGGGAGGGGGGCTCGCCGGAGAGGTACCCCACTATCTATCTTAGGGTTCAGGATGGGGGCGGTGGTCGCCGGCGGTGGCGGGGCGTTGGCGGGCGGTGGCGTGGGGATCACGGAGAAAAAGCTCGCACGGGGGCCTAGAGGGATGGCCGGGGCGGCGGCGGACCGCGGTGGGGAGTTTTTCGGCGGCGTATGGCGGCACCGCCGCCCGACGCGAGCGGCGGGGGGCTGTTGTTTGGCCGGTGGTGGCTGGCGGCTCAGGGTGGTGGAGGTTGAAGATGAACCACAGGCCCTTGATTTCATATCCAACGGCTGCAAAATCGACTAGCGTGTAGCCTCACCTTGCTAGTGCGTTCAGTTTCGACAGCAAAATTCAGTTTTGACAGCAAAATTCAGTTTTGATAGTTAGGTTTAGTTTCAACAGTTAAGTTCAGTTTCGACAGTTAAGTTCAGAGATGAGCGGCTGATGTATTTTACATCTAGCACTTTGTGGTTATGTATTTTACGTCATGTATTGGAGATGCTATTAGAATTCCACTCAGGTTAACGTTGTTCGTTGTCTCTCTTGTCCCGCTTCCAGCCTCGGCGTCGTACAACTCACCGGAGCTGCTCCAACGATGAAACCCTCCATCACAGCGGAGAAGTACCTCGGCTCCATCTCCGACGCCTAAGATCTTCTTCCCTCCTCCGACAAAGAAAGTCAGCGGAGCATCCTCACCGGCCAACCCAATCACGCTGAGATCGACATGGCTTCGCCAAAGAGGTTGTACACTTGTTGCATCTCTTTTTTACTCTACATGTTATATATATTGTCCACTGAGCACACAGATTTGTTCCTTTAGTGTCTCCTTGAAAGAAAAAACGTAGGAATTTTAATTTTCACTTGTCCTGCTTTTCAAATTCCTATTCATGAAGCACAAGACTAAAAGATAGTAGAATAATAGCATTATAATCGTACATTTTCTTGTGGTTTGACTTAATCTCACCATGCTTCTTTGCATCCTGTGATCTTCCAATTGTTGTGAATCAAACACCCAGATTGGCAGAAATCCTGTGTTTTTAAATTCTCTGTTTTGCACGTGCATTCCTATCCTATTCCTATCTATTTCCTATCCCTGCATTGTTGGAATCCTCCAATTCAAACGAGCCCTTACAAAATTACTTCTCTTACAGATAGTTGTCAAAGAAAACCTTGCGTGGTTTGTCCCGTCCTCTCTAGCCGTCGTCCACCCCAGCTCAACCTTCGCAACTACGTATGGGTCCAACAGAGCGGGATTCGCCTCCAGACCGCTCTTTCGCCGCCTCGAGATCTTCTTCCCGCCATCGGCAGCCATGAAAACTGCATTACCATCATCAACCGAGCAGATGACCTCGAGGACTACACGGGTCCGCAAGAGAGGTCGCACTCTTTCGTGTTCCGCTTCGTTATGCATCGCTTAATATTACATGCTACTTTATCGTCCCCGTTCACCGATTAGACTCGAGTCACTCCAAACTAATGGTCAAACTTGAGATTTTAAATGGTTGTGGGGTACATATCGGGCCGCTATCAATAGTATCTATCTACTATCCGGTTAATCTCCGGTGTCTACTATGAGTTTCATGTTGTTTGGGAAACAAACAAGAAAGAAGCCATTATCTCAGATTTATTAACCAAGCCATTATCTGCCTCGCTATTATTGGTTTTGGGTCTATCCACAAGTTGCTACCATCACTCGGATTTCTGCATGCACTCCTTACATAATCTCACTATGTTTTATTCCTATGCATGACAGCTTATTGTAAACAATGGAACTGAACATGTAGAGCAAAAGAGACGAGCCTTCCGTGGCAATATAATTTCATGCGACGCCGCCCATGGTAGGCGCAAAGGCAGCCCCCTCCACGCATTTCGGATTGTAATCGAGAGGAAGATGTCTGCTCGAGGGGGATTCGTATGAGAAGATAACTCCTATTTACCCCCGAGGTCTTCGCCTAACTTGGCATGCTTGATGTTGGTTATATCATGCATATGGTGTCTTGCATTGCTTACTTTATACATCAAATGTGTCATCTGCTTAGTTTAGACATCCTTTGTGCGAATGCCATCTGCTTAGTTTATTCATCGCTTATGTGAATTATGCAACTCCACCTTGTTTAGCCGTGCATCATATATGTGAATTTTGCAATGCCATCCTGCTTAGCTAGTCATCTTATATGTAAATTATATCAGCCATCTTTTTTTCCGTTACATATTACATTCATCAACAATGTTAGTACATTCAACTGCTCTTCCTGTGCATCAGCCATTTGACACGGTGATGGCAAATTCTGGAGTGAAAACAAGGTCTTCTGAGCAGACTATGCTATCTGACGAAGCGCATATCTCGCTGGTTACGGATAGCTCCTCAGAGGAGGATTCAGAGACAGATGACCAGTCCTATTCCCCCCCCCCACCGAGGTGTATGCTCTAACTTGGCAGGGTTATGTTGCTCATATCGTGCGTATGGTGTCTCGCATTGCTATGCCATTTGATTAATTTAGACATGCTTTGTGTGAATGCCACCTGTTCAGTGTCTAATTACCATATATGTTAATTATGCATTTCCATCTTGTTGCAAGACATTATATATGTGAATTATACAATGCTATCTTATTGCAAAGGCATTATATATGTGAATTATGCAATGCCATGTTGTTTAGCCAATCATCATGTATGTGAATTATATCATGCTATCATTTTTTTGTATTACGTGTTCCATTTGTCGACAACATTTGTATATTCAACTACTCTTCCTGTGCATCAGCCATTTGAAGCGGTGATGGAAGTATCTAGAGTGAAAACAAGGTATTCAGAGCGCATAATGCTACCGCTGAATCGGACATCTTCTTTGGTTATGAGAGCTCCTCGAGGAGGATTCGAGACCGATGACCAGTCCTATTTCCCCGAGATCTATGCTCAAACTTGGCAGGTTATATTACCCATGTCATGCATGTTGTCTTGCATTGCTTAGTTTTTACATCATATATAGATTGCCATCTGCTTACTTGCTTACTATATAAATCATATATTTGAATTATATCATGCCATCATGTTTACATAGTACATACACATCATCTATCTTAATTATGGCATGGCAACCCATTTAATAAAGACATCATATAGTTATATCATCTTATCCTGCTTAGTGTTTACATAGAATCATGTTTAGAATTATGGCATTCTATCCATGAATGTATGTGAATTATGGCATGCCAACCTATTTAATAAACACATTATATAGTTATGTCATGTCATCCTGCTTACATAGTCTCATATTTTGAACTATGTCTTTCCATCTTTTTTATTTAGCCATCATAATGTGAAATTGTGTCATGCTATCCTGTTTAGTTAGCCATCATATATGTGAAATTGTGTCATGCTATCCTGTTTGGTTAGACAACATAAATATGAATTATTTCATGCCCTCTTTTATTCCCCACTATCCATTGCACCTGTCTATCATACAATGTCTATACTTTCAATTAATTTTCTTGTTTATCAGCCATTTGAACTGGAGAGCGTGATGGCAGTATCTAAGGGAGTAACAAGACGGTCTTCAGAAAAGATAGTGCTACCAGTTGATGCAGATAGAACCACGGTTGTACTTGCCCAAGGACCAGATCCACCACACATAACCCAGACTCTCGCAGATTGTACCCCTACCCAATTGGACAAAGAACCAGCGACACCCCTTTTAACCCCAACCCCGGCAGATAGTAACCCAGTTCTAGTTGACATAGCACCGTCTCCACCACAGAGCACCCAAGCACGAGCGGTTAGTAAGGGAACTGCAGTGCCCAAAGCACAAGGACCACCACTCCGAATCCCAACTCAATGCTTAAAGGAGAAGAAGATTTGTTCTCAGGTCAGGTTCTGTAGCTATGGTTCATACTCCTTTGCTCTTGCATTACTGTATTTACTCATACCAACTATTTTCAAATTTGAAGGATGGAATTGAAACTCCAATGGCGCAACAGGTATGTTTTAAACCTGTTTCTTTAACTGGTTTGTTGTTGTAACCTGCTCTATGTTGATTTCAGTTTCAATTGAATAAACAGTTATGTTCTCATGTCATGCACATTACAAGTGTTGTTATTGCTCTATAGTTACCCACACTTATATTCTCTCTATTCTGCTTTGTCTTGAACAAATATTATTTGAACTGTGTCTCTATCTTGATTTGGCAACAAAAACTAGAATGATATAGACCATAAAGAGACCATGGCACATAGATATATGTTTGTTTCATGTTGTTATCCTGTCCACTTTACTACTGAACTCATTTACCAAAATCAGTTTCATATACAACATGGTAAACATGTGATGTGTCTGCTTGTTTCTCTTTTAGAATGCGGACAAAATATTAGAGAACAGTACCGCGTTATCCAATGGTAAAGGAAGTAATGCAGATAAGGTTCAAGATAGTGAGACATCCATGTTGGTCTCCAAGAAAGCTGATAAAAACTATCTTGACGACGGTGAGGGAACCCAAAAGTCATGTCTTGATGTAGTGTTCGAGTTCTCGGCCCTCTTTGGCACAAGCTCTTGAACTCATTTGCTGAATCAGTTTGTCTTCTTGAGTCTCAACTTTGAGTTGAAAGACATCGATCGACATGTCTTTGACAGAAGTCAAGGACTGAGGAAGTCCTGCAAAATTCAGATGCATATTTTCGGTGCAACAAACAAGTTACCGGAGGATTTAAGCGCCAAACAAGAGAAAGTTAATAAGCTTGCTAAGCATCTTGCCAGCATTATGGGTACCCAAGATATTGTTTCTTGAGATCTTCTGAAGTGGTTTTAGTTCCGGATTTGTTTTGCTGCAGCGTTTATTTGCGCTGGTCACCAACTTTGACAACCAGCATATATGATATGCTTCTTTGTTCCCTATATTTGCACTAGTGGCGAACTTTGATGCCCAGTGGATGTAATATGTGTAACAGCCGTGATAGCCTAGCAAAAGTTGCTTGCTTATTTATTTCCTTGTTGTCTTGTTTATTTGTTTGCTTGTAGTCAGTGCAGTTCTTTTTAAAACTAGGCCACAATAACCATGGGCTAATATTTACTGTAGTGACACTGGGCCTCCTACGGGCCATAGAAACAGTGGGCCTTCTATGGGCCATAGAAACAGTAGGCCTTCTACGGGCCATAGAAACAATGGACCTTCTACGGGCCGTAGAAATAATGGGCCTTCTACGGGCCGTAGAAACAATGGGCCTTCTACGGGCCGCATCATCAATGGGCCTTATACGGGCTGTATGACCATAACGGGCCATCGTTAATAGGCTGTATTTGATGACGCTATGGAAACGGCCCAACGTATTAACGGACCACAAAAGGTCCAATGTAACCACGGGCTGAATTTGGCCCACAAGCAGAAAATGACAGTAACGGGCCGTAAGTAAATGAATGCTGGAAATGAGCCCAAGAATAAATGGGCTCTGAGAAGGCCGAAAGGTAACATTTGCTGGAAACGGCCCAACTGAATAACAGGCCCTTAATGGGTATAAAGTGATATACTGTTCATTACGGGCCGCCGCCACGGGCCATTAGTGGGTGTAAAGTGATACACCGTTCATTGCGGCGATTTCAAAGACGGGCCGTTAATAGGCCAAGAGTTACATAGGGCCTCATATGGGCCGAAAGACGTCATGGGCCATACATGGGCCAGAAGTGAAAACGGGCTGGAATCATATTGGATGGCCCAGATGACGCTACTGGGCCTAATTCTGATAGGGCGTAACGGGCCTTGGGTTAACGGGCTGTAAATGGGCTATTGTCGAACGGGCCGTTAACAGGCTTTCCATGGGCCAGCCCGCCACCTTTTGACCTAGTCAAACGGGCCGGCCTTTTCACTGGAATGGGCCTCTGTTGGGCCGTGCCACGTGTCGACGTATCATAGGCGCCTTCTGTCCAATGAGTGGATGACATCTGTCCCAACGGTGAGCCGACATGTGTTTCCTCCAGCCAATGATGATTTTACACGTGGAAAATCCCC
This sequence comes from Aegilops speltoides, assembly GCA_021437245.1. Lineage (NCBI taxonomy): Eukaryota > Viridiplantae > Streptophyta > Magnoliopsida > Poales > Poaceae > Aegilops > Aegilops speltoides. The sequence continues at coordinate 78,505,311 of CM038145.1, read as the reverse complement.
ATTGGTCGGGGCTGTTAACGGGTTATCGGATCCAAAACCCGACCCGATAGCTTAACGGCGTTCCGTTACGGTGGATGCCATGTGTCGGTCACCCTTGACGAAAGCAGTTCTGTGACGCGCGATTTATCGTCATGGAAGTGGACACTTCCGTGATGATAATTTTGGTAATGTCATCAAACACTTCTACGACAACACAGGTATGACTATCTTGATTCTGTCATAAATTTTTCATGGATGTACATGCATGACAAAAAGCGCGACCTACTGTGACAAACACGTATCATCACAGAAGTGTATTTTTTTGTAGTGCTAATCCAGGACTCCCTCACCAGTCCATGTAATTGCTACCATCATGTTTCAACTTAGCTTTCTCTAGGAACGCATTAAAATTCAAGTGAATGGTAGCACGGGCCATCGATCTACAACAACAGAGATATGCAAAAAACTATCATGACTAAGTTCATGATAAATAAAAGTCCAATTAATCATATTACTAAAGAACTCCCACTTAGATAGACATCCCTCTAGTCATCTAAATGTTCACGTGATCCATATAAACTAAACCATGTCCAATCGACACATGAGATGGAGTAACTTTCAATGGTGAACATCTCTATGTTGATCATATCTACTATATGATTCATGTTCGACCTTTCGGTCTCAGTGTTCCGAGGCCATATCTGCATATGCTAGGCCCGTCAAGTTTAACCCGAGTATTCTGCACGTGCAAAACTGGCTTGCACCTGTTGTATGTGAACTTAGAGGTTATCACACCTGATCATCACGTGGTGTCTCGGCGCGACAAACTGTAGCAATGGTGCATACTCAGGGAGAACACTTATACCTTGAAATTTAGTGAGGGATCATCTTATAATGCTACCGTTGAACTAAGCAAAATAAGATGCATAAAAGATAAACATCACATGCAATCAAAATATGTGACATGATATGGCCATCATCATCTTGTGCCTTTGATCTCCATCTCCAAAGCACCATCATGATCTCCATTGTCACCGGCTTGACACCTTGATCTCCATCATAGCATCATTGTCGTCTCGCCAACTATTGCTTCTATGACTATCGCTACCACTTAGTGATAAAGTAAAGCAATTACATGGTGATTGCATTTCATACAATAAAGCGACAACCATAAGGCTCCTGCCAGTTGCCGATAACTTTTACAAAACATGATAATCTCATAAAATAACTTATATCACATCATGTCTTGACCATATCACATCACAACATGCCCTGCAAAAACAAGTTAGACGTCCTCTACTTTGTTTGCAAGTTTTACGTGGCTGCTATGGGCTTTTAGCAAGAACTGTTCTTACCTACGCATCAAAACCACAACGATTTTTTGTCAAATATGTTGTTTTAACCTTCAAGAAGGACCGTCCATAGTCAAACTCGATTCAACTAAAGTTGGAGAAATAGACACCCGCCAGCGACCTGTGTGCAAAACACATTGGTAGAACTAGTCTCATGAACGTGGTCATGTAATGTTGGTCTAGGCCGCTTTATCCAACAATACCGCTGAATCAAAGTAAGACATTGGTTGTAACCAGTATGACTATTATCGCCCACAACTCTTTGTGTTCTACTCGTTCATATCATCTATGCATAGACCTGGCTCAGATACCACTGTTGCGAAACGTAGCATGCAATTTCAAAAAAATTCCTATGATCACGCAAGATCTATCTAGGAGATGCACAACAACGAGAGGGGCAAAGTGTGTCCACGTACCCTCATAGACCGAAAGCGGAAGCGTTAGGTTAACACGATTGATGTAGTCGAATGTCTTCACGATCCAACTAATCTAGTACCGAACGTACGGCACCTCCGAGTTCAGCACACATTCAGCTCGATGACGTCCCTCGAACTCTTGATCCAACAGAGGGTCAAGGGAGAGTTTCTTCAGCACGACAACATGGTGACGGTGATGGTGATGTGATCCACGCAGGGCTTCGCCTAAGCAGTACAACGCAATGACCAGAGGTGTAAACTATGGAGGAGGGCACCGCACACGGCTAAGAGAACAATTGATGTCTCTTTTGGGGTGCCCCCCGCCCCCGTATATAAAGGAGGGGAGGAGGACGCGGCCAGCCAGGAGGGGCACACCATGGGGGAATCCTACTAGGACTCCACTCCTAGTAGGATTCGCCCCCTGAGGGAGTCCTGGATAAGGGGGTATCCGGACAGCCGGACTGTGTACAACGTCTGGACTATTGAAGCGTGAAGGTGTAAGACTCAAGACTTTGGCCCGTGTCCGGATGGGACTTTCCTTGGCGTGGAAGGCAAGCTTGGCAATCCGGATATTATATTTCCTTCCTTGCAACCGACTTCATGTAAACCCTAGCCCTCTCCGGTGTCTATATAAACCGGAGAGGTTGGTCCTTAGAAGGCCGATCAGAATTACATTCATACCATCATAGGCTATCTCTTAGGGTTTAGCCTCTATGATCTCGTGGTAGATCTACTCTTGTACTACCCATATCATCAATATTAATCAAGCAAGAAGTAGGGTTTTACCTCCATCAAGAGGGCCCAAACCTGGGTAAACATCTGTGTCCCTTACTTCTTATTACCATCAGCCTTGATGGACAGATCGGGACCCCCTACCCGAGATCCACCGGTTTTGACACCGACATTGGTGCTTTCATTGAGAGTTCCTCTGTGACGTCACTACAAGGCTTGATGGCTCGACTTGTCTTCAAGGATGACATTACTTTGGAGAGACCTCTGGCTGTAGGCCAGACGCTCCGGCTCGGCGGCTTTATCATGGTCATTTACAGCGGGCGACAGAGCCGAATGACCTCTCGGGTCATCAATCATAACCTTCGGGTCAGTTCGGAACTTGCCGAATAGATGGATCCAATGGAGCTCTCCTCCATTAATGAACTCTTGGATCACATCGCCGCTCTAGGAGTCGCTACGAACTATGACCGGATTGGGCTTAAACCCGGCCGAAGGGACCTCAGATCCTCGCCGGCCACCCATGAGATGGCGTTTGTGGAAGAACCATACGCGGATCGTCCCCCAGCTTTGAGGACGAATTATGTTCGGATCGCCGAACTCCTTGAGCCGAAAATCTACTCAGAGGACAACCTGCCCCATGTCCCGGACTTAGGATCGAGCATTGGGCCGAAGGAATCGGGTAGCACTCCGGATTCCGAGCTGTTGGGCTCAGAACCGCCCGCGCCCTTGGGCGTTAGATCGGATCATGATCCGGATTCTGCTTTATTTGGACTTAAACTGTCTCTCCCGCATCAGGCAAGAGCCCCAGGAGACAGTACATCATTACTGGGCCAGATTCCTCCTTGCGCTCAACAAGGTTAAGGACTGCCGCGAGGAGAACATGGTCTCACTCTTCTGCAAAAACTGCACGGACGAAGGGCTCCTCAATGCTATAAGCCGCCATGAAATAATACGTTTCTCGGACTTGGCAACCATAGTATGTAAGTACTGTGCGATGGAGAGCGCTTGGAAGACCCAAACAGAATTTTGGGATAGTACCGCTCTCACCAAGACCTTTGTCCGAACCAAACGGACAAACTCTCATAAGACGTACGATCCAATCCCCAAGAAACTGAGGCCCACCCCAGGGAGAGGATCCGTATTGGAAGAATGGCTCGACGGGCCATGTAAGCTCCACAGTACGCCGGATACAATGCCAACTCATAGCCTTAGGGCATGTTGGATACTCCGGCAGGTGGCAAAAGCGGCGAGGATCTTCTTGCGAGCCATAAAGCGGAATGATATCCTGCCCGCGGACACAATACGGTACTAACAGTCTTCGAGACTTTCGCCTCGAACAACAGGCGCAAGCGGTCTCACCGAAGCTCTATGGAAATTTGCCATGTGGCAAAGATAAACCCCTGGAACGACACGGCTATAACTTTCAATGCCAGAGACGAACGTCGATTCCAGACTGTCCGGGCATCGGCCGCTCTGGTCCTTAGCCCAATCGTGGACGGCTTCCGGCTAACCAAAGTACTCATGGACGGCGGAAGCGGGTTAAACTTGATCTATGAAGAAACGCTCAACAAAATGGAGATTGATAAAGGCCGCATTGAGCAAAGCGGCACCACCTTCAGGGGAATCATCCCTACTCGGGAAGCATGGTGCGCGGGAAAAATCGCACTCGGTGTGGTATTCGGCACCTCGGAGAATTATAGGTCCGAAGAAATCACATTCCAAGTGGCTCCTTTCAGCAGCGGATACCACGCCCTTCTAGGGCGGGACGCTTTTACAAGCTTTCAAGCTGTACCCCATTACGGGTACATGAAGCTTAAAATGCCCGGGCCCAACGGAAGTATCACTCTAGCCAGTGATCCGGACGTCACACTCCGCGCCGAAAACAAAACCGCAGCACTAGCCCTGGAAGCATTATCTGAGGCCCTAGCGGCCGAAGAGTTAACAACACTGCGGGCCACCATGGACAGGGACGATGTAATACTCGGCAAACGACCCAAGTCCACCTCATTTAAACCTGCAGACGAGACAGTCAAATTCTAGGTCCACCCAACGGATCCCACGAAGACAGTATCCATCGGAACACAATTGAGCCCCGTGATGGACGCCGCACTGCGAGTTTCTTACGCGAGAATTGGGACATTTTTGCCTGGCACCCTTCGGACATGCCAGGCATCCCACGCCAGCTGGCCGAACACAGCCTCAATATACTAAAGGGATACAAACCGGTCAAACAGACCCTAAGGCGATTTTCAGAACCCAAACAGCAAGCCATGGGGGAAGAGCTAGCCAAGATGCTTGAGGCCGGATTCATCAGAGATATTAAACATCCAGATTGGCTGGCGAATTTGGTAATGGTGCCAAAAAAGGACAAATCTTAGCGCCTATGCGTCGACTTCAAAGACCTCAACAAGGCTTGCCCCAAGGATCCCTTTCCCCTCCCCCGCATCGATCAAATCATCGATGCCACAGCTGGACACGACTCGCTGTGTTTTCTCGACGCATACTCTGTATACCATCAAATAAAGATGGCAGAGTCTGACCAAGCTGCAACACTATGGCCTTCGGGCTCAAGAATGCCGGCGCAACCTATCAACGCATGATTTAAACATGCCTGGAGAAACAAATCGGCAAAACAGTGGAAGCATACGTGGACGACGTTGTCATAAAAACCAGACACATCGAAACCATGATAGATGACTTGAGGCTTACATTCTATAACCTCCGGACATACGAGATCAAGTTGAATCCGGAAAAATGTGTTTTTGGTGTCCCTTCGGGAAAGCTCCTTGGCTTCATTGTTTCCAATAGAGGAATAGAAGCGAATCCAGCAAAAATACGAGCCCTGTCACAGTTGGCCATACCAACCGACCTCAAGCACATCCAAAAGCTAGCAGGATGCGTGGCCGCTTTGAGCCGCTTTATATCCAGGCTAGGAGAAAAGGTGTTGCCTCTTTACCGCCTCCTTCGGCGCACCGAACATTTTGTATGGACGGACGCAGCCGCGGCCGGACTAGATGAGATAAAGACCTTATTGGCCAGTAATCCGGTCCTAACAGCGCCAAACATACACATCAAGTGGTAAGCGCAGTGCTCGTCGTCGAACGAGAGGTGAACGGATACAAATTCCCGCTTCAAAATCCGGTTTACAACGTATCCACGGTCCTCACCCCATGTAAATCCTGATACACACACTATCAAAAAATAGCATACGCAGTCTTCATGGCATCTTGGAAGCTAAGACACTACTTTCAAGAGTGTTCGATTACCGTTGCCTCTGAAGTACCACTCAACGACATAATTAATAACCGCGATGCTATGGGCCGGATTGCTAAATGGGCCATCGATCTCCTGCCATTCGACATAACATACAAACCGCAGCGAGCCATTAAGTCACAAGTATTGGCTGACTTTATCGCTGAATGGACAGAAGCCGAACTCCCCAAAGAGTATGGCGCGTACTCCAACTGGATCATGCACTTTGACGGCTCCAAAATGCTAGCCGGACTAGGAGCAGGGGTAGTCCTGACGTCTCCCACCGGGGACACGGTCCAGTATGTCCTACAAATATTATACACAGACTCCAACAATGCGGCCGAATATGAGGCCCTGTTACATGGTCTTCGGATAACAGTCTCTATGGGCATCCAACGCCTGGAAGTGCGCGGGGACTCGAACCTCGCAATATCACAAATAAACGGAGACTTTGATGCCAAGGATCCGAAAATGGCGGCCTATCGTAATGCCGTCCTAAAAATGTCAGCTCAGTTCGAGGGCTCGAATTCCACCATGTGGCTCGAGAAAACAATCAAGCGGCGGGCGTACTTGCCTACATCGGCGCCAAACGCGACCCTGTCCCACCTAATATATTCCTGGAAAGGATGTTCAAGCCATCCGTAGTATGGGAAGGGGAGTCCAGCAATACCAGCACGAATCCGAATACACCCCCAGACTCTGAACCATCCGACACAATCGGAGGCTCTGCCACCGAAATAACACCCTCGGCCCATGAAATCATGGCCGTAATCACCCCGTGGACCGAGCCGTTCTTGTCCTACCTAAATAGGCAGGAGCTCCCCGAAGACCAAAATGAAGCACGCTGCATAGTCCGGAGCTCTAAAGCTTGCAAGTTCCACGAAGGGGAACTCTACAAGAAAAGCACGACCGGAGTGCTCCAAAGGTGCATATCCGAAGACGAAGGGTGGCAACTCCTGGCTGAAATTCATGCCGGACTGGGTGGACACCATGTCGTAGCTCGAGCGCTAGTCAGCAAAGCCTTCTGTACAGGCTTCTATTGGCCGACAGCCCGAGCAGATGCACAGGACCTTGTCCAACATTGCATCGGCTGCCAGCTCTTCGCCAATCAGAGTCATATGCCCCCTACCGCTCTCCAAACAATCCCCATAACTTGGCCCTTCGCGGTCTGGGGGCTGGATATGGTCGGATCCCTTAAAGGGGGGAGCCATAAGAAAAAATACCTATTGGTCATGGTAGACAAATTCACCAAATGGATCGAAGCCAAACCAGTTAAAACGGCAGAATCCGAACCAGTAATAGACTTCATATCCGGGGTTGTACACCAGTACGGTGTCCCTGAGGGAGTCCTGGACTAGGGGGTGTCTGGATAGCTGGACTATCATCATCGGCCGGACTCCAAGACTATGAAGATACAAGATTGAAGACTTCGTCCCGTGTTCGGATGGGACTTTCCTTGGCGTGGAAGGCAAGCTTGGCGATACGGATATGTAGATCTCCTACCATTGTAACCGACTCAGTAACCCTAGCCCTCTCCGTGTCTATATAAACCGGGGTTTTAGTCCGTGAGGACTAACAACCATTACAACAATCATACCATAGGCTAGCTTCTAGGGTTTAGCCTCCTTGATCTCGTGGTAGATCCACTCTTGTACTACCCATATCGTCAATATCAATCAAGCAGAGTAGGGTTTTACCTCCATCGAGAGGGCCCAACCTGGGTAAAAACATCGTGTCCCTTGTCTCATGTTACCATCCGCCTAGACGCACAGCCGGGACCCCTACCCGAGATCCGCCGGTTTTGACACGACATTGGTGCTTTCATTGAGAGTTCCTCGTGCCGTCGCGATCAGGAAGGATGCCTCTTCCCGTCTTTGAAGACGGAACCATCACCGAAGGTGCTTTGGCCGCCGGCCAAACTATCCGGCTAGGTGGTTTTCTCATGACCGACTGTTCGTCCACCACGTCGACGATGACCTCTCGGGTCATCGAAAGCAATCTTCACGTCAGCTCAGAATTCGCCGAGCAGCTGGATCCAATGGAGCTCTTCCAGAACGAGCTCTTGGATCGCATTGCCGCCTCGAGTCGCCACAGACTACAATCAGATTGGGCTTAAAACCGATCTGAGAGAGATTAACTCTCCTCAGGTTACCCACCATGTTGCGGTGGTAGAGGAACAAAGCAGCGACTCTTCTCTTGTGCTAAAAACTAGTTATGTCCGGACTCCTGAACCTTCCATGCCAGATTCCCGCGGAGGGACGGACATCGATCAAGCACTGAACCTAAAGTCAGGCGTCGGACCAGACTCATTGGACAACGTCCAGCAATCCAAGCTTCCAAGTTCGGAAACTTTCCGGCCCTTGAGCCTCGAGATGGGTAGGGTTCCGGACTCAATTCCACCCACCCACCCAAATATATGCTATCTATCTCAAATCCGGCAAGAGCCCGCTGAAACAGTACATCATTACTGCGCCAGATTCCTCCTGGTTATGGACAGGATAAAAGACTGCCGTGAGGAAAACGCAATCTCAATTTTCTGCAATAATTGCACGGACGAGGGAATCTTGAACGCCGTAAGTCGTCGTGAAATTACACGCCACGACCGGCATCCATAGTACGAAGTATCAGGCGATGGAGAGTTTCCGAAAAACCGAAACTAAGTTTTGGGACAATCCGGCTCCGAATACAACCCTAGTCCGAAACAAAAGGGTGCATCATACTCAGGCACCAGGTACAAAAACCCAAAAGTAAAAACCCCACAAAGGGCATGGAACCGTACTGGAGGGATGGCTCAGCGGACCCTGTAAAATTCACAGTACAGAGGGTGCCACTCCCACACATAGCCTTCGAGCATGTTGGATACTGCGGCAGGTGGCCAAAAGTTGCGAAGAGCTTCTAGCCCCGGAGAACCACTCCAATGGTACCAGTACGGTGTCACCAGTCTTTGAGACTTTCGCATCAAATAATATGCGGAAACGAACAATCCACAGCCTCGCTGAAGTCTACCAAGTAGCAACAACAAATCCATGGAGCGACAGGGCCATCACCTTCAACGCCAGCGACGAACCTAAATTCCGAACAGCCCGAGCACCAGCCGCATTGGTCCTCAGTCCAATAGTGGATGACTTTCGTCTTACCAAGGTACTCATGGATGGCGGCAGTGGATTAAACCTCATCTATGAGGAAACTCTTCAAAAAGTGGAAATAGACTCGAGCCGCATTGAGTGAAGCAGCACAACCTTTAGAGGAATAATCCCTAGCCGGGAAGCACGCTGCACAGGAAAAATCACACTTGATGTGGTGTTCGGCTCGCCAGACAATTACAGGTCCGAGGAGGTCATGTTCCAAGTGGCCCCGTTCAGCAGCGGATATCACGCTTTATTAGGATGAGAGGCATTCACAATTTTTCAAGCCATACCCCATTACGGGTACATGAAGCTTAAGATGCTTGGGCCCAGCGGAATAATCACTCTTGTCTGTGATTCGGACACAGCACTCCGCGCCGAAAACAAGACAGACGCACTAGCCCTAGAGGCACTATCCGAAGCCTTAGCGGCAGAGGAGCTCACGGCGCTGTGCTCCACGGTGAACAGGGATGATGTGATACTCGATAAGAGGTCCACGCCCACCTCTTTTAAACCAGCGGACGAAATAGTCAAATTCCAAGTCCATCCAACGGACCCAACAAAGACGGCCTCCATTGGGGCACAGTTAAACCCTGATGTAGACGCCACACTGCGAGAATTCCTTCGGGAGAATTGGGACATCTTCGCCTGGTAACCTTCAGATATGCCAGGAATCCCACGCAAATTGGCAAAACACAGCCTAAACATCCTAAAAGGATTCAAGCCAGTTGAGGGAGTCCTGGACTAGGGGGTGTCCGGATAGCCGGACTATCATCGTCAGCCGGACTCCAAGACTATGAAGATACAAGATTGAAGACTTCGTCCCGTGTCCGGAGGGGACTTTCCTTGGCGTGGAAGGCAAGCTTGGCGATATGGATATGTAGATCTCCTACCATTGTAACTGACTCTGTGTAACCCTAGCCCTCTCCAGTGTCTATATAAACTGGAGGGTTTTAGTCCGTAGGACGAACAACCATTACAACAATCATACCATTGGCTAGCTTCTAGGGTTTAGCCTCCTTGATCTCATGGTAGATCCACTCTTGTACTACCCATATCATCAATATCAATCAAGCAGGAGTAGGGTTTACCTCCATCGAGAGGGCCCGAACTCGGGTAAAACATCGTGTCCTTTGTCTCCTCGTTACCATCCGCCTAGACGCACAGCTCGGGACCCCTACCCGAGATCCGCCGGTTTTGACACCGACATTGGTGCTTTCATTGAGAATTCTCTCGTATCGCCACCGATAGGCTTGATGGCTTCTTCAATCAACGATAACGCCGCCCCGGTGAGACTTTTCTCCCGAACAGATCTTCAGATTCGGCGGCCGCATGCGGGCCAATTCACTTGGCCATCCGGAGCAGATCGAAGCTACGCCTGGCGTCAGTCAGATTTGGAAGCCTAAACTTCACGGCGGATATCCGCGGAGACTTGATCTTCGATGGATCCAAGCCACAGCCGAGCGTGCCGCACTGTCACGATGGGCATGACCCAACTCTGCCGCCGGACAATACCTTGGAGGCCGCACACGAATCCGTTCCGACCCATAGTTCGGAGCCGATCGCGCAGATCGAGGATGGGTGGCTGGACACCGCCTCGGGAGTCGCAACTTCCATGGAGATGGAGCCGAACATTGACCTTGTCCCTTATAAAGCTCGTGACTCCGAGGTGTCGGACTCCCTGCCGGACTCCGAGCCTCCTGCGCCCCTGCCAATCGAATCCGATTGGGCGCCGATCATGGAGTTCACCGCCGCGGACATCTTTCAACACTCACCCTTTGGCGACATCCTAAATTCGCTAAAGCATCTCTCACTATCCAGAGAGCCCTGGCCGGACTACGGCCAGGATGGTTGGGATGCGGACGACAAAGAAATTCAAAGCCCACCCACCACCCACTTTGTAGCCACTATCGACGATCTAACCGACATGCTAGACCACGACTCCAAAGACATCGACGGTATGCACGACGATGCCGGAAACGATCAAGAACCAGCGCTCACCGAACACTTGAAGCCCACCCCAACCCATGACGTATGTATGGTGGACACCCCAAAAGGAAGCGATAACGAGGAACAACGGGGCGCGGCAAAGGATAACCCCGCCAACAAACAACCAAAACAACGACGTAGACGCCGCCCTAAGTCCCGCCTCGACAAAAATAGCACTCCTAATGACCCAGCAATAGAGCAGGGCAAACCAGTGGACGACGAACATGCAACCAAGCAACCATCCGAACAGGACGAATCGGATAATCAATCCATGCCCGACGAAACCAACAGTCCAGATGACCTCACGCCGGACACACCATCGGAGCATAAGAACCTTCACAAAAGACTCGTCGCCACTGCAAGAAGTCTGAAGAAGGAAAAACGGAAGCTCAAAACAGCGGAAGACATACTCAGAAAGAGGTGGAGCAAAGTACTCAAGACCGCGGACAAATATGGCAATGACCACCAAACAAAGAGCTACCTGAAGCGCAAGCTGCTGCCTGAATTCGACGAGGAGCCCATAGAGCCCCCACAGTCAAAAAACAAAGAGGCCGCCTGGCCGGATAGATGACTAGACGACAGGCCAAAAACGACAAGCGGCGCCGCACACAAGCCGACCCATGATACTCGGAAAACAAATGGTCCGGGCAGGTCCATTTACGGGCCAAAAAAGAGGGGGCCAGGAAGCAACACAACACGCCAAGTGTTCGAAAACAGCGGCACACCCAATATGGGCGCCAGACACCCACTATGTTTCACTGATGAGGTGCCGGATCATGAATTTCCAGCAGGTTCAAACCCATAAACATAGAGGCATACGACGGAACAATGCACTCGGAGTCTGGATAGAGGATTACATACTACACATACACATGGCTAGAGGAGATGATCTCCACGCCATAAAATATCTACCCTCAAGCTCAAAGGGCCAGCTCGGCATTGGCTCAAAAGTCTCCCGTAAAACACTGTTGGAAGTTGGGAAGAGCTCGAGGACGCTTAGAGCAAATTTTCAAGGACTTATGTCCGCCCTCATGATCGCATAATTTAAGTCACATAACTCAACAGCCCGGAGAGTCAGCGTGCAAATTCTAGAACAGGTTCCTTACCAAAAAGAACCAAATAGTCAACTGTCCGGACGCCAAAGCCTTAGCAGCTTTTAAACACAACGCCCAAGACGAATGGTCACAGCACCTCGCCAAGAGAAGCCGAGGACAATGGCCGCACTAACAAGCCTCATGACCCGCTTTGCTGGGAAGACAGCCGCTAGCAAGATGCAAGACCAAATACCCGAGTACATCCGAGATCGAGATGGAACGGAAAATCACGCAGAAAGGATCAAGCCGAATAAAGAAAAAGCCCAAAGAACACGGCGGTCAACGCCGATTCAAAAGCTCATGCCAAAAAATAAAACACTGCCTCTTAAGGACAACAAGGATGATCTATCCAACTTAAACAAAATTTTGGATCGGATATGTCAAATCCACAAGATTCCGAAGGCCGCAAACCACACCCCCGAGATTGTTGGGTTTTTAAATAGTCCGCCGACTCACGCCGAACACAAGGGGCTCGACGCCAAGCGAGGACGATGACGAACCCCACCAACAGAGCACCGAAAACAAAGACTTTCCCACAAGAAGTCAAAACAGAACTCACTTCATGTGATAGTATCGAAAAACAATGCGGCACCTACTAAAATAAGTGTCCGACGGTCCACCCCAATGGAACCTCGGGTTGATGTCAAAACCAATCACTCGACCACCGGATTATTCCGTATATTCAAAACGCAGGATGGACTGCTCTGATATTGGATCCTATAATCGATGGACTACAATTTACACAAGTCCTGATGGACAGCGGCAGCGATTTAAACCTGCTATATCCGAACACAATTCGCAAGATGGGGATAGACCTTACTAAAATTTGACATAGTCGTACTTCCTTTAAGGGAGTGACGCCAGGCCCTTACGCCAAGTGCACAGGCTCCTTATTACTAGAAGTTGTGTTCGGGTCACCTGACAACTTCCGACGCGAAAAGCTAATCTTTCATGTCACCCCATTCAAAAGTAGCTATCAAGCACTATTGGGACGTGAAGCTTTTGTCCGCTTTAACGCAATACCACATTACGCCTCTTACACTTAAAATGCCTGGTCCACGCGCATCATTTCATTAAAAGGTCGTTTAAGACCCTGCATACGCTAGACGAAGTCCGAATAAATAAGCTAGGGGTTTCTAGCCGCACACCCTTCACAAGGGCTGTGCACATAAGCAATAATGAGCTAATATAGGCTCAGCTTTATTCATTTATTAATATTTCAATTTTTATGCACTTTTTCGCACGATTTCTTTCAAACTAAGTTCATCTCTTTTTACAGATGAACAACGTGCACACCCGCCCGTGATAACGGCACAACGGAGACACAAAGCAGACGCAATAGGGACCCGTGTAAGGATTCTTTTCAGATTAAGACCCCGCAGAAACCTTTTTTTGTCTCTTGTTGCTATAATCCCCTGGTTTCTCATTATAACTAGAGAGGAGACCGACGTTTTGGCATCGGCCGCGTCAGAGGACCTTGCCCGTACCTGGACACTAGGGGCTTAGGGCATTGTTCTGCCCATTATTATAAAGACCGAACACCTTAGGGAGTGTTCGCGCCTCGAAAGTTAGGCCTTATATGCATCAGCTCCAATCATGTCTTTGGTCAAATGTTGGGTTTGCTCGGCTCCGTGTTTTGCTGCTTTACGCTCAGATCATCGCTAACGCGGCACTGTGGAGAACTATCGCGATTGTGCCTCAGCCGGGCGGGCGAAAGCACCTCAAGAGAGAAAGCCAACACCGATTGTCATGATACAATGAGACTGGTCAACCACTCGACGACTACCGAATGTTTGGAATTCTCCGCTGACGAAGGACCGTTTCTCGGTCAGGCACATACACGCCCCGAATCCGGAGAGCGCGGTGCCCCTAGGGGCTATATCGTAGTCCCACCCTCGAACTCCAATGGCTAAGTGAAAGTGATAAAGCATTATAGTCCGGTTGCCTCGTTCGCTATGCTACCACCTCCCTAACAGGACCGAGACGTTGGATTAAGTGTGAAAATGCGCTATTTTTGCGAACACCCCCGCACCTTGTGCGTGGGGGCTGAAGCCGATGACTGCCATCTTTCAGGTTATACATACGTATACATAAACGGCCGCACAGGAGATATTTCAATACTTGAACGCACAAGTACAAAAAGCGACCACATCATAAACATTATTTTTATAAAATAAAACGTTCATTTGAACGTGACATTTTTTGAGCACTGCGACTCTATTACACGAGCACCATGCGTAACTTCCCCAAAATAGTGCTCGGGTAACCGCCTCGTCTCAACCTCGGGTCGCAATCATGTGGCATCCATCTCTATCCAATGTGTCTTCACACGGGCGAGGGCCATCCGTGCACCCTCTGTGCATGCTGACCACTTCATCGCCTTGATATGCGGCACCGCCCCAAGAAATTGCTGCAATAAGCCAAAATAACTCATCGGCTTGGGCCGATCCGGCTAGACATGAGTCACGATATCCGTCATGGCAAGCCCAGACAACCTATTCAGCTCAGCCCACTCGGCCAACCGGTCGGTCAGCGGAAGTCCACGCTCCGGACTATGGAATTGAGATCAAAACAGCTCTTTCGTTTTGTGATCCTTCTGGCTTCGGAAGTGCACAACGGCATCCGCCGCACTCGCCGCTAAGTCCATATATGATCCTCCTGACCCCACAATGGCCAAGCTGAGCATACTTTGATCCAGAACCTTCAAGCAAGCGTAAAAGGCTTGCCAGCCACAATGTCTCCGCCCGCGCAGCTTTTCCTTTATAGCCCGCATTGCGAACGGGCATCCATGGCTTCGGCGGTGGCCTTCCCTAGGTCTTCGCCTCCACTAGGCGCCCTTTTCAAGTACCTCATTGCGTCAAGAGCATCTTTTAGCTTCACGGCCATTTCGCCATCTCTTCCTGCTTCGGGCAAAGTGCATCCTTTCGCTTCTAACTCCTCGGCCTCGAGGCAGCCAGATCACTCCTTCCGCTTGCTCCTTGGCTTGAGCAAGTTCTGCTCAAGGCTCTCCACAGCAGCGGCACCATCTGCGTCAAGCACAAATATTGTAAGAGGTGGGCTTTGGCTCCCTTAATAGGTGACTGCGGAGAAACAACTTACCTTGCGACTCGTCAAGTTGCTTGTTGACTAGCGCGATGTTCGCATCCGCAACGTCGAGTTGCCGCTTTAGTTCAGCAACTCCATCAGTCCGGCTGGCCCCCGGATTATCCGCCACCTGCATAGGAATGGTGAAAGTTCATACCTGCGATTTTGATCCTCGGCACGCTGTCGCTTTCGACAACCTACCGAGTCTCAGGGGCTACTATCTACACAGGGCGCACTTTATGTGCAAAACTGTCAAAAAGGTGTGTCATTTTTACGTACCTCAAACCCCACCAGCAAACTCGACGGCATTATGCAATCCGCCATGGATTTAAATCCTTCCAATCACCATACTCATCAATGCATGGTGATCTTCTGAGATGGACGCCCTCTCAAGCAGATCCTTCAGCTCCCCCGGCCGAACACTAGTCGGCACCGAACTCTTCGGCGCTGCCGGGCTCGGGGATACCCTCCGTGATGACACTTCAGGCTTGTCTGCCCTATCTGACGGTGCAGCGGACGGAGGTGTCTCGCTCTCCACCATCTCCGGACGAAGGTCCCCTGAAGATGAGCTCATCTCAGAAGGTCGAAGATCCGAACTACAAGGTAAAAACTTCGGTTATCCTCAGAAGCACAAATAGGGATGTCTCTTATTACCAAACTCGCTTTTTTCTACTTATGGCTCGTTGGAGGGCTGATTCTTTAGGGGAGACTGTGCAGCCGGGACCTCCCCGGACGCAGGACCATCTGGTGAAGATTTCTTCCCCCGCTTAGGGGCTTTGGCCTCTGGGTCTTCGGAGGCGGTCCTCTTCTCCCCCTGGAGGGAGGGATTCTCGATCCCCCCTTTTTCAAGAGCCTCCTTGAAAGAGGCGGTAGCTCCCTTATTTTCCCCTTCGCCTTCTTCTGAAGGCGCAACCTCCAGCATCCTGACCAGCATGGGATCCGGCGCGGTCTCGGGGAGGGGAGCCGGACACCGTATCAGCTTTGCTTGCGCTATCCACTCATGTTAAAGGACAACGGGTTAAAAGGCGGATTGTAGAAAGGCAAACAAATGGTACGTCCAACACCGAGCTACTTACTTGAGTATCCGGCGATTGCATCTTAGGCGGCGCCTCGGTCAATTCCTCGGACACACCTCCCGTGATCCGAAGAACAATTTGTACATCTCCACGGGTGTCATACCCATGAAGTGTTGGAGAATCTGTGGTCCCTCGGATTAAACTCCCATAGCCGGAGAGGACGGCGTTGCGAGCGGGAGACGCCTAGTCAAGATAACTGCATCACCACGACCAGATCGATCTCCCTCGCTTGGAGATCTTGAATCCGGCCCTGCAATAGGGGCACGTCCTTTGACGGCCCCCAGTTGATCCCTTGGTTGACCCAGACTTCAACCGTCGTGGAGGTCCCGAGCGGAATACGGGCGGCGGCTTCTGCCTGCTGCCCTTCGGAGCGGTGATATAGAACCACTCCTGTTGCCACAAGCCGAGCTCCTCTTGGAAGGAGCCCTCGGGCCACGGGGCATCGGCCCTCCTCTTACGGCCGCCCGCACAAGACTCGCTTGACGCCTCGATCATCTTCGGCTCCACATTGAAGGTCTTCAGCCACAGGCCGAAGTGGGGGGTGACGCGGAGGAAGGCTTCGTAGACGACAATAAATGCAGAAATATGGAGGATGGACTCCGGAGCCAAGTCGTGAAATTCCAACCCGTAGTAGAACATGAGCCCTCTCACAAAAGGATCCATCGGGAAGCCTAAACCCCGACGGAGGTGGGATACAAAGACGACGTACTGGTCGGGCTCGGGGGTGGGGATGTCCTGCCCTTTGGCAGGCAACCTGTGCGAAATCTCATAAGACAGGTACTTGGCCTCTCGCAGCTTTAGCACTTCCTCCTCCGTGATGGAGGAGGGCATCCACCGGCCCTGAAGGTCGGAGCCGGACATTGTTGAAGGTCCGAAGCGCTCAAATCTGGGGCTCTGGGTGTTGGAACTTGGAGCAAGGAGAAGATTGGATGGAGGATTGAAGAAAAGAAACGAGCCTTGGTCCTATTATAAAGAGGTAGAATACCAAGAGCCGCCTCGTGACTGCTCAGACTCGCCGATAGAGGGGTGGCGTGGCAACGGCGCGTTGGGTTACCCACGTCCGTATTGATGGGAATCCCAGAATAAGGGGAACACGATCTCTGCTTCGACAAGACGTGCCAAGGAAACCGCTTCGCTAAACGCACTGAGGTGGTATAATAAAAAACAATTGAAGTAAAGGCTCGGAAGTGGCATGACGTCATGCCACGAAATACGTCAGCAGATTGATCCTGTGTACATATTATACTCTCTAAGGTGGGATGTGGAAATTATTTTGCAGAGCCGGACACTATCCTGGTGTTCACAATCTTCTATGAATTATTCGGAGGAGGAACCGCCTTGCAATGCCGAACATTATGCGCGCCGGACTCATCGTCGTTGAAGCCTGGTTCAGGGGCTACTGAGGGAGTCCTGGACTAGGGGGTGTCCGGATAGCCGGACTATCATCGTCATCCGGACTCCAAGACTATGAAGATACAAGATTGAAGACTTCGTTCCGTGTCCAGATGGGACTTTCCTTGGCGTGGAAGGCAAGCTTGGCGATACAGATATGTAGATCTCCTACCATTGTAACCGACTCTGTGTAACCCTAGCCCTCTCCGATGTCCATATAAACCGGAGGGTTTTAGTCTGTAGGATGAAAAACCATTACAACAATCATACCATAGGCTAGCTTCTAGGGTTTAGCCTCCTTGATCTCGTGGTAGATCCACTCTTGTACTACCCATATCATCAATATCAATCAAGCAGGAGTAGGGTTTTACCTCCATCGAGAGGGCCCAAGCCTGGGTAAAAACATCGTGTCCTTTGTCTCCTACTACCATCCGCCTAGACGCACAGTTCGGGACCCCCTACCTGAGATCCGCCGGTTTTAACACCGACACCAGTCAAACAAGCTCTTCGGCGATTTTCCGCACCCAAAAGACAGGCAATGGGAGAGGAGCTAGCCAAACTATTGGAAGCCGGATTCATCAGAGACATCAAACATCTGGACTAGCTAGCAAACCTGGTAATGGTACCAAAGAAGGACAAATCTTGGCGCCTATGTGTCGATTTTGAAGACCTCAATAAGGCCTGTCCAAAGGATCCTTTCCCCCTTCCCCGCATCGATCAAATAATCGATGCTACTGCAGGACACGATTCATTGTGCTTCCTTGACGCATACTCCGGCTACCATCAAATCAAGATGGCGGAGGCGGACCAAGCCGCAACGGCATTCATTACTCCATATGGACCATTCTTCTTCAACACGATGCCCTTCGACTCAAAACACCGCGCAACATATCAGCGCATGATTCGTACATGTCCGCTACCCAGATCGGCAAAACAGTAGAGGCATACGAGACGATGTGGTCGCAACACCAAACACGCCGAAACTCTAGTAGACGATTTGAGGCTCACATTTGATAACCTCCGAGCATATGACATAAAGTGAACCGGAAAAATGCGCTTCGCTTACCACCGGAAAGCTCTCGAGCTTCATTGTATCCGGTAGAGGAATTGAAGCAAACCCAGCCAAGATCCGAGCTCTGTCACAACTGGATATTCCAAAAGACCTCAAGCAAATACAAAAATTGACTGGATGCGTGGCAGCTCTAAGCCGCTTTATCTCCTGTTTAGGAGAAAAGGCTTTACCCCTCTATCGCCTCCGTAGGCGCACTGAACACTTCGAGTAGACGGATGCCGCCACAGCCGGACTCGAAGAAATAAAGGCCATACTGGCAACAAATCCGGTCCTGGTCGCGCCTAACCTAGGCGAACCAATGTTATTATATATCGCGGCAACACATCAAGTTGTCAGCGCGGTCCTCGTCGTCGAACGAAAAACAGAAGGACACAAATTCCCCCTTCAAAAGCCAGTGACTACGTATCCACTGTCTTAACTCCATGCAAGTCCCGATACCCGCATTATCAAAAGATAGCGTACGCGGTGTTTATGGCATCCCGGAAGCTGCGACACTACTTTCAAGAGTGTTCGATAACAAGAGCCTCCGGCACCCTCAACGACATTATAAACAACCGCTACGCGACGGGCAGGATTGCAAAATGGGCCATTGAGCTCTTACCATTCGACATAACTTATAAACCTCGGCGAGCTATAAAGTTGCAAGTCTTGGCTGACTTCGTCGCTGAATGGACTAAAGCTGAACTCCCTAAAGAGTACGGCGCATACTCCAATTGGATTATGCATTTTGACGGCTCCAAAATGTTGGCCGGCTTGGGGGCTGGCGTCGTATTGACGTCCCCAACCGGAGACACAGTCCAATACGTACTCCAGATAATGTACACGGACTCCAACAATGTAGCCGAATACGAGGCCCTCCTACATGGTCTCCGAATGGCAATCTCCATGGGCATTCAACGCCTAGAGGTGCGCGGGGATTCAAACCTTGCAATATCCCAAGTAAATGGAGACTTTGACGCCAAGGATCCGAAAATGGCAGCCTATCGTAACGCTGTCCTAAAAATGTCAGCTCGGTTCGAAGGACTCGAATTCCACCACGTAGCCCGGGATAATAACCAAGCAGCCGACATATTGGCACACATCGGCGCGAAACGCGACGCTGTCCCTCCAAACATCTTCCTGGAACGGCTCTTTAAGCCATCCGTACTATGGGAAGAGGAGTTCGGAAATAACAACCCGGAAGCAACTGCACCACCCAACACAGAACAATCTGACATAATCGGCGGTTCAGCCGATGAAATAACACCTTCAGCCCACGAAATAATGGCAGTAATCGCCCCGTGGACAGAGCCATTCCTAGCCTACTTAACTAGGCAGGAACTTCCCGAAGACCAAAATAAGGCCCGCTGCATAGTTCGGCGATCTAAAGCCTACAAGGTCCACGAGGGAGAACTTTATAAGAAAAGCACAACTGGAGTCCTTCAAAGGTGCATCTCCGAAGAGGAAGGGCGAAACCTTCTGGCTGAAATTCACACCGGACTAGGCGGACACCATGCTGCAGCCCGGGCACTCGTAGGCAAGGCCTTCCGTACAGGATTCTATTGGCCGACGGCCCGGGCAGATGCTCAGGACTTAGTCCAACGATGCGTCGGTTGTTAGCTCTTTGCTAATCAGAGCCACGTGCCACCCACCGCCCTCAAAACTATACCCATCACCTGGTCGTTCGCTGTCTGGGGGCTTGACATGGTTGGACCCCTTAAAGGGGGAACCCACAAGCAAAAATACCTATTGGTCATGGTGGATAAATTCACCAAATGGATAGAGGCCAAGCCAGTTAAAACGGCCGAATCCGGACCAGTGATAGACTTCATATCCGGGGTAGTACACCGTTATGGTGTCCCCCACAGCATCATCACCGATAACGGCATGAACTTCATGGCCGACGAGGTTAAACTCTGGTGCAAAAATATGGGCATTAAGCTCGACTACGCCTCAGTCTATCATCCTCAAACCAACGGACAAGTTGAGCGAGCAAATGGTCTAATAATGAGTGGCATCAAGCCCAGACTAGTGCGGTCCCTCACGGAATCTAATACGCACTGGGTAGAGGAGCTTGACTCCATACTCTGGGGGCTGCGGACCACGCCAAACCGTACTACCGGATTCACACCATTCTTTATGGTATACAGCGCAGAGGTAGTTTTGCCCTACGATATAATTCATGACTCACCTCGAGTGCGCATGTACGAAGAAAGAGAGGCCGAGTTGGATCGGCAGGACAGCTTGGACGCATTAGAGGAGGAGCGCGACGTGGCAAAGGCTCGTTCCGCATTCTATCAGCAGCAGGCTCGAAGATATCAAAGCAGAGAAGTACGGGCTAAAACTTACAATATTGGTGAACTGGTTCTACGCCTGCCAGACAAGAAAAAGGACAAGCTCAAGCCCAAATGGGAAGGTCCCTTTATCATTGACCAAGTCCTGACCGGCGGAGCATACCGTCTGCGAAACGCATCGGACAACCGACTCGACCCGAACCCGTGGAAGCAGCCCGCCTCCGAAGATCCTACGCCTAGCGCCGGACTCAAAGTTCGTCTCCTTCCCCCGTCCACATTTTATACTTCAGTTGCCTTTTGTCTCTCTTTTATCCAACCTTTATATATAAAGCCCGGGAGGGCCGATTCGCGCATTGTTCGCACACACTTGATGTGCTACCCGCACTCATTATACCTGGGGGCTTCTTTAACAGAAGCTTACTTATACGGGCTTCATGCCCAAAACATGTGTCAAACTTCCGCATGTACCTTTTACTCACCATTATATGCATCGATATGACTTAAGTTTTGGCCAAGCTGGGTTGCCTGGCTCCTGTGCTTACCCCTACGTTCCCGATTGTTCGGCTAGGAGGTAAAGGGAGCACCTCTGCGATTATTCTTGCGGGTCACCGGATGTGTACCTCAGACTGGGTGAAGCCGAAAGCTAGCGTTCTTAAGGGAATAATCGATCGGTGACTTGAAAGATGATTTTCTACCTATTTATTTATCTGCCCCCAGATGTTTTCCTGCTCTTTTCGCAGTCCGGACATGCACTTTAGGGCATGCCTCCCAGGGAAAGGAACCCTTAACGGAACTATTCTCCTTGGAAGATGTTTCTTACTAACCATGTAATATAACATAACTAGTTGGGAACTTGTCTGATAAAGCACCAATGACCCCTACGCCTGGTCTCCATGCATGCCCTGGTTTTTTCATAACCGAGAAGGTATTCGGACAAACTCCGGACTCTAGGGTCCCGAGGTCGAAGCGAAAAGGTCGGCAAAGACAAACGATCTAAAATCCGGCTAGAAGGCATTTTACATGTCATTTTAAATACATCGTAAAATTGACTGATTGTACTCCTCCTCAATCCCGTCTAACAGGCTGTCTAATTTACAGTCCCGTTGGGAATACTTAGCGGCCAACTCTACTTGGCCGTACACTAAGCTCACAGGGATCTCCTTCCCATCGGGCCCCACAGGTCTGACCTCGGCCATGTGGTTTGGATCCGCCTTCTTGTACCGCGTCTTCACCATGGCCCAGGCCTCCCTGGCACCTTGACGGCAGGCCGATATCTTCCATAAACGGAAGCGCTGCCGTGCTCCCTGAAGCTTCTTCGCAAGCTCCCCAAGGCCCTCGGGCAGGGAGACGGACGGCCATAGGGCCTAGACGACGCCACTCATCGCCTGCCGAACACGTTCGAGCAGTTGCACCAGCTCGGGAAGTTGGTCACCCGTTGAACCGGGCATTTCCTTCACGCAGGCGACACAGTGAGCACACCTGACGAGACATATTTACGCAATTGGCTTCCTCGCCGAACTCTTCTTTTCAAAAGAATTCGCTCAAGCACTTACCATAGATGCCGCGACGAAGCCGCTGATTCTCCTTTACGGAGCCAGAGAGCTCGTCCCGAACACCTTTCAGCTCTTCCCCAAGCTGGGTGTGGGCATCCTGGAGTTTGTTCCTCTCCTGCTGCACCTTCATAAGCACCCTCTCACCGGCCTTCAGCTGGCGCAGTAGGTGTTGCTTGTCCGGATCCAGTCCGGCAACATCTGCAATATCATTGTCAGACTTATACACACGCCGCACACCGCTTATTTTTTTGAAATAATGTGTTACCATGGGGGTTCTCTGTGTCTCCTCCTGCGGCAGCTAGTGCGGCCTCAATTTGGGCCTTTCACTCTTGTAGCTCCTGGGACAATTGGGTATTCTTCTCTGTAAGATCCTGCATATTAAACGAGCCATAAATTAGTTACTTTAACTACTTTAAGTCTCGGGGGCTACTGGCATATACAACTATTAAAATCTTTTACCCATATGTCCTTTACATACTGCTCCATGGCTCTGGTTAAAACATCTCGAGCAGCACGGAGGTGCGCGTCTCCCGCGTTAAAGGCATTTAACGCCTCGGGGGAGAAACACGCGTCACGAAGAACTGTCCGGCGGCGCCTATGGTTCATGGCGCTCTCCAACTCAGACCTGGTGGCGGACAGCCTGTCGTCATCTTCCGTTGGAGGAGTATCTGGCTCGCGCCATGCGCTCGCCTCCCCCTCCGGACCAGGTGTTGGAGCCTGGCTGGCGGAGGCTTGGTTGGCAATCTCTCCGGGCATAGTCCGGCGAGCGCTCTTTCTCTGAAAAGTCATGAGCATTAATACACCTCCTAGGAATCTTTTCCTAAATAGCGATCATGAGCTATACCGTTGCGGTGGCGTTCGATTCGCACCGCACCCCTCTTACACTGCGAGGCGGATGACCCTTGTTGGTCGGCATGCCGGTTCGGCATCCCGCCTTGAAGGCACCTCCTGCAAGACACCGTTGTATACGGTGGTCAGAAATACGCAAGGATGAAGTAATGATGTCAGGACTCCGGTCATAATTACCTAGGAAGCCGGTGATAAGCCGGGGTAGTCGGCTGTAATGGCAACCAGGGCATTGTCCATGCTGAGTTGGTGGAACACCCCATCGATTAGCTCCACCTTTATGTCCGGATCCTCTTCGGAGGCCGGATCAAGGGATCTTCCTGGATCCTCGGGTTGTGGGGCCGGACTATGGATGCTCCCCACATCCCGGCGCAGTTCCTGCGTCAAAACCCTAAAGTAAGGTACTTAACTTTGAAAGCCCGGGTCGGATAAATGAACGTCCGCTTACCCAGCTCCAAGGGTTATTCATGGAGAACCCATTCAATGGGCACGTCTGGAGGAAATCCTCCTTCTCCCCCTTGTACAGGCCAGACAGAATCTTCACCAGATCTGCGGTCGATCCCGGCCCTTTACGACCATGACGGGTGGCATTGTTCTCCCCGTTGAAATCCCACATGGGGTGACCCCTGTATTGCAGCGGCTGCACCCCCCGCATGATGCACGTGGCCATGACTCCGATCATGGTCAATCCAGAATGGGCCAGCAACCTTATCCGGCCCATCAAATAATGGACGCTCCTGTCTTCCTCCAATTGAGGGCTCCGCGGGCGCCAACTTAGGCATTTCTTCAGAGGAGCCTTGCTGAACTCCGGGAGGCCGATCCGAACTGGGTCCGGCAGTGGAGCGTCTTCTACATAAAACCATTCCGAAGGCCAGTCTTCAGATGCCTTCTTTGGGTTTCCGGATGGATATCCGGTCCCGGCGATGCGCCATATTTCGGCACCGTCCACTTGATATATTGACCCCTTGTGAGAACGGGGTACGAGGCAGAATAGCCTCTTCCACAGTGCAAAATGGGGCTCGATGCCTAGGAACAGCTCGCAAAGAGCTACGAAACCCGCGATGTGCAGAATAGAGGCGGGCGTGAGGTGATGAAGCTGGAGTCCGTAGAACTCCAGAAGCCCGCGGAGGAACGGATGTACAGGAAATCCAAGCCCCCTTATTAGATAGGGGACGAAGCACACCCGCTCTCCTTTGGAGGGACTAGGGGTGGCCTCCGCTTGCTTCCCACCTTTGTAGGTGGCCAGCCCGGCTCGAACCGGGACCATAAAGGCCGGGGGAAGATATCCCTCCGCTTGGAGCGTCACCAGCTCGGTGTGCAGAACTGAACATCTCCTCCAATCTCCTGGCGGAGGGCTGGGAGCCTTGAGAGGAGGAACTGTCGGCGGTCCATCTTTGGAATGGATTTTTGGTCGAAGCGCTCCGATGAGTACTCGCGGAAGGAGGATGGTGTGATTTGGATCTGGATTCTTTCCTCTCTTAGAGGCAGATTATTTCTTGTGACTAGGGGTAAAATATAAAGATACCTGGCTTTTCGCATTAGATGCGGCGCATGGAAGAGGGCCATTCTTGGGCGTGGAAGCCAAGGAGCGCAACATTTGTAAGGGCGGACACTATTCGGCAAGCACATGGAATTTGAAGGAGAACCCGCCTTGCAATGCGAAGACAATATATCCGATGGACTCGTGCGTCATTGAAGCTTTGTTCAGGCGCTCTTGAGGAGTCTGGACTAGGGGTGTCGAGATAGCGGACTATCATCATCGGCCGGACTCCAAGACTATGAAGATACAGATTGAAGACTTCGTCCCATGTTCGGATGGGACTTTCCTTGGCGTGGAAGGCAAGCTTGGCGTCTGATATGTAGATCTCCTACCATTGTAACCGACTACTGTGTAACCCTAGCCCTCTCCGGTGTCTATATAAACCGGAGGGTTTTAGTCCGTGGGGCGAACAACCATTACAACAATCATACCATAGGCTAGCTTCTAGGGTTTAGCCTCCTTGATCTCGTGGTAGATCCACTCTGTACTACCCATATCATCAATATCAATCAAGCGGGAGTAGGGTTTTACCTCCATCGAGAGGGCGAACACAGGTAAAAACATCGTGTCCCTTGTCTCCTGTTACCATCCGCCTAGACGCACAGTTCGGGACCCCCTACCTGAGATCCGCCGGTTTTGACACCGACAGTCCCCCATAGCATCATCACTGATAATGGCTCAAATTTCATAGCCGATGAAGTGAAAACTTGGTGCAGCAAAATGGGCATTAAGCTCGACTACGCTTCCGTCTACCACCCGCACACAAACGGCCAGGTCAAACAGGCAAATGGTCTTATCATGAGCGGCATAAAACCCAGATTAGTGAGATCTTTAACAGAATCGGATACGCACTGGGTAGAGGAGCTCGACTCCGTACTCTGGGGGCTGCAGACTACAACGAATCGAACCACCGGATACACACCATTTTTTGTGGTGTATGGTGCGGAAGCAGTACTACCCTGCGACATAATAGATGATTCGCCACGCGTACGCATGTACGAAGAGAAGGAAGCTAAGTTAGATCGGTAGGATAACTTGGACGCCCTGGAGGAGGAGTGCGATGTCGCAAAAGCCCGTTCCGCATTCTATCAGCAGCAGGCTTGGCGATATCAAAGCAGAGAAGTGCAGGCCAAAACTTACAATATTGGCGATCTCGTTCTACGCCTACTGGAGAAGAAGAAGGACAAACTCAAACCCAGATGGGAAGGTCCCTTCGTCATCGACAAAGTTCTCACCGGAGGAGCGTACCGCCTATGTAATGCATCTGACAACAGACTCGAGCCGAACCCATGGAACACGGCTAGACTCCGGAGATTCTACGCCTAACGCCGAACGCAATGTTCATCTCCTCACCCCCTCCTTTTTAAATTATGCTCCACCACTATTCCACTCCTTTCTCAACCCTCTTTCCATTCACACCAAGTATTTAATACAGTGCGGATTCCCAGATTATCCCGGCCGTACCATCTGTGCAAGCTGTATCTGGGGGCTTCCTATTCGGAAGCTAGACATAATTACTTTAATGGCTTTTGCCCATCACATATGCGTTCTTTCTCCATATGTGCCTTTTCTTC
Source organism: Aegilops speltoides (assembly GCA_021437245.1). NCBI lineage: Eukaryota > Viridiplantae > Streptophyta > Magnoliopsida > Poales > Poaceae > Aegilops > Aegilops speltoides. The sequence goes on along the minus strand of CM038145.1, from coordinate 78,478,962 downwards.
ACCATTATATGCATCGATATGACTTAAGATGTGGCCAAACTGAGTTGCCTGGCTCTTGTATTTATGCCCTACGTTCTCGTTAATTCGGCTAGGGCATAAGGGGAGCACCTCTGCGATTATTACTGCCGGTTGAGCCGGATGTGTACCTCAGACTGGGTGAAGGCGAAAGCTAGTTTCCTTAAGAGAATATTCGATCGGTGAACAAAGGATGTATTCGTTGGTTACAACAAAGAACCCCAGAAGCTTTGTATCCTTAACTAGTTGGGTACTTATCTGTTCAAGCACCTATGACCCCTATGCCTGGTCTCCAAGCATGCCCCGGTTTTCGCATAACCGAGCGGGTATTCGGACACACCCTGGACTATAGGGTCCGGGGGCTGAAGCGAAAAGGTCTGCCATGACAAATGATTTCAATCCGGCTAGAGGCTACTTATGCCAATCAATTTACACAGTCACTGAGAATGACTATATTCCTCCTCTATACCATCTAACAGGTTATCTAGCCTACAATCCTGCTGAGAATACTTAGCAGCTAATGCTACCTGGTCATACACCAGGCTCGCGGGAATTTCTTGCCCATCGTGCCCCGCCGGTCCCACTTCAGCCATATGGTTAGGGTCCAGCTTGGTGTAGCGCGTCTTCACCATCGCCCAGGCTTCTCTTGCTCCTTGCCGGCAGGCTGATATCTTCCATAGACGGAAGCGTCGCCGGGCTCCCTGGAGCAGGTCTGCAAGCTCCCCCATGCCATTCGGCAATAGGCTTGATGGCCACAAGGCCTGAGCAACGCCGTGCATCACCTGCCGGGCACGCTCGTGCATCTGCGACAGTTCTTGCAGCAAATCACCTGCAGATGAGGGAATCTCCTCTTCAGGGCGACCCATTAACATTCCTGCAAGGAAAAATCTTTTTAATAAACTTCCTCGCCGAACTATCAAACAGTTCACTTGCGTTCTTACCATAAATTCCGCGACGAAGTTTCTTGTTCTCCTTCACGGAGTCCGCCAGTTGTGCGCGGATGTCCTTTAATTCCACGTCCAGACGAATATTGGCATCATGAAGCTTGTTCTTCTCTTGCGTCACCTGCGTAAGGATGCGCTCGCCGGCCTTTAGTTGCCATTGGAGATGCGAGTCATTACCCAATGCACCATCGGATTCACTCGAGTTATGCTCGAGAACTTCTTGTTAGACTAGCCGCTGGTTATCTATTAACTAGCACATCTGTGTATAATGGAGATAAATATTACCGGCAGGGGCCTTTCGGGATCCCTCTAACTTGGCTACAACATCAGATAATTGGGCCTTGCAGGCCTCCAGCTCCCGCGCCAATTGTTCATTCTTGTCCACAAGGACCTGCGGATATATTGATCCTTCAAACAGTTGTCCCAACTATTCTAAGTCTCAGGGGCTACTCCTAGGCATACTTATCAAAATCTCTTACCCGTATGTCTTTGGTATACTGGCTTGTCGCTTGGGCAAGCCCGCCTCGAGCGGCTTGGACATATGCGTCCGCTGAATTGAAGGCATTAAAAGCCTCTTCAAAAAAGATGTTGTGCCGGAGCACGGCCTTCCAGCACCGGTGATTCATGGCGCTCTCCACTTCGGAGTTCGTGGCCGAACACATATCTGTACCCTTCGTCGGGAGGCTATGCGGTGCTGGCCCCGTATCCGCCTCCGCCCCCGAAGCCGGTTCTAAAACCCGGCTGGTGGAGGCGTGGTTGGTGGGGTTTCTGGATATAGCCCGGTTATTCCTCTTCCTGTCGGACACAAAGGGCGCTGTCATATTTCAAATTCTATGACAGCAGGACAGGCTATGACTTTACCTCTGCAGCGGTGTGTCATCCCTCACCGCCTTCCTCTTGAGCCTGCCTGATCCGGACGCCCGTGGTTGACGAGTCCCCAGGGGCTCGGCCCCTCGCTCCGGCCGTCGCTTCTGCAAATAGAGCGACACCTCACAGGTAAAAATTACAATACCTGGGGAAAGTCCTCTTCGGAGGATAGGTTTTTTTTTAGCTCAGCTTACACGCGACATGGGAAGCAGTCCAGGGGAGTCGGCTGTAATGGCCACTAGGGCGCCATCCCAACTCGCCTGATAAAATACTCCGTTGACAAGCTCCACGGTAATATCCGGATCTACTTTGAGTCCCGGATCTAGGGCCCTTCTAGGGTCCTCTGGTTGCGGGGAGGGGCTAAAGTTTCCTTCTACGGCCCTCCTCAGTTCCTACTCAGAGGCATTGATGCAAGTAATCTTAGCAGAAGTACGATAGAGTAAATGAAAACTGGGAAAAGAATGGCAACTTACCCACTCTAGGGGGTTGTACATGGAGAATCCATCCCGCGTTTTTATACGAAGGAACTCCTCCTCTTCCCCTTTGTACAAATCGGACAAAATCCTTGAATGCGACAGCGGAGTCCGGACCCTTATGACCACAGCGGGTGGCGTCATCTTCCCCGTTGTAATGCCACATTGGCTTCCCCCGATATTGAAGCGGCTGCACTCCTCGCTTTATGCATATTGCCATAACCTCAACAATCGTCAGTCCGGACTTGGCCAACAAATTTATCCTGTTCATCAGGAGTAATATCTCCCTTGTGTCCTCTTCTTGTGGGCCTCGGGGACGCCAGCTTAGGCGTGCCCTCGGTGGGGCGTTGCTGAACTTGGGGAGACCCCTCCGGACTGGATCTGGAAGGCGAACGTCATTTATATAGAACCACTCTGAAGGCCAGTTTTCTGGTGCATTCTTAGGAGTGCTGGATAGGTATCCAGTCTCGGCAATGCGCCATACTTCGACCCCACCCACTTGATACAGGGACTCTCCCTGGGTGCAGGGGACAAGGCAGAACAACTTCCTCCACAATCCGAAGTGTGTTTCGCAGCCTAAGAACAGCTTGCATAGGGCGACGTACCCCGCTATGTGCAGAATGGAGGCTGGGGTAAGATTGTGTAACTGGAGGCCATAGAACTCCAGGAGCCCGTGGAGAAACGGGTGGATAGGAAACCCGACGCCCCTTAGCAGATGCGAGATGAGGCATATTTGCTCCTCTGTAGACGGGTTGGGAGATCTCTCAGCTTGTTCCCCTCCGTCGTAAGTAGCTATTCCAGCTCAGATGGAGACCATGAATGCCGGTGGAAGAAACCCTTGAGTTTGTAACTTCACCAAGCGGCTGTGAGGAACTGAGCACTCTCCCCAATCCCCCGACTTAGAGCAAGGAGGGCAAGTAGAAGAGCTGCGGCGGCCAGCCATGCTAGAATGGCTTTTCGCGAAGCGCTCTGGGATGCTAGCTCAAGGGAGGAGAGTGAGGTTTGGATCTGAGAATCCCTGTCCCTTCAAATAGATGGTTGGCCCGGAGGATCAAGGGTGGCAAATGCAAAAATACCTTGACTCCTCGCATTCGCTCGACACGTGGAGATGGTCATTACTAAGGCGCTGAAGCCGAGGAGCACGACATCGATTGGAGACTGGACACTATTCATCGCAACAGGTACTTTGGAGTATTCGGAGGAAGAACCCGCCTTGCAATGCCGAAGACAATTGCGCGCCGGACTCATCGTCATTGAAGCCTGGTTCAGGGGCTACTAAGGGACTCCTAGATAAGGGGGTATCCAGATAGCCGAACTGTGTACAACGTCCGGACAATTGAAGCGTGAAGGTGTAAGACTCAAGACTTCGGCCCATGTCCGGATGGGACTTTCCTTGGCTTGGAAGGCAAGCTTGGTGATCCGGATATTATATTTGCTTCCTTGTAACCGACTTCATGTGAACCCTAGCCCTCTCCGGTGTCTATATAAACCGGAGAGGTTGGTCCTTAGAAGGCCGATCACAATTACATTCATACCATCATAGGCTAGCTCTTAGGGTTTAGCCTCTACGATCTCGTGGTAGATCTACTCTTGTACTACCCATATCATCAATATTAATCAAGCAGAAGTAGGGTTTTACCTCCATCGAGAGGGCCGAACACAGGTAAATATCTGCATCCTTACTTCTTGTTACCATCAGCCTTGGCCTTGAGATCGGGACCCCTACCGAGATCCGCTGTTTTGACACCGACACCCCCCTTTCCTTTCTTACGGAGGAAAGGAAGGAGAGGAGAGGAGAGAGGAAGAGGCGCCTTCCCCTCCCCTAGTCCAATTCAGACTGCCATTGGGGGGCGTGCGGCCACCCCTTGTGGCCCTCCTCTCTCTCCACTAAGGCCCATGTAGGCCCAATACTTCCTCGGGGGGAAGGGGGTTCCGGTAACCCCTCGGTACTCCGGTAAAATACCCGAACCACTCAAAACCGTTCTGATGTCCGAATACTAACTTCCAATATATGAATCTTTACCTCTCGACCATTTCGAGACTCCTCGTCATGTCCGTGATCTCATCCAGGACTCTGAACAAACTTCGGTCACCAAAACACATAACTCATAATATAAATCATCATCGATCATTAAGCGTGCGGACCCTACGGGTTCAAGAACTATGTAGACTTGATCGGGACACATCTCCGATCAATAACCAATAGCGGAACCTGGATGCTCATATTGGTTCCTACATATTCTACGAAGATCTTTATCGGTCAATCCGTAATAACAACATACATTATTCCCTTTGTCATCGGTATGTTACTTGCCTGAGATTCGATCGTCGGTATCCTCATACCTAATTCAATCTCATTACTGACAAGTCTATTGACTCGTTCTGTAATGCATCATACCGTAACTAACTCATTAGTCATATTGCTTGCAAGGCTTATAGTGATGAGCATTACCGAGAGGGCCTAGATATACCTCTCTGATACACGGAGTGACAAATCCTAATCTCGATCTATGCCAACCCAACAAACACCTTCGGAGACACCTGTAGAGCATTTTTATAATCACCCAGTTACGTTGTGACGTTTTATAGCACAGAAGGTGTTCCTCCGGTATTCGGGAGTTGCATAATATAATAGTTAGAGGAACATGTATAAGTCATGAAGAAAGCAATAGCAATGAAACTTAACGATCATTATGCTAAGCTAATGGATGGGTCTTGTCCATCACATAATAATGTGATCCCGTTCATCAAATGACAACACATGTCTATGGTCAGGAAACATAACCTTCTTTGATCAACGAGCTAGTCAAGTAGAGGCATACTATGGACACTCTGTGTTGTCTATATATTCACACATGTACTAAGTTTCCGGTTAATACAATTCTAGCATGAATAATAAACATTTATCATGATATAAGGAAATATAAATAAAAACTTTATTATTGCCTCTAGGGCATATTTCCTTCAGTAACTGATCCAGTGGGGGCATGCTGAGTACCATTGGGTGTAGTCCCCGAGACCGCCATCGAGTGCGGGCAGTCGGCAGGGGTCTATGAACACTTTTGATAATAGTAGTCTGAACTTGCTCCTCTCAACTCGGAAGTAGAAAAAATACTTTTGATTGTTTCTCCTTGTCGACTGAGTGGTCTTTTCATTGATCTCAGAAATCTTGTGAACTTGGGACTCAGTACGCTGCCCTGGGGAAGGATAAGATCCGACTCCAACTATATCTGGAACTTGCCAAGAAGAACCTGAAGGACACTCAGACCAAAGTGAAGACCATGGGAGGTAATACTTTGCCGACTGTATGCTTTGTCGTTCCATCTTTTTCAATCGAGTGATTCCACTCGAATAGATGTGCATAGTGAAAACCGTCAACTCCAAGCATGACTGAAGAATGTTATTTCTTTAGACACTATGAAGCAGGCATTGGAGAGGAAGGACACCGAACTCGCGGGAGCGCAGTAGGTGGCGCGAGAGAAGACTGAAGCAGCTAAGAGAAATCTAGCTTCAGTTGGCAAACTTGAAGAGGAGAATGAGGCCCTGAAAACTGTCGTTGAGGAGGTAAAGAAGGAGGCCGCTCAGCTGAGGGAGGAGAAAGTTGTCTTGACTGACAAGGTGGACCAACTCACTCGAAAGAGGGACGAGCTAGAGGCTTACTTGGGGGCCTTGCAAAGAAGATGTACAGCATGCTCGAAGGTACCTTCCTTTGTTCGAGTGGATCTGTGAAACTTCCACATAATATTGATGCTGACTCGTATTTCCCTCCTTGTGCAGAATTATGTCAGAATTTTGAGCAGGAAACCAACCAGATTGAACCATGCCTGGACCCCACAAAGTCACTCGTTAAGGATGCAGCTGCGTTGAATGTACTGCGACTTGAAGCTCGTCTCGACAGCATCTTGGAGTACATTGCTCAACTGAAGGTTGCGCTGACAAGGATAGACCAAGAGCTGTGGCTGGAGGATAAACTTCAGAATGACCTCGAGTCACTGATGGCTCGGCTCAATGAAGTTCCTAGTCGAGTGCAGGCGTGGAAGAAATCAGCTGCTCGCTGCGGAGCCGACGTAGCTCTCTCACTCGTCAGAGTCCATTGCAAGGATGCCAAAGAAGAAAAGCTAAAGGCTCTCCAAATGGCGAACACGAAGAAGCTCCAGCTTGAATCCTTCATGGAGACCTTCATTGAAGCGGCCACTCACGTAGCTGACGGCATCGACCTGGACACCTTCGTCGAGCATGCGAGTCCTCCTCCTGCCAAGTGAAGAAAAACTTTCATGATTCCAATTTATTTGCCTCAGAGTGCCGAGTGATCCTGTAACCGTTAAACTCTTTTGGTCCTGGTGCTCGAGTACTTTTGCTCACGATTTTGAACTTGATGGATTTATCTGGACTTGGTGAATTTATCCGAATATTGCTTTTTGATTTTCTGAATGCTTCGTGCAAATGTTTTTTTAAACTTAGGAAAAACTGGTCTGCGACTAAGCCTCCGAGTGAGAGGGATGCTCTCACTCGGAGTAGTTTTTAACTTAGCCGAGGACGGGCTCGCGGCTAAGCCCCCGAGTAGGAGGATTGCTCTCCACTCGGAGTAAATTTTTAACTTAGGCGAGGAGGGGTCGCGGCTAAGCTCCCGAGTGGGAGGATTGCTCTCCACTCGGAGTAGGTCTTTAACTTAGGCGAGGACGGGCTCACGGCTAAGCCCCCGAGTGGGAGGATTATTCTCTACCGGAGTAGGTTTTTAACTTAGGCGAGGACGGGCTCGCGGCTAAGCCCACAATTGGGAGGATTTCTCTCCACTAGGAGTAGATTTTTAACTTAAGAAAGGACGGGCTCGCGGCCAAGCCTCCGAGTGGGAGGATTGCTCTCCACTCGAGGAGTAGGTTTTTAACTTAGGCGGGACGGGCTCGCGGCTAAGCCCCCGAGTGGAAGGGTTGCTCTCCACTTGGAGTAGGTTTTTAACTTAGGCGAGGACGGGCTCGTGGCTAAGCACCTAAGTGGGAGGATTGCTCTCATCTCGGAGTAAGTTTTTAACTTACGTGAGGACGGGCTCGCGGCTAAGCCCCCGAGTGGGAGGATTGCTCTCCGCTCGGAGTAGGTTTTTTTTAACTTAGGCGAAAATGGGTTCCGCAACTAAGTCACCCACTAGGGGATTTGAACACATGTTTATGCGAGAACAATCATTAAGAGACTATAGGAATCATGTCTTGATAAACGATCTAACAAGTACTCTTATTACATCCTGAGAATCTGACTGTCAAGTATAAAAACGACGAAGAAGATCTGCGTTCCAGGAGCGCGGCTCATCTTTCTTCTGAGCTAGGTTGTAAAGCTGATATGCCCCATTGTGAAGCTCCTTGGTAACGACTAAATGGCGTTCCCACACGGGGGCGAGCTTATGTGGTCGTTGCTGATCCACTCGGAGTACAAGGTCTCCTTCTTGAAATGCTCGACCTTTGACATTTCTAGCATGGAATCGACGAAGATCTTGCTAATAAATAGTCGACTGGATCAAAGCCATCTCTCATTCTTCTTCCAGAAGGTCTACTACATCCTGACGTTCTTTCTCCACTTCAGCTTCTGAATAAAGTTCTACTCGGGGTGCATTGTGAAACAGGTCACTAGGAAGCATGGCTTCAGCCCCGTACACCAAGAAAAAAGGGGTTCGGTTAGTGGATCGGTTGGGAGTTGTCCTCAATCCCCACAAAATAGACGACAGTTCAGTTACCTAAGCTCCAGCTGCATGCTCAAGGTCACGCATGAGTCGAGGTTTCAAACCTTGGAGGATGAGACCATTTGCTCTTTCAGCTTGTCCCTTCGACTGCGAGTGCACAATGGATGCGTAATCCACCCGAGTGCCCTCGGAAGCGCAGAACACGCTGAATTCTTTTGAATCAAAAGGTGAGCCATTGTTTGTGATAATGTTGTGCGGAACTCCATATTGGAATATCATCTCTCTTAAAACTGATGGTTGTGCTTGAGCCTAAGTTCTTGATAGGCTTGGCCTCAATACACTTGGTGAACTTGTCGACTGCTACAAGTAGATGAGTGAAACCACTTCTACCGGTCCTTAGCGGCCCAATCATGTCCAATCCCAACACAACAAATGGCCAGACAAGTGGAATGGTTTTCAAGGCAAACGCAGGCTTGTGGGACATGTTTGCGTAGAACTGGCAACCTTCACACTTCTCAACAAATTCTTTTGCAGCTTCATTGGCCCGTGGCCAGTAGAATCCCTCTCGGTATGCTTTCGCCACGATGGTCCAAGAGGACGCATGGTGACCACAGGTCCCCGAGTGGATTTCGTCCAAGATCAGTTGACTCACTTCTGGAGAAATACATCATTGAGCTACGCCAGTAACACTCTCTCTATAGAGCTGCCCATTAATCACTGTGAAAGCCTTGGATTTGTGGACAATCTGACGCGCTTCAACTTCATCTTCAGGAAGCTCCTATCTGAGCAGATAAGCGATGTATGGCACTGTCCATTCGAGGGTGATTACAAGGATTTCCATTACCAGATCAATAACTGCTGGTACTTCGATTTCAGTCAGATTGGTAGGACTTATTGCTTGGGGAGATTCTTCAGTGAAAGGATCTTCTTGCACTGACGGGGAATGGAGATGCTCAAGAAACACATTGCTGGGGATAGGTTTCCGAGTGGAACCGATTTACGCCAGATCGTCGGCTGCTTGATTCTTGATTCGAGGAATGTGAAGCTCCAAACCCTCAAACTTTTTCTCCAACTCCCTCACTACGTTGTAGTATCCAGTCATGGCAGGGTTTCTGACATCCCACTCCTTCATCACCTGATTGACCACCAAATCCGAGTCACCGTAGACCATCAGGCGACGGACACCAAGTGAGATGGCCATACGCAACCCGTAGAGGAGTGCTTCATACTCAGCTTCGTTATTGGAGGAATCAAAGTGAATCTAGAGGACATAACTGAGTTTATCGCCTCTTGGGGACACCAGGACCACTCCGGCACCCGAACCACTTAGCATCTCAGATCCATCAAAGAACATAGTCCAGTGTTTCGAGTGAACTTGAGTCGGTTGTTGTTGTTCAATCCACTCGGCCAAGAAATCTGCGAGCGCTTGAGATTTGGTCGCCTTCTTCGCTTCAAACTTGATATCCAGAGGGAGAAGTTTAATTGCCCACTTAGCCACTCGACCAGTTGCATCTCGACTATTCATGATTTCAGACAATGGAGCATCGCTGATGACTGAAACCGAGTGGTCTTGGAAATAATGTGCCACTTTCTTCGCAGTCAAATACATTCCGTAAACAAGCTTCTGGTAATGTGGATACCTCTGCTTGGATGGATTCAAGACTTCAGAGATATAGTACACTGGGCGTTGAACTTTATATGCCTTGCCTTCTTCTTGTTGCTCCACTGCGAGCACTATGCTAACAACTTGACCAGTGGCTACAATGTATAAGAGTAGAGGCTCATTGTTGTTCGGAGCAGCAAGCACTGGCTGGGTGGAAAGCAGGTGAGGGAGTCCTGGACTAGGGGGTGTCCGGATAGCCGAACTATCATCTTTGGCCGGAGTCCTAGACTATGAAGATACAAGACTGAAGACTCCGTCCCGTGTCTGGATGGGACTTTCCTTGGCGTGGAAGGCAAGCTTGGGGATACAGATATGTACATCTCCTACCATTGTAACCGACTTTGTGTAACCCTAGCCCTCTCTGGTGTCTATATAAACCGAAGGGTTTTAGTCTGTAGGACGAACAACAATCATACCATAGGCTAGCTTCTAGGGTTTAGCCTCTCTGATCTCGTGGTAGATCTACTCTTGTACTACCCATATCAATATTAATCAAGCAGGATTAGGGTTTTACCTCCACCGAGAGGGCCCGAACCTGGGTAAAAACATCGTGTCCCTTGTCTCCTGTTACCATCCGCCTAGACGCACAGTTCGGGACCCCCTACCCGAGATCCGCTGGTTTTGACACCGACATTGGTGCTTTCATTGAGAGTTCCTCGTATGCGTCACCTTTAGGCCCGATGGCTCCTTGATCATCAACAATGGCGCGTCCGGTGAGACTTTTCTCCCGGACAGATCTTACGTATTCGGCGGCTTTGCAATGCGGGCAATTCACTTGGCCATCTGGAAAGATTGAAAGCTACGCCCCGGGCCATCAGGTCAGATTTGGAAGTTTGAACTATACGGCTGACGTCCACGGAGACTTGATCTTCGACAGGTTCAAGCCACAGCCAAGCACGCCGCACTGTCACGATAGGCATGATCTAGCTCTGCTGCCGGACAGTGTCCTGGAGGCCGCACAAGTGTCCCCTCCGACCTTTAGCTCGGAGCGGACTGCGCCGATCGAGGACGGGTGGCTGGACACCGCCTCCGGGGCTGCTACCTCTACGGCGATAGAGCCGAATACCAACCCTGTCCTTTGTGAAGCTCGTGACTCCAAGGTGCCGGACTCCTCTCCGGACTCCAAACCTTCCGCGCCCCTGCCCTTCGAATCCAATTGGGCGCCGATCATGGAGTTCACCGCTGCGGACATCTTTTTCGGCACTTTTCGCCCTTGGCGACATCCTGAATTCACTAAAGTGTCTCTCTTTGTCGGAGAGCCACGGCGAGTTATGGTCGGGGCGGTTGGGATCACGAGCGATGAAGAAATTCAAAGCCCACCCACCACCCACTTCAGCCACCGCCGATGACCTAAGCGACATGCTAGACTTGACTCCGAAGACATCGGCGGTATGGGCGGCGATGCAGAGGCGACCAAGAACCAGCGCCTCTGAGGGCAATGGAAGGCCACCTCGTCATCGACATTTACATGGTGAACATCCCAAAGGATGGGAATGGTGATGGAACAACGGAGGACGACCCTCCAAGAAACAGCCTAGCGGCGGCGTCGTGGCGCGCTCTAAATCCGCCACAGCAAAAATGGAGATTCCGCACGGAGACAATAACACCCAGACGGTCGAAGACAACCCCCTCGGCGAGGATTCAGCACAGGGAGGATGGAGAAGCCAGCCCTCATGAGAGAGGCGGAACAAAGAGGTAGAGGGCGATAATTATATGCCTCCCTCGAAGGCGAGGCAAGCCTCAACGACGCACAATTTGTGCGTGCACGAGGATCCCGTCGAACAAGAGCGTTTCAAACGCAGGCTTATGGCCACGGCAAGCAGCCTCAAGAAAAAGCAGCAGCAGCTTAGAGCTGACCAAGACTTGCTAGCCGACAGATAGACTGAAGTCCTTGCGGCCGAAGAGTATGAACTCGAACGCCCCTCCAAGAGCTACCCAAAACACAGGCTGCTACCTCGATTAGAGGAGGAAGCACCTAAACCTACACAACCAGCGCATATGTAACGCCCCGGTTCTGATGCGCCAGGTGTCCGCCAGTTATTCGCCTTCGTTGCCATGTCATTTGCTTGCGTGTTGCATTTGCCATGTCATCATATGCATTTCATATCATGTCATCATGTGCATTTCATTTTGCATACGTGTTAAGTCTCGAACATCCGAGCCTTTTCCCGTTGTCCGTTTTGCAACTGGCACTCCTATGTCCTCCGGCATCCTTCTTCTCTCTGTTGTGGCGGGTGTTAAACTTTCTCGGAATGGCCGAGGTTTGCCAAGCGGCCTTGGTATAGCACCGTGAACCGCTGTTAAGTTTCGTGCCATTTGGAGGTCGTTTGGTACTCCAACGGTTAACCAGGTAACCGTAAAAGCCCTCTTTGAGTTGCAGCCCAACACCCCTTCCAAAGTGGCCCAAAACCCATCAAACTCCCCTCCATGCTCTCGGCCGTTCGATCACGATCGCGTGGCCGAAAACCGCTCCTCATTTGGACACTCCTAGCTCCCTCCAGGGCCGGCCCTGGGGCATGGGCGACGGGGCGACGGCCCAGGGCCCTGGCGAGGGGAGGGCCCATGATGGAGTATATACATATAGTATAGCCCAGCAAAAAGCAAAAAAAAAATTACAAAAGAATTAAAGAAAAGAAATAGGATGGGCTAGGTCGCTAGGAGGCCCAGACGAATAGCGATCGCTGAATCGCTGATGGATACACATACGCCGTGACTCACGGTCGTTTCTACTTTCTACCTTTCCTCATCGCCCTCGCACGCCCGTCGCCGTCGGCCTTCTCGCTCGTCGCTCGGCGCCTTGCCCCTTGGCCCTTGCCGTGTCGCCGCCACACAGCAGTCCGGCCATCCGGCATCCGGCACCGCGGCAATACGGCAATATGTATACGATATACGAGTACGCATCCAACTGAAAGTCAACAACAGGCCTGGTCAACAAGTACGCATCCATGTTTCCTGTCCATCCCCAAATCTGAATTTGACAATCTCACTAATCACTATCTCAGTAGTTTATTTATTCTTTATTTAGTATGTATGTATTCTAATCCAATCTATCAAATTTTTGTCATTCTATATAACATGTCTAGGGTTCCAATCATCCGATCTCTAAATTCCTAATTCTTTGTATGCTCTTTTGATCTTTTCTTCATGATTTTAGGACATTATCCTACCATGTTACCTAAGAAGAAGCAATTGTCGGGTGCTGAAAAAAGGAGGAAAAAGAAAGAAAGTGATTTGAAAATTCTAGCACTGAAGGGTTCTTTGAATAACTTCTTTACATCTTCAAGCAATGTTGATGTCAGTGAAGAAGAACGGCAAGAAACTACTTCTGAGCATGAAAATCCAGATGTTGAGGTGAATGAAGATGGTGCGCGCACAGGGAGCAAATAAATTTTGAAGTTGATCTTGACATTACAATGGAGGAGGAAAATTTGCAGCCTTCCTCTAATGATGAACAGGAAGATTCCCTTTCATTTATTTTTGATCCAAGAACATGGGAAGTTCTTGACAATAGCAAAGGATATTTTAATTGAGAAGGGACCTATTAGAGTGCGGATCTGGAGTTCGAGAAGGACACCATTGGTAGACACTTTTCATATGCTTTTTACTCCGGAAGTTAAGTAATGGTGAGTTTGTTGACGAAAGTGGTTGGTTTACCACAAAGGTGCAAACAAAGTATATTGTTTTTGTTGCAAGTTGTTCAAATCAAAAGCGAGCAAGTCTATCTTGGCATCGATGGATTGAATAGTTGGAAGCGTTTGAGTCTTGCGTCTCAAAGATCATGAGAACAGTGTTGACCATTTAACAAACATGAATACATGGAATGAAGTTAGGTTGAGACTAAGCAAAAATCGGACAATTGATGATGATATGCAAAGGGGGATTGCAAAGGAGAAGGAGCGTTGGAGACAAGTTCTGGTAAGAATAGTTTCAGCTGTGAAGTTTCTTGCAAAACATACTTTGGCTTTTCGTGGATCAAATGAGAAGTTGTATCAAGATAATAATGGTAATTTTTTGGGCACGATTGAAATGATTGCTGAATTTGATCCTGTTATGAAAGAACACATCCGGCGTATTCAAAATAGTGAAATCCATCATCACTATCTTGGCCACAAAATCTAGAACGAGTTGATCTCAGTCCTTGCTGATGCCGTGAGAAATGTAATTTTAAAGATCATCAAAGATGCCAAGTATTTTTCAGTTATTCTGGATTGTACCCCGGATGTGAGCCATGAAGAACAAATGACTCTCATTGTGTGTTGTGTCAATATGTCAAGCAACCTTCCGAGAGTGGAGGAGTTTTTCCTAGAGTTCCTAAAGGTTGAGGACACATCGGGGTTGGGGCTTTTGAAGGTATTGATGGATACATTGAGTTCTTTTGATTTGAATGTTGCTGATGTGAGAGGTCAAGGTTATGACAATGGTTCGAACATGAAAGGACAATACCAAGGTGTCCAGAGTCGCTTCCTTAAAGAAAACCCCAAAGCATTGTATATGCCATGTGCATGTCATAGTTTGAATCTCACTCTTTGTGATATGACAAAATCTTGCAAACAGGCTATTACATTCTTTGGTATTATACAACGGATATACATGTTGTTTTCACGTTCTACTAAAAGGTGGAAGATTTTACTTGACAATCTTCCAAAAGGAACAAAACTAACTCTCAAGCCTTTGTCCAGTACTCGTTGGGAGAGTCGAATAAAGAGTGTGCAGCCTATCAGGTACCAAACTATCCATGTAATTTCAGCTTTGAAGGAATTGGAGGAGACTTCTACTGATGACCCAGCAGCTATAAGTGATGCTCAATCTTTTGTCAGTGCACTTGTGAATTTTGAAACTTTAGTTGGCATGGTTATCTGGCATGATGTTTTGTTCTCTGTAAATATGGTGAGCCAAAAGTTGCAGGAAAAGATGGTGTGCATTGATGCTACTATAAAACACATTGACGGGGTCATATTATATTTTAAGAAGTATAGAGATGAAGGCTTTCAAGCTAGTATTGAGATAGCAAAAGCCATTGCATCTGATATGGACATAGAGCCAGAATTTCCTTCAAAACGTCAACGGAAAAGAAAGAGGCATCATGATGAAATCAATGATCAAGAAGAAGAAATACAATTGTCGACTATGGAATCCTTGAGTTAATTACTTTCTAGTCATCGTTGACAATGCAATTCTTTCATTGACGATCGCTTTGATCGAGTTGAAGAAATTTGAAAGTGTGTTTGGTTTCTTATTCAATTCAAAAAATCTGAAGTCCTTGGATGATAGCAAACTACAGGAATGTTGCACTACTTTTGCAAAAGCTTTTTCTGATGATAAATCATCTGATGTTGATCTTCATGATTTTGTCTCGAGTTAAAAGTGTTGCGAGTAACTTTGCGGATGGTTTGATGTCGGTAGCTTGAGATTCTCCAGTTTGTTATGGCTGTAGATTGCTATCCAAATGTCTCTGTTGCCTATTGGATCCTCTTAACGATTACTGTGTTGTGGCCTCGGTGAAAGAAGTTTCTCTAAACTGAAACTACTGAAAAATTATTTGAGGTCAACTATGTTGCAAGATAGATTGAATGGCCTGGCTATGTGCTGTATTGAGAAGGATATCTTGGACAATGTTGATCTTGATTATGCCCTTAATGACTTCGCATCAAGAAATGCCCGAAGAAACTTTTTTTGAAGCACTGAAGTATTATTGTTGTCGATGGAGTCAATCTAATTCGGTTCTTATTTGAGGTAATCATGTCATGTTAGTTTCATTTTGCGATCTTTTTAGTACCATTATTTTTTATGGAGTCGGTTCAAATTTCGTTATTATTGTTCTCGATGGAGTCATTTGAATTATTATAGTCATATTTTAAACTAAAGATGTGTGATTGAAAGTTATATTTAATAAGTTATATATATAACATTAGCATACATATATATTGTCTTAGGACTTAGGACGTAGGGGCCCATGTGGTCGAGTTTGGCTAGGGCCTCCGAAAACACAGGGCCGGCCCTGGCTCCCTCTACCTATATAAACACCTCCCCCTCCGAAATTTGCGGTGCAAACCCTAGTCTTCCTCCCCTCGCGCCGCCGGACATTTTCCCCACCGACGGCCGGACATGTCCGTTCCGTCCGCGCGCCGCCCGCCAGCCTATGGCGCGCCGCGTCGTATCGCGCCGCCCGCTTCCGCCGCCCGGCCGCGGCCGCAGCTGGCCAGCGGCCCGCTTCCCTTCCGCCGCCGCCGCCCGTTAAGCCGCGCGCCTGCGCTGCGCCGCCGCGCTCCCTCGCCCGGCCGCGCTCTCCTCCGCCGGGCGTGCCCGCGCCATCAACCGTTCTCCGTCGCCCGGCGCCTTCTCTGTCGCGCCGCCCAGTGCCCGCCGCCGTCCGCCCGTCCCTCCACGCCGTCGACCGCTCCGTCGCTGCCGACCCCAGATCCGCCGCCGCGAGCTTCGGCACCTCGCCGCCAGCCTCCTCCCGGGATCCGCCGGGATCCGCTGGATCCGAGCCTGGCGCCCGTCCCGGCCTCCGCGCCTGCCCTCGCCGGAGTAGCCTCGTCGCTGTTGCCGGAAGGAGGCCGCGCCGCCGCTCGCCGTCGGGGCGGATCGGGAGGTGCCCGACACCGTCGTCTTCTTCGCGGGCCCCGAGTCCGGCCCAGCACGCCGCCCCCGCCTTCGGCCCAGCTCCAGCCGGCCTCATTCGGCCTGCCTCTCCCTCCTTCCTGGGCCGAGCCCATCGGTGAGCCGCCCCAGCGCCCACCTGTTTTTTTCCTGCTGTTGGACTTGCCTCAGATTCGGCCCTTTGTTTTTTTTGTGCCCTGTGATTTTATCTAATTATCCAGAGTTGGCAGAATTGGAGAAAAACCCTCCATGTTCATGCATTAATAACTCATTAACCGTGCATCGGATTAAAATGATTTATATATGTAAAATGCTTAGTTTTTCATCTAGTTTCATAATATGCCATTTTCATCCATGTTTAAAATATTTAAAATGTTGTTTCATTAAATTTGCTAAATGCCATGCTAAAATGATTTAATTCATAACTAAATAACCGTTGCTCCGTTTTAAATAAACTTTATATGTAAATGGGGTGGAAAAATGCCTAGATTAACATGGTCCACTTTATTTTCCTGTTTAACAACTTTAAAAATATGTTTTAGGGAAGAATGGTAGCAAATTCATTATTTGCATATGAGGATTTTCCGGAATTGTTGTTTATTCTTCTGGCCTCATTTAAACTTGCTTAAATAGTTAGTTTCCATATGCTTCACCCCTTGCCATGTTTAACAACATTTAATATTGTTGAGTAGCTTATAACGAGATCAAACTAAATAACTCGGATGTGGTGTTTCGTCAATATGCAACTCGTTGCATATTGAGCTCCACTTAACTTGTAGTATTGTGTGCTTTGCCATGCCATGCCTCATTAAACCGGACATGCATCATACTTGTTTGTGCATCATGACATGTTTATGCTTGTGTGTTTACCATGTTGTTTGCTTCTTTCCGGTTTGTTTCTCTCGTTAGCTTCGGTTCCGTTCCGGAGTTGTGAGGATTCGTTCGACTACCTCCGTTTGTCTTGTTCATGGAATCGTTCTTCTTCCTTGCGGGATTTTAGGCAAGATGACCGCTACCCTGGATCTCACTACTATAATTTCTATGCTAGTTTGCCTCGTTCTTTCGCTATGCTGCGCTACCTATTACCTGTTTATCAAGCCATCCCATATTGCCATGAACCCCTAACCTTTGACACCATCCCTAGCAAACCATTGTTTGGCTATGTTACCGCTTTGCTCAGCCCTCTTATAGCGTTGCTAGTTGCAGGTGAAGTTGAAGATTTCTCCATGGTGGACAGGGTTTATGTTGGGATATCACAATATCTCTTATATTATTAATGCATCTATATACTTGGTAAAGGGTGGAAGGCTCGGCCTTATGCCTGGTGTTTTGTTCCACTCTTGCCGCCCTAGTTTCCGTCATACCGGTGTTATGTTCCCGGATTTTGCGTTCCTAACGCGGTCGGGTGATTTATGGGACCCCCCTGAAAGTTCGCTTTGAATAAAACTTGTCCAGCAAGGCCCAACATTGCCTTTTGCCATTTGCCTCACCACCACCTACTTTTCCCTTGGGAGTAATTAAACCAAGGGTCATCTTTATTATAGCCCCCCCGGGCCAGTGCTTGTCTAAGCGTTGGTCCAAACTAGAGCACCGTCGGGACCATCCCTTAGCAACTTGGGTTACGTCGGTACTGTGACGCTTAGCTCATCCGGTCGTGGCACGAGGCGAGATCTGCGGCTACTATCGGGATGTCGGCGCCGGCGGCTTTGCTGGTCTTGTTTTACCATTGTCGAAATGTCTTGATGTACCGGATTCGAGACTGATCGGGTCTTCTGGGTGAAGGTCTATTCCTTCGATGATCGCGAGAGCTTGTCATGGGCTAAGTTGGGACACCCTGCAGGGTATAAACTTTCGAGAGCCGTGCCCGCGGTTATGTGGCAGATGGGAATTTGTTAATGTCGGTTGTAGATAACTTGACACTTGATCCGAATTAAAACGCATCAACCGAGTGTGTAGCCGTGATGGTCTCTTCCGGGAGTCCGGAAGTGAACACGGTTTCGTGTTATGTTTGGCGTAAGTAGGTGTTCGGGATCACCTCTTGATCATTGCTAGCTTCACGACCGTTCCGCTTGTTTCTCTTCTCGCTCTCATTTGCGTATGTTAGCCACCATATCATGCTTAGTCGCTGCTGCAACCTCACCACTTTACCCCTTCCTTCCCATTAAGCTTTGCTAGTCTTGATACCCATGGTAATGGGATTGCTGAGTCCTCGTGACTCACGGATACTTCAAAACCAGTTTACAGTGCCTATGTTACCGGCGGTGGCGCAACCAAGCTCAAGGAGGAGCTCGATGAAGATCTTGCCCTTTGTGTTGTTTCGTTCTAGTTGATCGATAGTGGAGCCCGTTGGGGTCGATCGGGGACCTTTGTCGCATTTGGGGTTCTTCTTTCATTTTGGTTCCGTAGTCGGACCTTGATTGTATCTTCTTGATGTAATGCTTTATTCATGTAATTGTGTGAAGTGGCGATTGTAAGCCAACTATGTATCTCTTTCCCTTATGTAGTACATGGGTTGTGTGAAGATTACCTCACTTGCGACATTGCTTTCAATGCGGTTATGCCTCTAAGTCATGCTTCAACACGTGGGAGATATAGCCGCATCGAGGGCGTTACAAGTTGGTATCAGATCCTTCCCCGACCTTAGGAGCCCCACTGCTTGATCGTTTTTAGCGGCCGAGTTGTGTCTAGAAAAATGTTTTGAGTCATTTAGGATTATATATATCGGAGAGTTAGGAATTGTTTTACTCCTCGGTCCTTCGTCGCTCTGGTGAGGTCTCTGACGTGAGTTTTGACTCTTCTCTTCTCAAATTTCACTAAATTTTTTTTAGGATCACGGGTATCTTAGAATCGTTCGATGGTTTTATGATGACAACATTGTCTTGGTGCCTCCCGTCGGCGGGGTTTTTTAGTGGAGGTGTCCGGGGAGTTGAGCTCAGGTGTTGTCGTCATAATTTTATCGTTGCAGATTCGGAATACGAGTTTAATACGCCGACATCGAAAATCTCTTTTATGCAGTTGTTGGTGAGATAACCCGCTAACCCAAATCTTGAGGTGAGTGCGGGAGTATTGCCATGACTTGTATAACGGATGCTTTTGAAGGTTGAGGTAGATGATTTCGAAGGTTTCTTGGTTATGTGTTGACGGATGGATACAGCTTGGATGTAGGTATTGTTAGTTTGGGTGAGATATATTGCTTCCCCTGTATCCCCAACACCAGATTGCATAACCAGAAAGTTTCGGGAGTTTTATAGGTGGGAATTCAAGTAGCTCCTAGAATATCTTTCCGACAGATGCATGATATGGGATTGGGTAAATCTCTATCATATGTATTTGTTCCGGCTTATCCTGCAAGCCAAATCCTTTGTTTTGTTTTATTTGTGGTATTTGAGTTGCTTCGATGTCAAATGTTGAATCCATACCTTTCCTAAATGGTGTTCTCATATTTCTATGTGAATACTAATCCTTCTTGATCATTGAGGTTGTCATGTCAATTCTTCTCTAACCGGCGTGATTCTCTCCAGGCTAATACTATCATTTTTCCCATCCGCAAGATCAAATCTAAGTTTTCTCAACGGTGTTTGTTTCATCCGTCCCAAGTTGCCTTTGTTTTCCCGCCCTCCCACCCTTTTTCTTCAAGGACACAGATTTCTTAATCAAGTATCCATTTATTCATGTGAAGTCTCTTCATTCTTTTCCCGTCAATGTTCTTATCCGGTGATTTCCCATGAAGATGCTCAACAGCTTCAAGTTCATCATCCTTCATTGTTGTCTCTTCTCCGGTGGATCCTATTCAAGCTTTCGATATTCATCATATTCCTTCCCTCGTTTCTAATGCTTTCTCATACCGATGCACCTCTTAATCATTCACTTCTTCCTATTCATTTGTTCTGGAGTGCTGAAGATATCTTAGAAGACTTGTGTTTCCATTCTTAATCCGTTCAAGCTATTTGGAGACTGTTATCTCATTCAAGCCATTTTATTCAACCGGTGCAATCTCTCTTTAAATCATTTTTAACGGTGTTTTCTTTTGAGTGGCCCTAACCCACAGGTCTTTTCCCAGGATCTTACCTGACTCTTCTAATTATTCCCCTGGAGTTATTCTCAATTCTTTTCGAGTTTGACGTAAGTATGAATTTCATTAGTCAGATCTTTTCCAAGATCGATTTCAAATCATTTTCATTGTTGGCTGAACCTCTTCACCTTTCATTCTCCCGGAGTATCTCAACAAATTTTGGTGGTGATTTCCGTCGTCATTTGAAGACCGAAGAAGGATTTCTCTTAAATCTTGCTCCATTCTCTTGAATATTCATGGTTCTAACTTGATGCCATCCTCTCATAATTGTTTTCGATTGTGGGAATTCTTTTCACCCATCCGGAGCATTTCATGAGTTGTTTCTTTCCTTAGAAGGCCATCATGTCATAATTCTTCATTCTAAGCGTGTAGCTATCGTTCTCCAAATCTTACCGGTGCATCATTCAAGTATTCTCTAATCAGCTCGTGATCTCTTCGTTCTCATGTATCTAAATCCCCTCAAATATCTTCATTCGTTTTCCAATTCTTCCCGGTGAATTGTGCCTTTGCTACTTTCATTTTCAATTCTTACGGTGGTTCTTTCAAGATATCTCTTCCTTGTTCATCATATCAATTCATTTGTTGTTCCAATCCTACCGGTGGTTCGTTGAAGACCTTCTCAAGTTTTGATCTATCTCTTTTAATCCTTTCTATGGGAATAAGTAGTATGCCAAATCCGTTGATTGTCATCAATTTAATTGGTGAAGGATAAGCATAACATAATTCCTATTCTTGTTCATCCAAGTGATTAATTTCTTCTTTCCGGAGTTGTTCATCATATCACATTCTTGGTTCGAGATGCTTCATCTTTTCTTTTCCGGAGTTCCAAGTTTTCCGCTTTATCTCGTCATGAAGCTATATCTAAATCATTGCAAGGATTCACCTTGTGTTTTCAATTTCTCTTTCTTTTCATTCCTTTTGTTTACCGGAGTTCTTCATGGAGGTTCTACATGTTGGTTCATCAAGGATTTATTCCCTTCTCAAACTTTTCATCGAGATTCTTTCCTAAGGAGCTCAAGCTTTCTTCATATGGTAATCCGAAGTGCGGTTCTTTCTACCTTATTTTCTGAGGTGGTGTTAGGTCATTCTTGATAATTTTCCCTTCGCGTTTCATGATTCACAAGTTTTCAAGAGTGACATATTTAAATCCATCATTTTCTCTTGTTTAAGAGATCTTTTCAACCGTCAATCTCTTCATTGGAGTTATCTTGGTATAGATTTCACCTAAAGACTTCCCTAAGGAACGTTGCTATTTTGGTGCTTATTAATGACCCAAGTTATCTCTTTTCCATCTTGATGGAACAAGTTTTCATCTCTTCGTTAATCTCAAGCAAGCAATTGTTTCCGTTAGTGGCCGGTTGTCACCTCATAGTTTTGAGATGTTTTCCATAAGCCCACTACAAGCTTATTCATTTTGTTGTTGGTTTTTCCCAACAACCCCGTTGTAACCTTCTTGGAAGGATGCTTTCCAAGTTCACTAGTGGCAAAAGTTGTCATTTTCTTCTCCGTCCCTTTATTCCAATGATCTACTTCTATTCTTTCTTACGGAGGCATTGTGATGTTGCTCTTTTCACCCATCACCTCGTTTTGTGAGGATCGTGTTTTTTATTCTCGCTTATCCATTTAACCGGAGTGTTGTATCATCTCTTCAATATCATCTCATCCTATCAAGTTTTCTTTCTTCTTTCAGTCAGAGTGCTGCCCAAGTTATATAATTCTTACCCCTTCTCTATCTAGTTTTAACCGGAGTGGTTTCAATATCTATCTTATCACTAAACCTCTTGGTTCTCGTTGTATCCCTTGCTCCTCTTTTCTAACGGAGTGTTTTCAACTTTGCTCATCTTCGTTGTTTTCTTCAATTCATTTTGCTCAACCTCTCAAGGTTCATGGTTTTCACTCGTTCGTCAAAGAAGCAACTTAGTTTTACCTCTTCCTCTTCCGTTTTCCCTCCGGTGCCATCCTAGATCTCGGGACGAGATGCTCTCGTAGTGGTGGAGTGTTGTAACGCCCCGGTTCCGATGCGCCAGGTGTCCGCCAGTTATTCGCCTTCGTTGCCATGTCATTTGCTTGTGTGTTGCATTTGCCATGTCATCATATGCATTTCATATCATGTCATCATGTGCATTTCATTTTGCATACGTGTTCGTCTCAGGCATCCGAGCCTTTTCCCCGTTGTCCGTTTTGCAATCCGGCACTCCTATGTCCTCCGGCATCCCCTTCTTCTCTCTTGTTGTGAGCGGGTGTTAAACTTTCTCGGAATGGCCCGAGGTTTGCCAAGCGGCCTTGGTATAGCACCGGTAGACCGCCTGTCAAGTTTCGTGCCATTTGGAGGTCGTTTGGTACTCCAACGGTTAACCGGGTAACCGTAAAAGCCCTCTTTGAGTTGCAGCCCAACACCCCTTCCAAAGTGGCCCAAAACCCATCAAACTCCCCTCCATGCTCTCGGTCGTTCGATCACGATCGCGTGGCCGAAAACCGCTCCTCATTTGGACACTCCTAGCTCCCTCTACCTATATAAACACCTCCCCCTCCGAAATTTGCGGTGCAAACCCTAGTCTTCCTCCCCTCGCGCCGCCGGACATTTTCCCCACCGGCGGCGGACATATACATTCGTCCGCGCCGCCGCCCATAGCGTATGGCGCGCCGCCATCGGGCATCGCCGCCGCTTCGCTTCCGCCGCCCGGCCCTTGCGGCCCGCCTGCAGCTGGCCAGCGCCCGCTTCCCCAGCGCCGCCGCCGCCGCCCGTTAAACCGCAGCGCGCCTCATGCCGCCGCTCCCTCGCCCGGTGGCGCTCGCTCTCCTCCGCCCGGGCGTGCCCGCCCCCAACCGTCTCTCGTGGCGGCGCCTTCTCTGCCGCGCCGCCCAGTGCCCGCCGCCGTCCGCCCGTCCCTCCATGCCGTCGGCCGCTCCGTCGCCGTCGACCCCAGATCCGCCGCCGCCAGAGCTTCGGCACCTCGCTGCCGGCCTCCTCCCGCCGGATCCGCCGGATCCGCTGGATCCGAGCCTGGCGCCCGTCCCGGCCTCCCCCGCCTGCCCTCGCGGAGTGGCCTCGTCGCCGTTGCCGGAAGGAGGCCGTGCCGCCGCTTCGCCGTCGGGCGGATCGGGAGGTGCCCGACCCGTCGTCTTCTTCGCGGGCCCCGAGTCCAGCCAGTGCCCGCCCCGCCTTGCCCGGCTCGGCCGGCCTCATTCGACTGCCTCTCCCTCCTTCTGGGCCGAGCCCATGGGTGAGCCGCCCCAGCGCCCACCTGTGTTTTTCCTGCTGTTGGACTTGCCTCAGATTCGGCCCGCCTATGTTTTTTTTGTGCCCTGTGATTTTATCTAATTATCCAGAGTTGGCAAAATTACAGAAAAACCCTCCATGTTCATGCATTAATAACTCATTAACCGTGCATCGGATTAAAATGATTTATATATGTAAAATGCTTAGTTTTTCATCTAGTTTCATAATATGCCATTTTCATCCATGTTTAAAATATTTAAAATGTTGTTTGATTAAATTTGCTAAATGCCATGCTAAAATGATTTAATTCATAACTAAATAACCGTTGCTCCGTTTTAAATAAACTTTATATGTAAATGGGGTGGAAAAATGCCTAGATTAACATGGTCCACTTTATTTTCCTGTTTAACAACTTTAAAAATATGTTTTAGGGCAGAACGGTAGCAAATTCATTATTTGCATATGAGGATTTTCCGGAATTGTTGTTTATTCTTCCGGCCTCATTTAAACTTGCTTAAATAGTTAGTTTCCATATGCTTCACCCCTTTCCATGTTTAACAACATTTAATATTGTTGAGTAGCTTATAACGAGATCAAACTAAATAACTCGGATGTGGTGTTTCGTCAATATGCAACTCGTTGCATATTGAGCTCCACTTAACTTGTAGTATTGTGTGTTGCACTTTGCCATGCCATGCCTCATTAAACCGGACATGCATCATACTTGTTTGTGCATCATGACATGTTTATGCTTGTGTGTTTACCATGTTGTTTGCTTCTTTCCGGTTTGTTTCTCTCGTTAGCCGGTTCCGTTCGGAGTTGTGAGGATTCGTTCGACTACCTCCGTTTGTCTTCTTCATGGAATCGTTCTTCTTCCTTGCGGGATTTCGGGCAAGATGACCGCTACCCTACAGATCTCACTACTATCATTGCTATGCTAGTTTGCCTCGTTCTTTCGCTATCTTGCGCTACCTATTACTGTTTATCAAGCCATCCCATATTGCCATGAACCCTAACCTTTGACACCATCCCTAGCAAACCCTTTGTTTGGCTATGTTACCGCTTTGCTCAGCCCTCATATAGCGTTGCTAGTTGCGGTGAAGTTGAAGATTTCTCCATGGTGGACAGGGGTTTATGTTGGGATATCACAATATCTCTTATATTATTAATGCATCTATATACTTGGTAAAGGGTGGAAGGCTCGGCCTTATGCAGTGTTTTGTTCCACTTGCCGCCCTAGTTTCCGTCATACCGGTGTTATGTTCCCGGATTTTGCGTTCCTAACGCGGTCGGGTGATTTATGGAACCCCCCTGACAGTTCGCTTTGAATAAAACTTGTCCAACAAGGCCCAACATTGCCTTTTACCATTTGCCTCACCACCACCTACTTTTCCCTTGGGAGTAATTAACCCAAGGGTCATCTTTATTATAGCCCCCCCGGGCCAGTGCTTGTCTAAGCGTTGGTCCAAACTAGAGCACCGTGCGGGACCATCCCTTGGCAACTTGGGTTACTTCGGTACCTGTACGCTTAGCTCATCCGGTCGTGGCCTGAGACGAGATACGCGCGGCTACTATCAGGATGTCGGCACGCCGGGCAGCTTTGCTGGTCTTGTTTTACCATTGTCGAAATGTCTTGATGTACCGGGATTCCGAGACTGATCGGGTCTTCCTGGGTGAAGGTCTATTCCTTCGATGATCGCGAGAGCTTGTCATGGGCTAAGTTGGGACACCCTGCGAGGTATAAACTTTCGAGAGCCGTGCCCGCGGTTATGTGGCAGATGGGAATTTGTTAATGTCCGTTGTAGATAACTTGACACTTGATCCGAATTAAAGCGCATCAACCGAGTGTGTAGCCATGATGGTCTCTTCTCGGCGGTCCGGAAGTGAACACGGTTTACGTGTTATGTTTGGCGTAAGTAGGTGTTCGGATCACCTCTTGATCATTGCTAGCTTCACGACCGTTCCGCTTGTTTCTCTTCTCGCTCTCGATTCGTATGTTAGCCACCATATCATGCTTAGTCGCTGCTGCAACCTCACCACTTTACCCCTTCCTTCCCATTAAGCTTTGCTAGTCTTGATACCCATGGTAATGGGATTGCTAAGTCCTCGTGACTCACGGATACTTCAAAACCAGTTTACGGTGCCTATATTCTTGGCGGTGGCGCAACCAAGCTCAAGGAGGAGCTCGATGAAGATCTTGCCCTTTGTGTTGTTTCGTTCTAGTTGATCGATGAGTGGAGCCCAGTTAGGGTCGATCGGGGACCTTTGTCGCATTTGGGGTTCTTCTTTCATTTTGGTTCCGTAGTCGGACCCTGATTGTATCTGGTTGATGTAATGCTTTATTCATGTAATTGTGTGAAGTGGCGATTGTAAGCCAACTATGTATCTCTTTCCCTTATGTATTACATGGGTTGTGTGAAAATTACCTCACTTGCGACATTGCTTTCAATGCGGTTATGCCTCTAAGTCGTGCTTCGACACGTGGGAGATATAGCCGCATCGAGGGCGTTACAGCATAATACGGCCGACCGGCCACCTCGTGGCCGCGACAGAGAGGCCTCTTGACCCTACACTCAAGCCGTACCCCGGCGCCGCTCAAAATATACCAAGGCACGGGAAAATGCGCCAGACCTGCGGGATATACTCGAGGACAAGGCAAGGCAAACAAGATCGATCTACGGATTGCGTGGGCGCCCCACGATACGTGATGATAAGCATCACGCCGATACAGCAATTCGGCGGGCCAAACACAATGAACAAAGCTCGTTTGAGCTGCGCCGTGATATATTGTCTGAGGTGCCGCACACCCACTATGCTTCACAGACGAAGTGATGGATCATCAAATCCCTTAGGGTTTCAAACCCATAAACATTGAATCATACGACGGCACAACAGATCCAGCAGTCTGGATCGAGGACTATCTCCTCCATATCCACATGGCCGCATTGGCTTAACAGCTTGCCGGCGAGTCAATCGGTTGTTGGGAAGACACGGAAGCCGCATTCTCGACAACCTCCGGGGCACTTATAATGCGACCACGAGACGCCGATGACCTAAGCCACATAATTCAGCAGCGGAAGAATCGGCCGAACAATTACGGACACGGTTCCTAACCAATAAAAATCAAATCGTCATTGTCCGGATCACGAGGCCCTTGCAGCCTTCAAACACAACATCCATGACGAGTGGCTCACCCGCACCTAGGGCGGGAAAAGCGAAATCCATGGCAGCCCTCACAACACTCATGACCGCTCTTTGCGCGGTAGAGGATAGCTGGCTAGCTCGTAGTAACAATATGACCAAGAGCCCTGGTAATTCGGATACCAAGGACACCAACGGCAGGTTGCGTCGCAACAAGCACAAGCGTCGCATTAATGGCGACAATACTGACGATTTGGCAGTCAATGCCGGATTCAGAGGTGTCGGTGTACTGAAGTAGGGGTACCTTAGTATCCCGAACTTGTGCACGGGCAGTCGCAGCGTCCCGCGGCAAGGCTTGCCGGATGCCTGCCAAGATCCTCCGTAGTTACTATTGAAGCCATTCAAGAACAAAGTGTTTCAACTGAGAAGACAAGACCCCGGCAAGAGGAGCTTGCCGGGAAGAACAAGGCCCCGGCAAGAGGAGCTTGCCGGGAAGGCCAACCAATGCATTTCAAGACACTTGCCGCGACGCGCCGCGCGTCCCGGCGAGCGACAAGCTTCCGGGCGCGACAAGACAACGACTGCGGCAAGGCGCTTGCTGCGGTGAAGCCACCACTCTGTGCCCATGCTCTAGCGCATCCGTCGACGTGTCGCCGCAGGACCGTTCCAGGTGCACGTGGCGGGAAGCTGTGCAGCCAAGCGGTGTGAGGTGGCAAGTGGAGATGACGAGAAGGCCATCGTGGCGAACGGTGGCGCCCCTAACGGTCGCTTTTCTGCACTGTTTGGGCGACGCGGACGGGCATTAAATGCTCTTGTCCCTGCCGTCGAGTTAGGTAGGATCCACTGTAGATGGCAGTTGTACCAACCACACCTTTTACACTTTTACCCCTGCATGCGTTGCCACCTGTCGGTGACCCCTTGAACCTATAAAAGGAGGCCCATGCGCAACGTAGAGGGGGTTCGACTCATTCGAAACCAGAACACTTCCACGCTCCCGAGCAAGAGCATAATACAACCACAAAGCAGCAGTAGGAGTATTATCTCTCCGGAGAGCTCCGAATCTGGGTAAAATCGCTCGCGTGCTCCGCCTCGATCCGCTCTTCGTGCGCTCTCTGCTCCCTGCCGGACCGAAAAGGGGCCCTGCCACATAGGTGTTCGTTCCCACGACATCTTTGGCGCGCCAGGTAGGGGGCGTCGAGGTTGTGTGAACCCGATCCAGCGTTCACGCGAGCCAGTTCATCAACATCTTCATCGACATGCCACCGAAGAAGAAGGCTTCGGAGGTGGCCGCTCCGTCCACGTCGATCCCACCGCCACCGGAGCAAACGGGCGGTGGGGTAGACGCCGGCGGAGGAACGGGCACCGATGGGGGAGCTCACATCGTTACCAGATCCAAGGACAAGGCCCCGCAAACTTCGGCGTCCGTACACGCACCGCGCCCATCTCAGGAGGCGCGGGACCGACAGCGTCATGGTGCTCGCAGCACCATACTCGCGTTAGAACAAGGGCAAGCTGGTGCATCTCGGGGCATTCAAGACCAGCATGCACGCCAGCATGCCGGCACGAGTGAGGTACGGTCCCCTGGACGGGGTACTGCTCCTTCCAACCCAGTTGGAAGTCCGAGCATATCCCGCTCCTCGCACCGTTCACCGCCGCCACCGAAGACTCCAGAAGAAGCATTGGCCCAAGCCCAACTGCTCCTGGATTACCCTCCAACGGCGGACAAGATCGACGATTGGAGGGCCACCATTCAGAGCCTCATCGGCTTTGCCAACGGTGATACTCCATGGCAGCCAAATGCGTCGCAGCCGCGGCAAGATTGCTGGACGCGAGCCGATGGCGACAAGACTGGCGGAGGTGCCACCACCGTGCACTCCCCGCCTCGAAGGCCAAGATCACCGACTCGACGGGTCAACCCCGATACCAACTCCACGGCATCGTCGGATCCGCGAGCTCGTCGTGATCAGCGCCAAGTTCTTCAAGAACGACAGTAAGAGGAATGCTCGTACACGCATCGAGCGTCGGAGAGAAGCGCGGTGTCAACCAGACCAGCGTGCTGGGCCCACAGTCGACATGCATGCGCTAGGGGAACCAGGCGACTTGCCGTACACGGTAGGTTGCCCTGCGTTTACTCATGACCTGCGGCAAGTCCAGTGGCCCAGTACCAAGAACTTCAAACCAGATGTGCCGGAGAAGTACGACGGCAGGTTGCATCCATCGAAGTTCCTCAGCATCTACACCATTGTGGTGCAAGCTGCCGGGGGGTGCGACGATAAGATCCTCGCCAACTACTTCCCGCTGGTACTCAAGCCCAATGTCAGATCCTGGCTCATGCACTTGCCGGACAACTCCATCTCTTCATGGGCGGATCTGTGCCATCAGTTTGTCGGCGCCTTCACAGGCGGCCACAAGCCCCATGGCCAGGAGAGCGATCTTCATCTGCTCGCCCAGAAGGAAGGAGAACCCCTGCGCAAGTATATTCAGAGATTCAGCCAGGTGCAGTGCAACATCCTAGATGTCCACCCTGCCGCGGTTATCAGCGCGTTCCATCAGAACGTGCGAAACCGCAGGATGGGGGAGGAGATGGCGATGTGTAAGATCAGAGACATCAGTGAGCTGTGCCTGGCCGCCGACAAGTGTGCACGTCTTTGAAGAAGGAGAAACTCCCGGAGAGAATGCAGGAGCAGGAGGATCTGACAGTGAATAGGCCGCCCCGGCAAAGAAAAACCGGCGGCAGAACAACAGAAGAAGGAAAGGCAAAGATGTTGTAGCTGTCGAGCAGTCCGGCAACGAAGGTGGCGCCAAGGAAGCAGAGCCTGTGGCAGCCGCCGACAAGCAGGGCGGCTCCGACAAGCAATACTGAAAGATCCACCGTACCAAGGGCCATGATCTCCAAAGTTGCAAGAAGGTCGAGCAGCTCGTTGAGCTGCAAAAGGCTGAATACAAGCGACGCGACAAGGAGAAAGCCCAGGAAGGTACTGGTGGGTCCGGCAAGAAGCGTCCTGGTCGGGGAGGACGCCATGGCAAGGCCAAGCAGCGGCAAGGAGACAGGCCTCCCCGCGGCCGCGACAAGGATGAAGATGAGGATGACGATGAAGAGATGGATGATGATGAGGCCGATGAGCAGGAGTTTCAAAAAGCAACAGAGGTTTTGTGCGTTGACGGTGGTGCTTCTCTGCATACTTTGCACCGCCAGCTCAAACAGTGGGTGCGGGAAGTTAATGCAGCAGAACCATCAGTTGAGTCACGCAAGCCCCTGAAGTGGTCCAGCACGCCTATCATCTTTGACATTGAGGACCACCCTGATCGCATCACCGCGGTCGGGTGTTTGCCGATGTTGGTTTCACCAACTATCTGCAACCTCAAGGTCACAAAGATGCTAGTTGACGGCGGGGCCGGCTTGAATCTGATCTCCTCCGCGGTACTGAAGAAGCTCCAGATCCCCGACAGCGAGCTCGAAGAGACCGGCACCTTCCAAGGAATCAACCCGGGAAGGAGCAAGCCAAAGGGGAAGATCACGTTGCCAGTGACATTTGGCAGCGAGCTAAACTTCAGGACAGAGAAAGTCACTTTTGACGTTGCTGATTTCCCATTGCCCTACAATGGGATACTTGGCTGTCCAGCGCTCGCCAAGTTCATGGCAGCCTCTCATTATGCATACAATGTGCTCAAGATGCCTGGTCCGATAAGTGTCATTTCTTTCCCTGGCGACAAGAAGGATGCCCTTATCTGCACCGACAAGATCTACCGGGAAGCAGCAGCCGCAGCAGATCGTAAGACACTTGCCCCTGAAGCTCCCGGGGGGAAGAAGAAGACCAAGTCCGGAAAGAGCTCTGATGCCCACTCTGGCAAGCGCACCTCTTCGGAGTGCTGCTCTACCGTCGAGGACGCACCATCGAGCTCCACCGGCAAGTGTAAGAAAACAAAGACAGCTTCACCAGAGACCAAGAAAGTGGCCGCCAAGGAGGACAGCATTGGTGGTACCTTCACCATCAGCGCCATGCTTGATCCTAAATAGGAAAGCGCGCTCGTTGCTTTCCTGCGGGCGAATGTCGATGTGTCTGCATGGCAACCATCTGATATCCCCGGTGTTCCCAGGAAAGTAATTGAGCACCACCTTGCCGTTTGTCCTCACGCGTGGCCCGTCAAGCAGAAAGTCAGAAAACAGGTAGTGGAGCGCCAAGAGTTCATTGCAGAAGAGATCAAGAAGTTGGAAGCAGCGGGCCTTGTCAGAGGAGTGCTCCATCCGACGTGGTTGGCCAATCCTGTAGTTGTGCGCAAGGCGAACGGGAAATGGAGGCTTTGTATTGACTTCACTGATGTTAATAAAGCCTGTCCCAAAGATCCATTTCCCTTGCCGCACATTGACCAGATTGTCGACTCCACGGCAGGATGTGATTTGCTTTCATTTCTTGATGCATATTTAGGATATCATCAGATCTTCATGGCAGAAGAGGATGAGGAGAAAACCGCATTCATCACTCCATGTGGCACATACTATTTTGTGCGCATGCCTTTCGGTTTGAAGAATGCTGGGTCAACGTTTGCAAGGGCAGTTCACGAAGCTTTTGAGCCACAGTTGCACAGAAATGTAGAAGCTTACATCGATGACATAGTGGTCAAGAGCAAAGACAGAGCAACTCTGATCCAAGATTTGGACGAGACCTTTGCAAACTTGCGCAAGATCAATCTCAAGCTCAACCCCAAGAAGTGTGTGTTTGGAGTCCCTTCCGGCAAGCTTCTCGGGTTCTTTATATCTCAGCGGGGGATTGAAGCCAATCCCGACAAGATCAAGGCCATTGAGCAGATCGAAGCACCGAAGCGCGTCAAGGATGTGCGAAGGCTTGCCGGCTGCGTGGCTGCTCTTAGCAGGTTTATCTCTAAGTCTGCTGAGCGCGCCCTGCCATTTTTCAAAATTTTGAAAAAGGCAGGTCCAATGAAATGGACTCCGGAAGCGGAGGCTGCGCTGCAGGACTTGAAGAGATACTTGTCCTCCACTCCAATACTTGTCGCACCTAAACCACAAGAGAAGTTGTTGCTGTATCTAGCGGCAACCAATCAAGTGGTTAGTGCTGCGTTTGTAGCGGAGAGGGAGGTAGATGATGAGCCAGCGACTCCGGCAAGCACGTCCAGCGACAAGCAGGGGGCTTCCCCGACAAGCTCTGGTCCCGACAAGGATGATTCTATGCAGCCACAAGAAGAGAGGCAGAAGAAGATGGTGCAGCGCCCAGTTTACTTTGTTAGTTCCCTTCTGCAGGGGGCTAGATCAAGGTACTCTGGTGTGCAGAAATTGCTTTTCAGCCTTCTTATGGCCTCGAGAAAGTTGCGCCATTACTTTCAAGCACATGAGATCACAGTTGTCACTCGCTTTCCGTTGAAGAGGATATTGCAGAATCCAGAAGCAACAAGCAGGATTGTCGAGTGGGCACTGGAACTGTCAAGCTTTGGCCTCAAGTTTGAGAGTACTTCAACTATTCAGAGCCAAGCATTGGCAGAATTCATAGCAGAATGGACGCCGACACCTGATGAAGAAACTCCAGAGACGAGCATCCCCGTCAAGGAAGCAAGCAAAGAATGGATCATGTACTTTGGTGCCTTCTCACTGCGAGGCGCTGGTGCGGGCGTGTTGCTTGTCGCACCCACCGGAGAGCACCTCAAGTACGTGATCCAGATGCACTTTCCCAAGGAGCAAGCGACAAACAATACTGCAGAGTATGAAGGTTTGCTTGCCGGACTCAGGATCGCGGCAGACCTTGGGATCAAGAAGCTTATTATTAGGGGTGACTCGCAACTTGTCGTCCGTCAAGTAAACAAAGATTATCAGAGTCCGTTGATGGAAGCTTACATTGATGAAGTGAGAAAGTTGGAAGAGCATTTTAACGGCTGCGGATGGAGCATGTTCCGAGAGCCCGAGCGAAGTTCGCGATGGCTTTGTCAAAATCGCTGCATTAAAGTTACACATGGAACCAGGGATCTTTGTGCTCAAGCTGACTCAACCATCTGTAACACCATCAACTGGACAGAGCAAGAAGAGGAAGTTGATTTCCGGTGACTACTTTCCGGCAAAGCTCCCTGAAGCCGCCGCCAAGAAGGTCCCAAGATCAACACCAAAGGTGCTGAGGAGCAGTCTGCTCCGACAAGCCCTAGGGTTTGTTCCGTTGAAGCAGACGCTCCCGACAAGTTTTGCTCCAGCAAGCTTGCCGGGGAACATCAAGCTTCGGCTGAGCCGCAGGTTCTTGCCGTAGAAGCAGATGTTCCCGCAGCAGCATTTGTGCCTTTAGTCCTTGTTGTCGAGCCGCAAGCTCCAACATGGGCACAGCAGATTGTCCGTTTCCTTCAGACAGGAGAACTTCCCGAAGAACAAGAAGAAGCGGAGAGAATAGCCTGACAATCAAGTATGTACCAGTGACAACATACTGTACAGAAGAAGATTCAACGGAGTGAAATTGAAGTGCATTCCCCGGGAAGATGGACAGATGCTGTTGGCGGAGATACATGGAGGCATATGTGGTCACCACATTGGCGCAAGAGCACTTGCCGGCAAAGCTTTTCGGCAAGGTTTCTTTTGGCCAACAGCCCTCCAGGATGCAACTGCACAAGTAACCAAATGTGAAGCGTGCCAGTTCCACTCCAGGCAGATACATCAGCCAGCTCAAGCTCTCCAGACGATCCCTTTATCCTGGGCATTTTCGGTCTGGGGGCTCGACATCCTCGGCCCTTTTCCCCGAGCTGTCGGGGGCTTTGTGTTCTTGTACATTGCAATCGACAAGTTCACAAAGTGGCCGGAAGTGGAAGTAGTGAGGAAGGTGACAGCACAGTCAGCAGTCAAGTTCTTCAGGTCGATTGTTTGCCGTTTCGGAGTCCCCAACAGGATCATCACCGACTATGGCACACAATTCACGAGCCGCACCTTCATGCAATACGTCCAAGATCTTGGCGCCAAAGTCTGCTTCGCTTCTGTTGCTCACCCGAGAAGCAACGGTCAAGCGGAGAGGGCAAATGCTAAAGTGATGCGCGGGCTCAAGACCAGAACTTTTGACAGGCTGCACAAGTGCGGAAAGAACTGGATTGAGGAGCTGCCGGTGGTTCTTTGGTCGATCAGGACAACGCCAAATCGAGCCATTGGCCAGACACCTTTCGGTCTAGTATATGGAGCAGAGGCAGTTCTCCCCACGGAACTCGTATACGGATCGCCTCGAGTGCTCGCTTATGATGAGCTTGAGCAAGAGTAGCTGCGACAAGATGACGCTACGCTCCTTGAGGAAGATCGTCTTGAGCTGTCAGACGAGCTGCTCGATACCAGCAAGCTTTGCGCCGCTACCATAGCCGCAAAGTTAATGCCGAAGTCTCGAGGAAGGTGACCTTGTTCTTGGTAGCGTTCAATCCGCCAAGAATTCCAACAAGTTGACGCCAAAGTGGGAAGGCCCTTATCGGGTGAAGCGAGTCACTAGGCTGGCGCTGTCGCCTTGAGACCGAAGATGGCTTTCGGTGAGCAACTCTGGAACATTGAGCATCTTCGTAAGTTTTACCCATAAAGCGCGGTTGCGGAACCTGTTCCGCAACCACCTTTTGTACAAACCTTGCCGCTGTTGCATGTAACCCTTTGTACAAAGCCGGGCGCAGATCCCGTGCATAAATAAAGATCATATGCTCTGCACATCTTGTCAAATTTCATGCTTTTTTTCTTTTTTGGCATGTATTACCTGACATTTTGTGCAGCACTTACCCCCGGTAAGCAATAACGAGCCCTAAGGCTCCATATCTTTATTTTCTCTTCTTTCTTTTTCTCAAAAGGAAGGTTCCCTCGCCCACAAGTTCACCGGGGGGAGGAGAAGATAATGGTGTGGACCAGGCGTCGTTCAAGAAAGTAACACCTTGCCGGGACGAAAACGACAGGAAAGCTAAGTTGCCAAAGTTTGAGCACAATCAGTTTTAAATATTTTTTAAGTTATGTTCCTTGAACGACCGTGCTTTGTATGGAAAACCTGTGCGCGGAGGAACCAACTCGTAGTTAGTTGCGCCCTTACTTTGTTTCGAGTCCGCTCAACAACTTAAGTGTGCTGCAACTAGCTGCGACAAGGTTTCTTGCCGGAGGTAGCACCACCAGCAGGCTGCTGATGTTCCGCACTCAGCGCTCGCGGCGAGGGTGCTCATGCCGGCAAGTTCCCTAAAAGCGTAGGGTAAAAACATACAAAGGAAGGGATCGAGTAAAGGAAATAACATAGCAAATACTGCCCAAGATAAAGTTATATTACAAAAATAACTTGCCGCGCTCTAATAGATTGTTCCCATAACATGTCTAGCAGCAGCAAGGAAAGAAAGGAAGGACGGCCTAGTCTACGCGATCGCTGTCGACCCTCTTGACTTCATTCACCTTGTCCACAATGGGTGCGACAAGGGCCTTGAACTCTTCAAGATCAGCACCACGCGCAGCTTCTTGAGGGCGTGGGTGAGGTTGATGCTGGGGTTGCGGAAGAGCACCTTCACGGCACCTTCTCGAACTCGGGCGCAGATCGTCTTGCGAATCGTCGGCCAGCTGCTTGGGGATCCTTTCCGGAGTTCTTTGGGCGCCGTCCACGCCCTTGAAAAACAGTGAGCTTGGCGCTGGGCTGGAGGTTCTCGTCGGAGGAGTACGAAACCCTCCAGTTCCAGCTGCGCCAGCTCCTCGTCGATGACTGCGGCGATGTTGACGAGGCCCTCCGTCCAGAGCTCCACGGTATCCCTGAAGGTGTTCTGAGTCTCGGCGGCCCTCATCAGCAGCGCCTCGTTGGCCTTGAGTTCCTGCTTCAAGTCCTCCTCCCGCTTCTTGGCGCCGTCCAGCGTCTCAGTCAGCGTAGCCAGCTTCATCTCAAGATCGGCATTGGCATCCTTGGCGGCATTCAGCTCCCTGCCCTTCTCAGAGAGACGACCCTGCAGCTCGCCATGGGCGAGGGCGTCCTTCTCGCGTTCGCGCTGGAGCACGGCAAGCTCTTCATTCTTCGCCTTGAGGGTGGCTTCTAGCTCCGTCACCTTCACCTCCAGCTCCTTCTTGGCGGCCTCGCCAGCTGCAGCAACATCTTTCGCTTCCTTGAGGGAGCTGCCAAGTGTCTCCTCGCGCGCGTCAAGCTCCTCCTCATAGCTGTCCAAGTTGACCTTCCGTTGCGTCAGCTCGCCTTCTCGCACGGACATCTCCTCGGCGGCAAGCCGCCGCTGCTCTTCGGCTTCAGCCTTCTCGAGGAGGAAGGCCTTCTGTGCCTCGACAAGCTGCGCCCTCTCTTCTGCAATGGACCGGAGGGCCTCTTGGTTGCGGCTCTGGAGCTCCTCTGCATGCTTCTCAATGTCTACTCCCGCCTGCGCGACAAGCGCTTCCCGGGACTCCAGTTTGGCTTGTCGGGCGCGGTAGAGCGACACCAGCTTCCGGAGCAGCTGCTCCTCCTCAGACTCGCCGCTGCTACTGCTTGGCGCGTCAACCACTATTAGCCCAACGGAGGCGAGTACTTCTCCGTCAAAAGCTTCTCCCTCGACCGGCGCCCTGGAGCTTGACGCCCAGGGGAGCTTGATGAAGACACCGTCGCCGGCCTTCAAGTAGGCGCCGGGCTGGGGCTCTTCGGAGCCTGGCGCTGCATCAGCGGCGGAGGGATCGGCGGTCGGCGTAGCGCCTTGCGTTCCTGCGGCCCCTGGGTCGTCAGTGCGATCGCCGGATCCCTCGCCAGCTCCTGCGCCAGCAGCCTTGGCGGCCTCTTCGTCGGCGGGATCATCAGCACCGGCCTCTTCTTCGGTGGCGGCGGCATCGTCAATATTGCCGCGAACGTTCTCCTCGCCGGTGGCCTCGGTCTCCATCGGCTCTGTGGAGGGAGGATCTGAAGACAGGAAGAGGGAGAAAAAGTCAAGAAAATATCCAAAAAAGAAGATCAGAAGAAGAAGAACCCAAGGGAAGTTTTCTAACAAGAAGGATTACCTGTGCTGGGCTCTGTAATCATGGGCTCCACCACCGGGGGATCACTGGTCCCGTCCCTTGCCGGAGAACTGCCCCTTGTCGGGGACCTCTCGCTTGCCGGAGAGCGCTCCCTTGCCGGGGAATCATCCCTTGGCGGCGTAGTGGAAGCAGATAGCACCTCAGGGGCCGCCTCTGGCTGTTCCTGGTGGGCCTGTTCTGCTCCTACACAAGCAAACCAACAGTCAAGATATCAGCAAGGAAAGAACACCCATGCGCGCCCAACGGCGGGAAATAAGACTATGTACTTACGCTGGGGGCTGCGCTGGGGCTGCTCCGAGGAGTGATTGCCGGGTCCGATAAGGTGGTCTCGGACGTGCCCTCTGTCATCACAGCAGGATCGTCCTTGATGACAACCACGGGGACCTTGGCCCTCTTTGCCGCTCTCTGGGCCAGAGTCCTGGAAAGGAACAAGGCTTAGAAGAAAGCAGATCAGATACAAGACAAGAAACAACAAGAATTGAAGAAAAATAAGCACAACAGAAAAACTTACTCCTCTTCTTCCTCCTCGTCGGAGCTGAGCACGGAGAGATCGAAGTCCGGTACCCTCTCGGCGCGACGAGGCGGAGGAGTAGGCTCCCTTGGCCACTTGGCGGGAGCTGCAGCAGGATCAGAAGCGGCGGCCGGAGAGGACCCCGCTCCAGTTGCCGGCGCGGTATGAGATGCTCCCGTGGCAACGGTGCTTGCCGCGGTAGAGCGTGTCCCGCGGCGCGGCGGCTGTTGGCCCGTCTGCCGCCCTGTTATGTCTCCGGTCCTGCGTAGGCGCCTTCTTGGTTGGGCTGGGGGCTGCACCGGGAGCTCCGCTTGCGGCAAGTTGCTTGAAGACGGCTGGCCACTTGTGCGCTCGGCGGGCTCGCTCGATTCGGCTTCGGGCTCCCCCTCACCAACGACTTCCCCGACAAGCTCCTCCCGCTCGGCGAGGCTTGCCGCCTCGGCTGCCTCTACCTCCTCCATAGTAAATCCGAACTCGCCCGCGGCGGCGGCCGCCGCCGCTTCTTCCGCCCTGGTGGCAATGCGCTGCATCTCGTCATCGGTGGTGTCACGGGTGAGGAGCCTCTGCTCGTCGGCGTGGACCGCCACCTCCACCAAGTCGTCGAAGAATTGCTGCACGACGTCGTCGGCGGGCTCCTACCAAGCTAGGATAATCCCATGCGAGTCGCACTCTGGCATCATTGCGCGGATGCGATCGAGCGCGGAGTTGTTGCACAACGGGACGATGCCCTGTGGCAGCCGGAACCACTCGGGATGATTGGGGTCGTGCTTGAACAGCTCCTTGAGCGTCCCGTCCAACTCCAAGACAGTAAAATTATAATTGAGGCCCGGGCGCAGCCTCATGATATCCGTCGGACCCCCAAACAGCCAGGCGGGTCTTCCCCTCTCCTGCAGAGGGGCGATGCGGCAGCAAAGAAAGTCCGCGCCAACAGCCCCTACAGTTAGCCCGGCAAGCCTGGGCCGCAAGATCCGGGTGGTGGCGATCTTCAATCTAGCGTCGTCCACCGCCAGGGCGCTCCAATCGCCGCCGCGCACTACTCGGGCTTGGCGCAAGTTGTGAATGGCTGCGGATTCTCATCAACAATCCAACACCACTCCTCTCTCCACTCCTCCCATTTGCTGCGGAGCTCCCCCTCCAGATAGACCTCCTTCATACTGGCTCTCGAGATCCAGGCGATCCCGCCAGCTAAGGGTTCTCCCTTCTCGACCCGGGGCATGAAGTAGTGGCGAAAAAGGGCTACGTTTGGGTGGATTCCGACGAAGTTCTCGCAGAGATGTGCGAAAACCGCCATGGTCAGGACAGCATTGGGGGTGAAATCAAGGAGATGAAACCCGTAGGTGTTCATGATGTCACAGAAGAAATCAGAAAAGGGCGGGTAGAGCCCGCAATAGAAGAGCAGAGCAAAGAAGGGGTATCCTTTTGGACACCGTTTCAAAGTGGAAGCGGCGGCGGAAAGTACCTGCGTGCGCGGATGCGCCCGCGTCTCCGTCGACCAGAAGAGATAGAACCATTCCCTCAGCTCCTTCGCGGTGATCTCAGAGGGGAAGAGTGCTCGCTCCTTCTGCAGCACCTCAAGCCGCAGCGCCTCGGCCGACTTCGCACCCTTACCGGTCTTCGGAGCCATGGCGGAGGCGGTGGGGGAGGTCAAGGGCGTGGCGGCGACGGCGGTGACGGGGGGCGGAGCGCTGCTCTCTTTCGGCTTTGGGAAGCGGAAGGGAGCGGCGGAGATTTCTGAGGAAGGAACTGCAAGTGGTGAAGGTGGGGGAACAGCCCCTGTTTTCCCTGCTTATAAAGAGGAGGAGGCGAACGTTACGCTTTTTTTCGAATAAAGAATCACCCACGATCTCTCCCACGACGCCGCGTTCGACGCGTGCCATTACAGGAGGGCGCGGCGGATACGGAGTTAGATATGGTGTGGACCCAGGCCGCGTGTGCCCGTGCCCTGTTTCGGGCCTAGCCCAACAGTGCTCGGCACCGTGTGTGGCCCAGGCCCGGGAGCTCCTGTCGGTGTACTAAAGTAGGGCTACCTTAGTATCCCGAACTTGTGCACGGGCAGTCGCAGCGTCCCGCGGCAAGGCTTGCCGGATGCCCGCCAAGATCCTCCGTAGTTACTATTGAAGCCATTCAAGAACAAAGTGTTTTAACTGAGAAGACAAGACCCCGGCAAGAGGAGCTTGCCAGGAAGAACAAGGCCCCGGCAAGAGGAGCTTGCCGGGAAGGCCAACCAATGCATTCCAAGACAGTTGCTGACGCGCGCCAAGCGTCCGGCAAGACCCGCGGCGACAAGCTTCCGGACGCGACAAGACAACGATCGCGGCAAAGGCGCTTGCGCGGCGGCTACCACTCTGCGCCCACGCTCCAGCGCATCCGTCGGCGATGTCGCCAAGCAGACCGTTCGGCGCGCGTGGCGGGAAGCCGTGCAGCCAAGCGGTGTGGTGGCAAGTGGAGATGACGAGAAGGCCATCGTGGCGAGCGGTGGCGCCCGAACGATCGCTTTTGCGCCTTTTTTAGGCGGCGCGACGGGCATTAAATGCTCTTATCCCATGCCGTCAGAGTTAGGTAGGATCCACTGTAGATGGCTGTTGTACCAACCACACCTTTTACACTTTTACCCCTGCATGCGTTGCCACCTGTCGGTGACCCCTTGAACCTATAAAAGGAGGCCCATGCACAACGTAGAGGGGGTTCGACTCATTCGAAACCAGAACACTTCCATGCTCCCGAGCAAGAGCATAATACAACCACAAAGCAGCAGTAGGAGTATTATCTCTCCGGAGAGCTGCGAAGCTGGGTAAAATCGCTCGTGTGCTCCGCCTCGATCCGCTCTTCATGCGCTCTCCGCTCCCTGCCGGACCGAAAAGGGGCCCTGCCCCATAGGTGTTCGTTCCCACGACAAGAGGCTCTAAACCCGGTCAGCAGAAAAAGCCATTCAATAGAAATACTCCGAACCCGTCCAATTTGGACCGAATACTCGATCGCTCGTGCCAGATACACGGCACCCCCGAAAAGCCAGCCAATCACACCAACAGGGATTGTTGGGTGTCCAAGCAGGCAGGCAAGTTAATTGCTGAAAACAATGACAAGGGGTTGCATAGCGATGATGAAAGTGCAACTAATCCCCGGGTGGTTTTGGTAATTAATAACAACATATATATCATTGAACTAATTGTTTCTTGAGAACCTTTCAGAAAGTTCATTGATATGGGTATGGCAATGACTGAAGATGTGGACCCCTCAAAATGCTAAGGAAAACATTGGCAAAAGCTCAAGACTCCATTTTTGGTTTAGTGATCCAAGATCACATTGAGTCCATAGGAAAGCCAATACTATTAAAAGGGGATGAGGTTATGATGATGATCTGGTTGCTCAAAGTGCTTAGTGATCTATCTCCCAAACTATCAGCAATCTTTCATTCCAACATATACTCATAAGTAATCTCGGTCCCACCGATTCCATAAACTCAGTCACACCGAGATGAACCACCTCAGCCATATACCCAAACCCTAGAAATTTCAGATTTTCCGATTCCAAACTCGGTCTCACCGAAACTAGTGTTGCCAAGCTTCTATAACCTTCTGTCATCATATCGGTGTCACCGAGATGATAAAGTCGATCCCACCGAGATTGACAAACCCTAGTCTTTGGAAGAATCGGACTAACCGAGATTGTATTTTCGGTCCCACCGAAAATCCCAACGTTCACAAGATTTGAACTTTCGGTCTCACCGAGTTGTCAACTTCGGTCTGACCGAGATTGGTCAAATGTGTGTAACAGTTGGATTTTGTGTGGAGGCTATAAATACCCTCCACCTCCTCTTCATTCGTGGAGAGAGCCATCGAAAGAACTACCACTCCTACCTTACATTTAGAGAAGAAAACTACCTACCCTTGTGTTGAGATCAAGTTGCTCCACTCCCACCATATGAAACTTGATTTCTAGCCTTCCCAAGTTGCTTTCCACTCAATCCTTTCTTCCACCACAGCCAAATCAGTGAGGAGAGTTGAGTGTTGGGAAGATTATCATTTGAAGCACAAGAGCAAGGAGTTCATCATCACCAACACCATCTATTACCTTTTGGAGGTGGTGCCTCCTAGATTGGTTAGGTGTCGCTTGGGAGCCTCCGTCGAGATGTGGAGTTGAACCAAGAAGTTTGTAAGGGCAAGGAGATCGCCTACTTCGTGAAGATCTACCCCGAGTAAGGCTAGTCCTCCGTGGGCGTAAGCCATGATGGCATAGACAAGGTTGCTTCTTCGTGGACCCTTTGTGGGTGGAGCCCTCCGTGGACTCTCGCAGCCGTTACCCTCCGTGGGTTGAAGTCTCCATCAACGTGGATTGACGATAGCACCACCTATCGGAACCACGAGAAAAATCTCCGTGTCTCCAAATTGCGTTTGCTCTTCTCCACCTCTCCTTTACTACATGTGCAATTTACTTTCCGCTGCCATTACTCTAGAATTGCATGTGTAGGGTGATACTTGACTTGATCATCATTGTGAACTTGCTAAAAACTTGTCCTAATCAAAAGGCTAAACTTTTAAATTGTCAAGTAGTCTAATCACCCCCCCTCTAGACATACTTTCGATCCTACAAGTGGTATCAGAGCTTTGGTCTCCATTGGATTGGTTTCCATTGCATTGGACTCCATAAGCTTGGTTTCACAACCTAGGAGAGTATGGCGTCTAGTGAGGGTAATTTTCATAGAGGTCCCTACTTTGATGGTTCAAATTTTGCTAGTTGGAAGCATAAAATGAAAATGCATATTCTTGGACATAACCACGCCGCATGGGGCATTATTTGTGTTGGCTTGCAAGGTGAGTTCTTGAGGAAGGAAAAGTTCGGATCGTGAAGCTACAGCGGATGAATTGCGGATGTTGCAAAACAATGCTCAAGCTTGTGACATTCTCTTCAATGCCTTGTTTCGAGGAGTTCAACAAGATCAGCCGTCTTGAGAATGCAAAAGAGATTTGGGATACTTTGGTGAAATGCACGAAGGTACCGAGTCCGTGAAGGAATCAAAGCTAGATGTTCTTCAAGGTCAACTTGACAAGTTTAAGATGAAGGAAGGTGAAGGAGTCGCTGAAATGTATTCTAGGCTTGCTCTCATCACAAATGAGATTGCCGGCTTAGGAAGCGAAGAAATGACCGACCGATTCATCATCAAGAAGATTCTCAGAGCTTTGGATGGAAAGTATGACACCGTGTGCACTTTGATCCAGATGATGCCAAACTACAAGAATCTCAAGCCTACCGAAGTCATTGGAAGAATTGTTGCTCATGAGATGACACTTAAAGATAAGGAAGAGCTTCACAACAAGTCAAGTGGTGCTTACAAAGCTACAGTTGAAGCTCCCACAACCTCAAGTGACAAGCTGGTTTCCAATGAAGAGATAAGCCTAATGGTGAAGAACTTCAACAAATTCTACAAGAGTAGAAGCAAGGAAAGAAGCTCAAAGTCTAGATCATATGATGAAAAGAGATCTTCTAGTCGTGATCGAATCTGCTACAATTGTGGAAGACCCGACACTACTCAAATGAGTGTTCGACTCCCCACAAGAGAAGAGAAGAATCTCCAAGAAGAAGAAGCTCAAGAGAAGAGTCACCTCGAAAGAGAGAAGGAGTAGAGATGATCGTTATGAACGAAGATCCTCTCGGAGAAGCAAGGATTCGGAAAGGAAAGACAAGTCATCAAGGAGCTACACAAGAAGAAAACATCAAGCTCATGTTGGTGAATGGGTCTCCGGCTCCGACTCCGACAATCATTCCGAAAGAAGCTATCACTCCAACTCCGAATACAGTCAAGATGAAGGTGTTGCCGGTCTTGCTCTCGTATCCTCCAACTCCAACTCCTATGACTTATTTGATTCACCAAATGAGGGAATTGGAAGATGCTTCATGGCTAAAGGCCCCAAGGTATCACACCCTGAATTCATTGACTTTGATAGTGATGAGGATGACTTGCTTGGTGAAGATGAGCTCTTACATGACAAATCTAGTGAGCCTAGTAATGATGAACATGCTAGTAGTCTTTATAGTCGAGAAGAGTCGAATGACAATGCTATGAAGGAGATTGAGCGTCTAACTAAAGAACTAAACACTCTTAAGTTAGCTCATGAAACAACTCAAGAAGATCATAGAGAGCTCCTAAGATCTCATGAGAAGCTACGCTTCGAGAAGCTCAATCTAGAGCAAGAACATGAGTTTCTAAAAGCTATCAATGACGATCTTCGAAAGAAGAGTTCTTCATATCTTGCAGAACGACTTCTCTTGTCAAATTTCTTGCCACCTATTAAAACTAAGCATGACAAGCATAAGAAAAATTCTTCTTCTAGTAGTAACAATAACCATACTAAATTCAATATTGTTGCTTCTAGTAATTCTCTTGATTCCACTAACAATGTTTCAAGCCAAGTTTCACTTGAGCAAGAAAATAGTTTATTGAAAGGGATTATAGAGAAAGGTGTCTACAAGAGCCTTGCCGGAAGCAAGAACTTTGAGGAAATTTTTCGCAAGCAAGGAAGGCACCGGAAGAATCAAGGAATTGGTTTTGAGCGAAAGTTCAACGCCGAGGGTGTTGAATGGGAAGAAGGTCAATATCCCACTCCAAAGTTTGTTTCTCAAAAGGAGAAGTATGATCCTACTTCTTCCAATGTGGAACAAGCTCAAGATGACCTTCCACCACAAGACCACAAGCTAAAAGGCAAGGACAAGCTTCAAGAGGAGATTGATGCATTCATTGAAGCACCCAAAGCCATGGTCAAGTGGGTTCCCGAGGAAACTTCAAGTTCTACTTCGTCAAGCTCAACTACTACCCCAAGGATTCCCATCAAGATGATATGGATCCCGAAGAAGAAGAACTAGAGAGTTCTTGAGGGTGACTCCGCCAACATACTTCACTCACATTCATTTTGGCAAGAACTTGTGCAATCAACTTCCACATCTTGCACCAGTTCATGGAGTCACAAACCCTCTTGTTGGTAAGTCAAGGGACAAGGTAATCATTGCTTTCATGGACATCATCTATTGTGAACTTCAATCTATGTCCATGGATATCCTTGTTTGTTCCTTGTGGGACTAACCCATGTAGGTATTGAAAGTGCCCGAATCCAAAGGATTGCTCCCAACTCTTGATGATCTTCATCAACATTGAGCATCCACATCTTCAACATCTACATGAAGTCTTCTCGACAACCCAAGGTTAGTTTGACCCTTTAAAAGGGTTCTCACATCAAGGGGAGCTTTACTCTAAAGAATTGAGCTAAAGCATCTTCAAATGATGTGAACACATTAATGCTTTATGTAAAAGTGGTAACCCCACTTGTGCTTAAACGATGAGTATGACCTATGATCAAATGTTCTCATCTGACTCCTAAGTCAATATACTCATATATAGATGACCTAGTCATCGCCAAATTGTGTGATAGTAGCTAGTGTTTTGTTTGTGCATGTTGACACATATTTCATTTGCTATCTTATTGTGTGAGCATGTTGGATGCACAATTTTATCCATTCGAGGACATCCATTTGTTGCTTTGGTATTTTTTTTTGGATTTTTTCTTTTTGACCAAATGGATGGACAAGAATGCCTAAGTTCCTCCCCTAGCTATCTATGCTTTCTTGTCTCAAACTCTATTCATGCTTATATCACAAACTTTGATCAAGTCTTTTTCGGACCCACCGAGTGAGGAGCACTCGGAGCCACCGATCCGTCAAAAGCTTAACTTCCAAAACCTTCAAAGTATTTTCGGTCAGACCAACTCACTCAAATCGGACAGACCGAAATCACTTGGATTGATCTAGGTTTTCACCTCGGTGAA
Organism: Aegilops speltoides; assembly: GCA_021437245.1. Classification (NCBI taxonomy): domain Eukaryota; kingdom Viridiplantae; phylum Streptophyta; class Magnoliopsida; order Poales; family Poaceae; genus Aegilops; species Aegilops speltoides. The sequence continues at coordinate 78,434,016 of CM038145.1, read as the reverse complement.
ACCGAGTTGCAAATTTCGGCGTGACCGAAGTGAGTAACTGCTTGCAGTTAACCATCTCGGTGCCACCGAGTTTTACAACTCGGTCCCACCGACAACTGAAGGGTATATATACCGAGGGCAGCGCGTTGATTCTTTCTTCAAAACACCTCGCCCCAAACCCTTTCTTTGCCGTCGCCGTGGTCTCCGGATCGTCTCCGTCGTCAGGCGCCCTCGCCGCAGTCTCCGTCGCCGTCAACGGTCAATCTCTCCGCGCCGTTGCCGCCGTGAAAACTCCACCAAGTTAGGGTGAGTTTGATCCTCTCGTGTTCAACCTCCAATTCAATGCACGATAGGTTTGCCTAGCTTCTTGACACGTTTGAGATCTTCCTATCCAGCAGATTTGTTCTTAGAACGAAATTCGAGTAAAAGTTTTAGGGTTAGGTTTCCGCGAACACATCTCGGTGTGACCGATTCTACATTCTCGGATGACCGATTTGGCCTCTGGCCATTGCCTTTGACACTTTTCGGTCCAACCGAAGTTGTGCAAATCGGTAAGACCGAAATGAGGATTTAGTGAAACCCTAGTGTTCTCGGCTAGACTGAAACCCATTTCGTCCAACCGAAAGTGGTGTGAATGGTTACTGTTTAGACACTTGGATTCACGAATTTTAGACTCGGTCGACCAAATGCATTCTGTGAAAACATAAAACTGAAATTTGAACTCATTTTTTTTGCAAAATCTTCTGCGAGTTTGTGATAACTCTTCTATTCTGCCTATACCTTATCTATTCACGGGTTGTCGGTCATGTCGATGCCAATGACAGCGAAACAGGTCTGAATCACCAGAGCTGAGATTCGAGCAGAGGCGCACTAGTCCCGGCCAGCAGCTTTAGTGATGATGGTGAGAGGAGCACACCAAGTGGTTTGCCTCCTGCTGCCACCAGGGCCAGGAAGAAGAGAAATTCTGATGAAGAGGATTCTGACTTTGTTGCTGATGAAGAGATCACATCTAAGCCTAAGAGGAAAGTGGTTGCCAAAGAGCATCAAGGGCAACAAACCAAGAAAGGCACCAGCAAGGTGAAGAAGTCCACAGTTGCTAAGAAGTTGAGCATGGAAGAAGAAACCTCGAGCAAGGTGAAGAAAACTTCCAAGAGGAAGAGGATTGTGCATGATGAAGCAGATTCTGATGATTCTGATGAGGAAGCACCCCAGCCTCCTCAGAAGCCTAAGTTGATGGGAGATGCCATCAGGGCAGGAGCACCTACAAAGACTAAGCCATCAGCTCCAGCAAAGGCAGCTCAAGCCAAGCCTGCTGCCAAGCCCAAGAAAACAGTGAGAAACATTCCCGCTTGAGAGAAGAAGAAGGACAATGTGCCACCAGTGAGTCGATGATGAGGCACATGTGTTCTTGAAACTCGCATGAAACTGCCACCCACAATGATGCTCATCCTCGAGCTGAAAACATGAAGGAAAGGAAAGACAAAGGTCTCAGGCTATGGAGACAAGCTGATCCATATGCCACCAGGAGAAGGACTGCTGTTGACCCAAGGTTCCACACCAGAGAGCAACAAGATTTCTATGAGACAGTGCTTATGGACAAGAAGCCCATTGTTGCTGACACTAGATATGTTGACTGGGAATACATCGACAGTGAAGAGCACAGAGACTACTTTCCACATGTGCATGAGAGCTTCACTGCATGTGGAGTTGCTGAGTTCGTTGGTCAGAAACTGACAGCATGGAATGATGAGATGATCATGCAGTTCTATGCCACAGCACATTTCTATCCAGATGGCAGAATTGTATGGATGACTGAAGGTCAGAGATTCTCTTCAACTGTTGAAGAGTGGGCTGCACTGCTGAATGCTCCAGTGCAAAGAGATGATGATGTTGATGTCTATGGAATTCCCAAGAAAAACCATGAGTCTATGAGGAACATGTACAATGAGGTACCAGCTAAGGATGTTGAGATCTGGAAGCTCGGTTCAGTGTATCATCTTTAGGCAGGTCTCCCTACTACAAACACGATTCTGAGGCATACCTTGATGCCCAAGTCTGGAGATCATCGCATGATAAGAGGCTATTCTATCAACATGCTGCATATTCTAGATCAGAAGGCACCTTTCAAGGTGATGGACCTGATAGTTGAGACTATCAAGAGGACTGTAGCAGACCAGAAGAGGTCATGTGGGTTTGCCCCACACATTCAGATGCTTATCAATGCCAAGTTTGGCACGGGCACCTACTTGTTGGATAGACCCCACTTGCCACTGCAGCCTGAACATGAGGACAATGAAGTTGTGATGAATGAGGATGATCCCACGTCTGTTGAAGGTCAAGCTAAGTCTGAAGCTGCCAAACAAGCCAAAGCTGAGAAGGAAGCAGCAGCAGCAGCAGCTAAACCCAAGAGCATTGGAGAGCAGCTCCTTGAAGCTACCCAGAGGATTGAACTACGCTTTGCCAAAGATAGTGCGTCTCGGGAGAGTCTTGAGAGGATAGTTGAAGACAAGTTCCATGCTCTGGATGTCAAGCTGACTGAAGTGCAAGTCACTGTCAACAAGCTTGAGGCAGATATCGAGGAAGCCAAGAGGGAGAAGGCAGAGCTCATGAAGGAGATGGAAGATGATCTAGTCCAGGATGACTATGAGCAGCCTGCTCCGGTTCCCACAAAGCCCAGATCAGCTGCTATCCCCAGGATGACACGGGACTACAAGATCAAGCACCTCCCACAGCTCCATCAGTTCCAGCTCCAGCTCCAGTGTCCACTCCTCCAGCTCCACAGACTTCAGCAGAAGCCTTTGCAGATGCAGCTATCTCCACTCCATCAACCCAGATAGGAGCCGCCAGCAGAGTCCCTAGTGACGTTTAGCTCTATACCTTTCGAACTTTTTGGTAACTTGTTGCCAAAGGGGGAGAAATTGTATAGATCATAGGACTTCGAGAGAGAGAGAGTGCTCGCTTTTGCTCTTTCGTTTGCGGTTTCTTTGAGATACTTTTGAGTTTTTCGAGACATTTCGTGTGTTTGATACTACGTTTTCTCTACTTTGATGAGTGCTTGATCATACCATGCCTTAATGTGTGCTTAATGCTTATCATATGCTATTCATATCTTGTATGATCATTTACTCATGTCTTGGTGATTGGGTGCATGTTATTCATTCTTATCATTTTGTGCGCTCCACCAAGATGTATGTGACATGGAAGAGTGACCCATGATCCTAATCGATTGTGCATTTGCATTCAAACACAAATCTTAAATAATGCACAAATTTAGGGGGAGCTCTTGCTTATCACATACTTCTCAAAGCGACGATATTATTCATTGATTATATCATTTGTCGAAGCTTTGATCTATATGTTGTCATCAATTACCAAAAAGGGGGAGATTGAAAGTGCAACTAATCCCCGGGTGGTTATGGTAATTAATAACAACATATATATCATTGAACTAATTGTTTCTTGAGAACCTTTCAGAAAGTTCAGTGATATGGGTATGGCAATGACTGAAGATGTGGACCCCTCAAAATGCTAAGGAAAACATTGGCAAAAGCTCAAGACTCCATTTTTGGTTTAGTGATCCAAGATCACATTGAGTCCATAGGAAAGCCAATACTATTAAAAGGGGATGAGGTTATGATGATGATCTGGTTGCTCAAAGTGCTTAGTGATCTATCTCCCAAACTATCGCAATCTTTCATTCCAACATATACTCATAAGTAATCTCGGTCCCACCGATTCCATAAACTCAGTCACACCGAGATGAACCACCTCACCATATACCCAAACCCTAGAAATTTCAGATTTTCCGATTCCAAACTCGGTCTCACGAAACTAGTGTTAAGCTTCTATAACCTACATCATCATATCGGTGTCACCGAGATGATAAAGTCGATCCCACCGAGATTGACAAACCCTAGTCTTTGGAAGAATCGGACTAGCAGAGATTGTATTTTCGGTCCCATCGAAAATCCCAACGTTCACAAGATTTGAACTTTCGGTCTCACCGAGTTGTCAACTTCGGTCCGACCGAGATTGGTCAAATGTGTGTAACAGTTGGATTTTGTGTGGAGGCTATAAATACCCTCCACCTCCTCTTCATTAGTGGAGAGAGCCATCGAAAGAACTACCACTCCTACCTTACATTTCGAGAAGAAAACTACCTACCCTTGTGTTGAGATCAAGTTGCTCCACTCCCACCATATGAAACTTGATTTCTAGCCTTCCCAAGTTGCTTTCCACTCAATCCTTTCTTCCACCACAGCCAAATCAGTGAGGAGAGTTGAGTGTTGGGAAGATTATCATTTGAAGCACAAGAGCAAGGAGTTCATCATCACCAACACCATCTATTACCTTTTGGAGGTGGTGCCTCCTAGATTGGTTAGGTGTCGCTTGGGAGCCTCCGTCGAGATGTGGAGTTGAACCAAGAAGTTTGTAAGGGCAAGGAGATCGCCTACTTCGTGAAGATCTACCCCGAGTAAGGCTAGTCCTCCGTGGGCGTAAGCCATGATGGCATAGACAAGGTTGCTTCTTCGTGGACCCTTTGTGGGTGGAGCCCTCCGTGGACTCTCGCAGCCGTTACCCTCCGTGGGTTGAAGTCTCCATCAACGTGGATTGACGATAGCACCACCTATCGGAACCACAAGAAAAATCTCCGTGTCTCCAAATTGCGTTTGCTCTTCTCCACCTCTCCTTTACTACATGTGCAATTTACTTTCCGCTGCCATTACTCTAGAATTGCATGTGTAGGGTGATACTTGACTTGATCATCATTGTGAACTTGCTAAAAACTTGTCCTAATCAAAAGGCTAAACTTTTAAATTGTCAAGTAGTCTAATCACCCCCCCTCTAGACATACTTTCGATCCTACAGATGACGAGGAAGAGACCCGGCCGCCGAACAATAGAGGACAGAAGGGTTTCCCCCCACAAGTGCGGACGGTGAACATGATATACGCAACCCATATACCTAAAAGGGGGCGGAAGCATGCACTCACGGACGTATATGCGATGGAGCCAGTCGCCCCAAAGTTCAATCCGTGGTCCTCCTGCCCGATCACTTTTGATCGAAGGGACCACCCCACTAGCATCCGCCATGGCGGATTTGCCGCATTGGTTCTAGACCCAATCGTCGACGGACTTCACCTCACTAGAGTCCCGATGGATGGCGGCAAAGCAACTGAACTCGCTTTATCGGGATCTGATCGCAAGATGGGCATTGACCCTCAAGGATTAAACCCACAAAGATGACCTTCAAAGGAGTCATACCAGTGTAGAGGCCAACCTATGCAGGCTCGCCACACTTGAAGTGGTCTTGATCCCGGATAACTTCCGGCGAGGAGTTAATCTTGACATAGTCCCGTTCATGGCGGCTATCATGCCTTTGCTTTCGGACGAACCGCATTTGCAAAGTTCAATGCGGTACCGCACTACGCATACCTCAAGCTCAAGATGCCAGGCCCTCGAGGAGTCATTACGGTCAACGGAAGCACCGAACGCTCTCTCCGAACGGAGGAGCATGCAGCGGCTCTCGCGGCGGAAGTACAAAGCAGCCTCTTAAGGCAATTCTCAAGTCCGGCTATTAAGCGGCCGGACACCGTCAAGCGCGCCTGAAGTAACCTACAACAAGACCGCCTGGCACGTTCCGAGCACGCGTAGCAATGCGCCCCAACCCCAGCCCTCGCAAAATCGCGAGACCAGTACCACACACACATAACTATGCTCTAGAGATACCATGGGCATAGGGGTAGGGGCACGACCACGGCATACCTGGGGAGCGGCTCAACCGCACCAGGGGCTCCCAATTGTGTCATTCTTTTTCTTTCTTATTCTCAGGACTCCGTTTTCCAGAAGCCCTGTCCGGTAGTAGAATTGTCGAACTCACGATGCAACAGCCAGGGAAGCAGACAAGCTACGTCGAGTGTCCAGGTGGTCTCTATTATGAGCAGTATACCTGTTTTGCATACCATCCCGCAGCCTACCCCTGGAGGGGGACATGTTAAATAGTCCCATCCCTTGCTTATCGCACTACTTGCATCATTCTGCTTTCATTGCAGTATTTTTTTAATAAACAATGCATCGCTTTTTGCCTATTATTGCATTCCTTTTTTATCTATATATGTTCACTTATGACATGTTGCATCCGTACGCTTTGGTACGACCAAATACACCATGGGCTTAAGTTCCCCAAAATATGGTGTGATAAGTCCGAACACTTTCACAAGTGCGGCACCCCGAACTTATAGCATTATATGCATCGGCTCCGAATCATGTCTTGGGTCAATAGTTGGGTTTGCCCGCCTCCCATGTTTTGGTACCTTACGTTCCGTTATATCGGCTAAGGTAGCGCTGGGAGAACCACTGCGATTGTGCCCCAGTTGAGCTGGGTTGAGCACCTCAGTGGAGAAAGCTAAAACTGACCGTCATGATAGGGCAAGAGCCGGTCGCTGTTTGAGAGGTTTTTTCGAGTCCCTAAAGACTTATGCCGCTTAGAGCGAGGAGTCGGCTTCGTCCGGCCCAGGCGTGGATAGCGCCCCGAATTCGGTCTTCCGAACACTAGGGGCTTCGCCGAAATTTAAAATTATAGAATTCTATGGCTAAGTGGGAGTATTCAAGCATTATAAGTCCGGTTGCCTTGTTCGTTGTGTTGAGCACCTCCCTCGAAGGACCCAAGAATGGGAACAAGAGCGCTCAAGTTTATCCCGAACACTCCAGCACTCGTGGCATGGGGGCTGAAGCCAATGACTTGCCATCTGTCAAATTTGATAAACGGCCGCACAGAAGGTAATATTTTAAATTAACAAGCGTTGCTTAGCGCATATGAACAAAGTTTTCAGCGCATAGGACAACAAATGCGAGTCTACTCAAAAATTACATCTTTGGAGCACTCATCCGCTATAAGGCGGACACCCTTCAGGACATTCTCATAATACATCTCGGGCTTGCGATACTCCCTGCCCGGTGGTGGAGCGTCCGTCACAAGCTTCTCAGCGTCCATCTTGCCCCAGTGCACTTTAGCACGGGCAAGGGCCCTACGGGCACCTTCGATGCAGACGGAGACGACTTCAATCCGTGGACAGGCGTCCACTAGCCGCCGCACCAGCCCGAAGTAGCTCCAAGGCATGGCCTCCTTCGGCCACACCCGAGCTATGAGGCCCTTCATGGCCTGTTCGGCCACCTTATGGAGCTCGACCAGCTGCTTCAGCTGGTCGCTCAAGGGCACCGGGTGTCCGGCCTCAGCATACTGAGACCAGAATACCTTCTCTGTCGAGCTCCCTTCCTCGGCCCAGTAGAATGCAGCGGCGGTGGACACATTGCGGGGTAGATCTGCGAATGCTCCTGGAGAGCTCCGGATTCGGGTAAGTAACAAGTAATTCACTTTCACGTGCTTGCTTTGCATGAAGAATGCCTTACCCGCTGCTATCCTCTTTAATGCCTCAATTTCCTGGAGGGCTTTTTGGGCTTCGGCCTTAGCGGCTTTGGCACTCTCAAGAGCCGAGGCGAGCTCGGACTCTCGAGTCTTCGAGTCACGCTCCAAACTCTCGTGTTTTTCCATGAGAACCTGGAGCTCTTGCCGCACCTCCGCCACCCGCGCCTCCTGCTTCTCTCGCTCGGTGCGTTCCACGGCCGCATTGCTTTCGGCCTTCGACACCGATTCCTTCAGGGTCGCCACCTTGTTTGTGGCCCCTGCAATACTCACGTTATTCCTGTCATTTTTTGCAACCAAATCCTTTCTATAAGGTATTACTTTAATAAGGTATTACTTACCTTCCTTGTCCTCGAGCTGCTTCTTGGCAAGGCCGAGCTTGTTCTTGGACCGCTCGAGGTCCTGCTTCAATGCATTGACCTCCTTGATCGGTCTGGCGAGAGGTCGGCAAGCGCAGCCTGCATTCCCATATTGACATGCTTATGTTAGACTCCTGCGTATATCTTTTTAGATCCTCGATTCGGCTTTTCTTTCCGAACACCAAACTGAGCATCGAGGCTCTGTCTATGCGGTACTATTTCTACATATCTTAATTACATACCTCAAAGCTTTGTTAGAAGGCTGGTGCAGGCTTCACCAGCCCGCTCTTGGCGGATGAACTTTCGGATCACCGCACTCATAACGGTGCGGTGCTCCTTGTCGTCGGCGCCATTAAGCGCCTCCAGCAAATTATCCGGCGCCTCCGGTTGGACGGAGGTCACCGGCGTCGCAGTCTCGCCCTTCTTACGAAGGGGCCGCCCGCCGGATTCCGGAACCACTAAAGGTTCGGTGCGAGTCCGACCACGGGCGAACTCGAGAACCCTTTGGGGGTTGATCCCCCTCGTGCCCAAAGTCCGGGAGGTTGCCCTGCGGCACCTCCGGAACCTCCTCCTCCTGGTTGGGCCCCTTTTGGGACCCCACCTCGGCATCATCCGCAACACGAGGAGAGGAGACGGCTGGACGCAAAGTGCTATCCACGTCCGATGGCGCCAGGGAGCCGCTCGTTGAAGTATCGAGCCCGTCCTTGGGCGGCCTGCAGGGTATATTCGGCGTTAAGAGATTCTATGCAACAAATGAAGCACCATGAGTTATTCTGGTATCCAGACACTTACGAAGTCGCCAGGGGCTTAGTCCTTGGTGGCCACTCCTCTTCATTGTCGTCAGCGTTGGTGTAGTCCGGGGGGAGGGTCCTTCCCTTCTTGGACCCTTCAGCCTCCCCTGTTGGGGAGGCCTTCCTTTTCTTCTCTCCCCCCACTGGGGGAGAGGCCTCTTTTTTCTCCTCGTCTTCGCGGGAGGAGTTCGCCTTGGTGTCATCGGGACGATGAGTCCGATAACAGCTGACGCCGGGAACTCTTTCGGGTTCCCGTGGCCTTCTTCTTAGCCTTCTTCTCCGGCACCACATAAGGCGCCGGAGCCAGCAGCCCCATTAATTGGGCGTCCGGTGGGTCTTCTGGCAAGGGAGCCGGACAGTTAACCTACCCGGACGTCTTTTGCCAGGCCTGTCAAAGGTAAAGGGAGTTTAGATCCCGCATAGAGTCAAACTACGGAAAATAAGCGTCCTGTAAAGGGTAAAATAGCTTACCTCGCCGGCTTGACACTGCGAGTTGAATCCGCGATCTTCGGTAGCGGATGCAGGAGCCTCGGCGCCCTTGAACAGCACCTTCCAGGCATCTTCGTACGTAGTGTCGAAGGGCCCGCTCAAGGTTCGGTGCTGTGCCGGATCAAACTCCCACAGATTAAAAGCCCGTTGTTGGCACGGGAGGATCCGGCGGATGAGCATGACCTGGACTACGTTGACAAGCTTGAGCTTCTTGTTCATCAAGGTTTGGACGCAGGATTGGAGTCCGGTCAGCTCCTCCGAATCCCCCCATGATAGGCCCTTATCTTTCCAGGAGGTGAGCTGTGTGGGGATGCCAGATCTGAATTCGGGGGCCGCTGCCCATTTAGGGTCACGCGGCTCAGTGATGTAGAACCACCCCGGTTGGCACCCCTTTATGGTCTCCACAAAGGAGCCCTCGAGCCATAGGACGTTGGGCATCTTTCCCACCATGGAACCTCCACACTCCACTTGGCGGTCGCCCACTACCTTCGGCTTGACACTGAAGGTCTTCAGCCATAAGCCGAAGTGGGGCTAGATGCAGAGGAAGGCCTCGCACACGACAATGAACGCCGAGATGTTGAGGATGAAGTTCGGGGCCAGATCGTGGAAATCCAGGCCATAGTAGAACATGAGCCCCCGGACAAATGGATGAAGTGGAAAACCTAATCCGCGGAGGATGTGGGTGAGGAACACCACCCTCTCATGGGGCCCGGGGGGGGATGAGCTGCCCCTCGTCGGGGATCCGATGCGCGATGTCGCTGGACAAGTATCCGGCCTTTCGCAGTGTCACACCCTGATTTTCATGTCACAACACTTAAGTCACTAAATTATGCTAAAATGTGGTTTGACAAAAACTTTTGAGTGTTTTGTCTTTGCTTTGATTGAATGTTTGTCTGCTGTTTGCAAGTGCTCTAAAAATCAAATAAATCCTCCAACTCCTATACTTCATCTCCTTGATCCAAAACCTTTTCCCAATGATCATGCCATGTGTATAGAGCCGTATAGTATTTTCTTACAAAAATAATTTGGCCAAAAAGTATTTTCAAAGATTAGTTTTCCAAAAACCCCTGAATTGAGGTTTGCACTACAAGTACTTAATTAAGGGGTAAAAATCTTTCAAAAATATATTTGACTCCTATTAGATGTAGGACTCCCATAAACCACAAAATATAATTTTAAAAGTTATTTTACTATTTTATTTAAAAGCTTTTTCTTAAGGCCAGAAATGGTCTTTAATAGGGAAAAATTATTTTATTGCTTTAAAAATATTTGACGAAAATCAGGGAAACTCAGTGGACATATATTGTCCATATATAAGAGTTTTAACACATGATCATGTTCAAAATATTGGTCAAATCCCTCAAAAACCCTTTCTAGATATTTCAAGCTTTTGAAATATTTACAAAGGAAATATTCCCCAAAAATTCCAAGAAAATTCTATCATGTCACATATGACATATTTGGTGATCTTGCCAAGTCTCATGTCTTGGAGAACAAGATAACATCATCAAATACCCTCAAAACTATTTCTGTCCATTTTGAAGTTTGAGCAACTTTACATTGCCAAACATTTCCAAATATTCTCAAACCTTGTTAACATTCTCAAATGGTCTAATTATACATCTAGACCAAGTGGCACAAGTTGGAGAACAAGTTATATTTATCAAAGTGCCCCAAAACCCTCTCTGACCAGAATCAAATTTGAACAACTCTACATTACCAACTTTCTATCCTTGATTCCAACTTTTGTGAGAATGATCACATGACCAAATGAGGCCACTACACCAAGTGGTGCATCAAGGAGAATTGATTTGCATGACTAAATCTTGGTAAAGCCATTTCTGCTAATTTCTAGGGTTTACCAAAGTTGCATTGGCAACTTTGCCCAAATGAGCTCAATCTTGGTGGAACATCTTATTTTCTCATGCCATTTGACCTTGTCAAGCCTCATGACAAGGGAAGTCCATTTTCTTGCCCAAACCAACAACAAACACCTTCTGCCATTTTTCCAAAATCATCATTTTGACCACTTCCACTATTCTCCATGAGCTCAACTTGTTACCACAGCCCTCCTAGTCCCCTTGCACGTCCAAAGAGCAATGGCAAATCCACACTCAATTATTGGAGGGTAAAACCCCACTTTCCCTCTCTGGACAACCCTTTTCTCTCTCTCCCTCAACCTCTCTCCTCTCCTAGTGGTTCACGAGGGCATCCAATGCTTCCTCCCCTTTCTTTACTACTCCCTAGCACTGCTGGACACAAGTGGCCGCGCCCACTTTCCCCTTTTTATGCTATGGCATGCCAAGCGTGCTCAGGCCTTCTGCTGCTCCCACACACTGTAGCTGCTCTCTGCCCAAGCCACCCGACCACCTCGAGCCTCCGTCGAGGTGCCTCGGCGTCCGCAACACGCTACGCGGTCGGCCCCCTCCTCTCTCCTCCTCCCCGCGCCTCCGCGCTAGCAGACACCGGGCGCCCGAGCGCGCCAATGGTGCGGCTCACACGCGCGGCACCCTGGCCCTTCCCCCGCTTCTTCTCTCCCCTCCTCTCACCCTAGACCAATCCCACAAACACCCCAGACACGCCCACGCGTGCCCCCGTGGCCTCCAGCAATGGCTAGGAGCTCGCAGGCGCACGAGCCACGGTGCACCTCGCCTCCTCCTACTTAAGGCAGTCCCTGGCCTCCCTCTCTGCTCCATTTGCTCCCCCTCTCTCCCGTGCACCCCCTGGGCCAACCTGCACCTCCTCTCGTGCCCTCCTGCTTCCTCCATGGCTGGAGTGCCGCCGTCGGTCTCCGCCCAAATTCCCGCAAACCAAAGCCTCCCCTCTCCTCCTCTGGACACCAATGGAGCCACCTTGCGCCGGGCGAGGCCCTCCGCCTTTACCTCTTCCTCTAGCGCCCCACAACCCCAGAACCCATCTCACCCGACGCTGCCGTCCGCCGCGGGCAAGGACCTGCTCCCATCCGGCAACGCAGGCACCCGTCGTGGGGTCTCCCCGGTTCGTCTCTCCCCGCTGAGCACGCCGGTGGCTGGACCTCCGAAAACGATGGCCTGTAGCGCCGGCAAGCCGCCGTCGACGCCACCCCTGCCTCTGCTCTGTTCGAGCGGGAGGTTGGGGACGAACCCGACAAGCGGGCCCCGCGCATCAGCGACCCAGCGGCTGGGCCCCGCCGTTTAAGTGGAGACGCCTTCCGCCGTTACCGCCTCCCCCGCGCGAAGGCGTATTTCCAGGGAACCGTCTTCGTCGTGGCCCCTGCGTGCGTGCGGCCGAGCCACTGGGCCGGCCCAGTGGCGCCTGCCTCTAAGCCTCGCCCGGTGCGCGCCGCCGCCGCCCAGATCCAGCCCATCTGGGTAAAACCCTTTCCGCCTTTTTCTTTTCTGTACAGCTTGTAAAATCCATAGATTATTTATTCTAAGTCCAAATTTGATGATTCTAATTTCTGTGAGTTCATAAATTCCTGATCTATCTCATGGTGCAATTTGCACATTTTTCCATAAAGATTTTCTTCACAGATAGTTATCAAATCCCATATTTTTATTTCTGTCATAAACTTTAGAAAATCATAGAAGGCTCAAAATTGATCCAAATTCCATGATTCAAATTCCCAGGTGCATCTAAGTTCAAAACTTAGTTTTTGAACATTTTTAGTAATACTTTCTGTATCACCTCAACTAATGGTCTATTTCTTTGTATATAGCCAACTTTGCAAATTCATAGGAAAATCATCTCAACTCCAAATCCAGTGAAACCAATTCCTAGATGCTTCTAAAATCATCCTTTGTTGAATGGGTGCCTTTGCTCATTTTTCAAAAATATATTTCTGTACACTTCTTGCAAGTCCATAAACCTCTTGATTCCATCATATTGAAATATTCAGAGATGTCCATTTATCAAATCCTAATGAAACCACTTTGGTCATCCCTCATATGACCAGAGGTATCCCAGAAAAGTCCAACTCATGTTTTTAGAGCACTTTTATTTCCTGCCTTGTTGTGTTGCTTATTATGGTTGCTTTCGGCGATAGTTGACGAAGTAGACGGAGTACTTGGAGAAGGACGGAAGATTTCAAGACTCGATGAAACAGTAAGCAGCCCTTTGACCATGTCTATGAAACCCTTTTTATCCATGTCATATAGCTCTTTATTATTGTTGCATCGGAATCATGATGAGATGGTGAACCACGTGGGTTGGTTGCCTCGGTGACTTCCTCGTTGATACTTGCATTGTGCATGGCCCTACCTTCTTATGAGGGTTATGCGGTGGGAGTAGATAGGATGCTAAAGTAGATGCTACGCAAAAAGGGACGGGTTTATGCATGGTGAAGGAGGCAAAGCTTTTTCAAAAGACTTTTCGAAAACCCCGTCGGGTGCCACTTATGCCCGAGGGAGATGATGAGATGGGTGACCACTTGATGACGAAGTGGTGTGCCAAGGAAAGTGTGTGTTGTTTTCAAAACGGATTGGTCGGAGTTGCGACCGTTATTCCAACCTTACATGCGCAACCACTCTACCCTTATATGGGAAAGGGCATTATTGAGTACCTAGACCGATACTAGCTTGGAGCCCGCATTACTAGTGATGGGGGAGAGTTGGTGCTCTCCTTGGGGCGGGTCGTGCTGGTAGGGCGGCCATGACTGTTTTCACAGGGCACCGGACACACCGTTGGTACCCCGTGCCAGTGGTATGTGATAAGTATGGGAGCGAGGCTCCAAGAAATTGTTATGTGAAAAGTGGGCACGGGGGTTACTGCCAATCGTGTGGACTCCATGTTAGTGCGTCTAGGGAAATGTAGTGATCGGGTGCTTACCCCGGGTACTTGAGGTACCGCGGGTCGTGGATGACACGGAGTTCCCCGGATCTAGTGGGTAAAGTGTGCAACCTCTGCAGAGTGTAAAACTATTCGAATAGTCGTGTCCACGGTCAAGGACAGTTGGGTAACCGCTCTTGGGCTACGTCCACTTGTTTACAAACCAAGTGTGTGTGTTGATAAAATGACTTGGGTCGAGTCAAGGGACTTGACATGAATGAGATGGGTTGGTTCCCACTCTATCTATGTTAGATGGGTTGGTGCCCACTCTATTTATGTTGATATCTATAACCTGTCCTCATGGTTACTTGAATTCTCTTGATGCATACCTTACAAAGACGTTGAACATGTCATTGCACTCAAACTAGCTTTCTGCAAAAATTTACCTATATCATGCATTGTTGTATCTTGAACCAAAACATGGGTTGCTTGTGAGTACATTCAAAGTACTCATTGGCTTGCCACTGGTTATTTTAATTGACCAGGCATGGAAGAACCGGAGTTCGAAGAAGAGTTCTTTGGAGAAGAACATGCGAACTAGGACGTTTCCCAGTCAGAATGCCTGTAGGGTTAAGGCTGATGGCATGGGTTCTACTTATCGACGACGATTTCCACTGCTTATGTTTCATTTGATGTTCAGCCCTTATGGCTTTATCAATGTAAGACTTGACCATAATGGTCACAATTTGTGTAAGACGGTATGTATGGATGTAAGACTCTTGTTATTCAGCTTCTGTGTGTTCAGTGAGCATTGATCTCAGGGATCACTGTACACGTGCATTTGGTGATCTCGACTTATGAGTCGGGGTCCCCACAGAGCTGGTATCAGAGCCATCCTGACTGTAGGAAGCCTTAGTTAGCATGGTCGTTAGTTAGGGTAAAACTATTTCCAAAACTAAGATATACTTTCCTCTTCCCCTTCAAAACCCTTGGTCGCCAGAACCCTTATGCCCCTGACCACTGGATTCCTTGCAATCCTCATGGATAATCTAGGAGGAAGATGTCTTGCCAGACGTTCGCCCACATCTCCCGAACACAAGATTGGCGACATCGCAACAAGACGATACCAACAGAAGATACATCCTCGAGGAATGAGGACCTGAAGACCAGGAGATGGTGACACCCTTGACACTGCCCCAAGCTGATGCAACCTTAGCCTACGATGACCAGGGTATAGGATATGCAAGATCAGGGTATACATCACTAGTAGAGCAACCCTGTCCTTACCATTGTTGTGTCGGCAACCACCGGTGGATGAGAACCTGGCCATTTGGTCCGCCTCACTATAGTGAGCAGGAAAACAGTTCTCTTCATCACCCGCTCTCGGTGACGATACTGGCAACAGCGTATCCGGCAGATTGGACCTCTACTATGCCTTGTTAGTGTCATTGCATAAAGGATTACCTACCTGGTACCATCGACGATCTAGAAGACAACAAGGGATCGTCGTGATTAAGAAGACAATAGAAGACCAAGTCAATGCCAGTTATGAGGAGCCACCTTCACCCCATCACTTCAACAGGCAAGAAGTTGTTGAAGACTCTTCAAGCTCAACCAGGATCGTTTCATCAAACAATTACAAGAGACGTAGCAGCGCCTGAGGAAAACCTGGGAGACTGCACGAGGCACAAGGCACGACTATGGAGTCCGAGAACCCCTCGGGTAGGATGAGTCGTGTACCCCCTATGCGCAGTCGAGTCCGTATGATGGTTCGAATAGAACCATGATTGTGTGTTGCTTGTTTTCATTTGTTTGTGTTTTGATATCAGTCGCTCTTTTTGCACTAGGCGACAAGTACGCGACTATATCACCTGCCTTATTTTGTTGTTTGTGTTTGGCCTTTTTGGCACTTGTTTGCTTTCACCAGCACTATAGAACCCCCTTTAGGCATCCCACCTCCTCTATGCTACTTTTCCCTCTCGTCTCTCTCTCTCCTCAACTGAAGACCAGCAAGACAAGGTGCTCCAAGAAACCTGCTTCGGCAACCAACTAGCAATGAAGACTTTTGTTGTAGCCTCCTCGACTAAGTGAAACCCCGTAGAATTATGTTTACACCTCAAGACTAGAACCCTATTCCTAGACCCTTCAAGACATCACGAGATATCCCAGCTCGAACCCTTAACCATGAGCTTAACCTACGGAATTGCAAGAGAACCTGTTAAGCCTCCGTAACCTTGCTTATCACTGGGTTCATTATGGAACTAGTGGACATAGTGAACAAGCACATTATCATCCTAAGATAGCACCAAAACTGACGATGCCATAGGAAGGACCAACCTGAGGATATAGGAATAGAAGGCAAATGACTTGATGAGTTTATATCAATGACTTGAGGAGTTATATGAGACTATTTGGTGGATTATGAGGCATTGATGTTGGTAGATGAAATTGGTGGGATCATGAGTATAGATTAGCATAGCTTTCATTATCCCTGAGTAAATTGGATTTATAGGACTATTATGATCGCAAGCTGAACTCCTAGAAGTGCAAGGATTTGACTTGGGATATTGTTAGGAGATAGCTGATATTACGTAAATGACTTGGGGAACATGTAGGAATTCTCGTTGGACAAGGGATTTGGATTTAAGTAGCAGATTCTAGTTGAATATAGATGCTGAGTATGTCTACATGGTTCGGAGTAAATTAGATTTAGGCTGATGATCTTGATCGTGATACCATGTTTCTCGGTGGACAATAAACTAGGAGATTGGATTAATTGTCGGAGTTTATTTAGGCATCTTTGTGAACTTGACCTTGGAGGTTACTTGACCATGATAATGAAAATTGGTGGACTGACTATAGCAGAGATAGCCTTTTCAAGTGTTTGGGGATTATAAGGACTTTAGGAGATCATGTGAAACACCAGCATAGGCGTTGGATTTGTAGAATTAATGGATTGAGTAGTGATTGATGGGAGTTAACAGGTTGCTGGGGTTGATAGGAAGGAAACAAGATCTTGGAGTGACATACGACGTGTTTCCTTAGGATAGAGATGCACTAGCATGGACCTTGGAAGAATAGGATGAGCACTTGGATTGTCCTGTTTTATTCAAGCTTAGCAACTTATATGCTCTACCCATGGATTTTTAGGGGTAGCCATACATACGAGTTTGGGGATTGTAGACATATATGAATTTGTTAGACCTCCTCTCGAGAGTCGTGAGGACATGAATAACATGAGTAATGATTGGAGCTGGTCTACAGAGTTGATGCTTTCAGTGGTACAAGGTTATTTGTTTAAAGGATTAGATAGAACAATTGGCATCTCAGGGACCGTGCTTAAGGATAAAGATGATAAATGTTCACTCGCACACTAGAATCCTTGAAACCCTTAAGCCCTACCAAGCCATAACATGGTCAGATTATGACCACAGGCTTTGGTTCTAGATCATAAGATCTTGGCCGATACTCGACCATGACCACCACCAATGCCTCAGCCCACTCTACGTACCCCAAATACTTCATAGAGTACTTGGGCAAGTAAATCATCATCCTTACTTGAGGACATGAATGCCCACATGAAGACGAAAGAAGAGTTGATCAGCTGGTTAGGGAACATCCGAAGACCGCCATGTCAAGGAGGAAGAACTATACCAACCACCGTCGTCAAGGAGTGAGTTTCCACGTTGAAGACCGTGCATATCTGCAAGCCACTCCTCTCAAAGGCAACTACGGCCTCATGAAGAAAACTATGCTACTCATGACCTTGAGCTAGCAGCAGTGGTTCATGCCCTGAAGACATGGCGACATTACCTCTTAGGGAAGCGATGTGAGATATACACGGATCACAAAAGTCTGAAGTATATTTTCACTCAAAGGGAATTGAACATGAGGCAAAGAAGATGGCTAGAGTTGATCAAAGATTATGACCTCAGTGTTCAATACCACCCTGGGAAGGCTAATGTGGTAGCAGATGCCATAAGCAGAAAGGCTTTGTCCCTTGAATGCTATGCTTAAGGACAAGCTACCCGCCTTGTATGAAGAACTTGAAAGCTTCGGGTTGGCACTGGTTGCACCAGGATTCTTAGCTAACCTTGAAGTCAAGCCGACCCTGATGGATGAGGTTAAAGAAGCTCAGCATATGGAGCTAAGTGGGAATATTGCCTCCCTTTCGCCGAGTTCTCTTACAACAACAGTTATCAGTCAAGCCTTCAGATGGCACCATTTCAGGTGTTATACGGACGGAAATGCCGCACACCCCTCAATTGGTCAGAAACTGGAGAAGGACTTGTCTTTGGGCCCGATACCCTCCGTGAAGCCGAAGAGCAAGTCCAGCTTGTCAGAGAGCGTTTGAAGACTGCCAAGTCAAGACAAAAGAGCTACGCTGACTCACGTCGTCGAGACATGACCTTCTGGGTTGGAGACCATGTTTATCTCCGGGTCACCCCTCTCAGAGGAACCCAGCACTTCCATGTCAAAGGAAAGCTCGCCCCAAGATTCATCGGCCTTCTTCGAGGACACTCCAAGATTTAACAACCCCCTCCGAGATCGCCACAAGACGAAGAGAAGACAGATACCAACTAGAGTTACCACCTGGCACACCCACTGTGCACAACGTTTTTCCACACGACACCACTCCAGAAACATTTCCAACTTCCTAGCCTGCCTGATCTCTACAAGGATATTGACCACCGAGCCATCGACCCCTAGCCCAATCTAACCTACCGCAAGCTACCCATTGGCAACCTGGATCAAGAAGAGCGTCATACATGAAGCTACAACACCAGGTCCTTCAAGATTCAATGGAGCACCACTCAGAAGCAGAAGCAGTATGAGGACGTGAAGACTACCCCAAATCCAAGTTTCCATACTCCTTTCCGCGCCTAGTCTGGGAATCTCGGGGACGAGATTCTTGTAAGGGGGGTAGGTCTGTCACACCCTGATTTTCATGTCACAACACTTAAGTCACTAAATCATGCTAAAATGTGGTTTGACAAAAACTTTTGAGTGTTTTGTCTTTGCTTTGATTGAATGTTTGTCTGCTGTTTGCAAGTGCTCTAAAAATCAAATAAACCCTCCAACTCCTATACTTCATCTCCTTGATCCAAAACCTTTTCCCAATGATCATGCCATGTGTATAGAGCCGTATAGTATTTTCTTACAAAAACAATTTGGCCAAAAAGTATTTTCAAAGATTAGTTTTCCAAAAACCCCTGAATTGAGGTTTGCACTGCAAGTACTTAATTAAGGGTAGTAAAAATCTTTCCAAAAATATATTTGACTCCTATTAGATGTAGGACTCCCATAAACCACAAAAATATAATTTTAAAAGTTATGTTACTATTTTATTTAAAAGCTTTTTCTTAAGGCCAAAAATGGTCTTTAATAGGGAAAAATTATTTTATTGCTTTAAAAATATTTGACGAAAATCAGGGAAACTCAGTGGACATATATTGTCCATATATAAGAGTTTCAACACATGATCATGTTCAAAATATTGGTCAAATCCCTCAAAAACCCTTTCTAGATATTTCAAGCTTTTGAAATATTTACAAAGGAAATATTCCCCAAAAATTCCAAGAAAATTCTATCATGTCACATATGACATATTTGGTGATCTTGCCAAGTCTCATGTCTTGGAGAACAAGATAACATCATCAAATACCCTCAAAACTATTTCTGTCCATTTTGAAGTTTGAGCAACTTTACGTTGCCAAACATTTCCAAATATTCTCAAACCTTGTGAACATTCTCAAATGGTCTAATTATACATCTAGACCAAGTGGCACAAGTTGGAGAACAAGTTATATTTATCAAAGTGCCCCAAAACCCTCTCTGACCAGAATCAAATTTGAACAACTCTACATTACCAACTTTCTCTCCTTGATTCCAACTTTTGTGAGAATGATCACATGACCAAATGAGGCCGCTACACCAAGTGGTGCATCAAGGAGAATTGATTTGCATGACTAAATCTTGGTAAAGCCATTTCTGCTAATTTCTAGGGTTTACCAAAGTTGCATTGGCAACTTTGCCCAAATGAGCTCAATCTTGGTGGAACATCTTATTTTCTCATGCCATTTGACCCTGTCAAGCCTCATGACAAGGGAAGTCCATTTTATTGCCCAAACCAACAACAAACACCTTCTGCCATTTTTCCAAAATCATCATTTTGACCACTTCTACTATTCTCCATGAGCTCAACTTGTTACCACAGCCCCTCCTAGTCCTCTTGCACGTCCAGTAGCAATGGCAAATCCACAGCTCAATTATTGGAGGGGTAAAACCCCACTTTCCCTCTCTGGACAACCCTTTTCTCTCTCTCCCTCAACCTCTCTCCTCTCCTAGTGGTTCACCAGGGCATCCAATGCTTCCTCCCCTTTCTTTACTACTCCCTAGCACTGCTGGACACAAGTGGTCGCGCCACTTTCCCTTTTTATGCCATGGCATGCCAAAGGCGTGCTCAGAGCTTCCATGGTGCTCCCACACACTGTAGCAGCTCTGCCCCAAGCCACCCGACCACCTCGAGCCTCCCCTCGCGCCGGTCGAGGTGCCTCGGCGTCCGCAAACACGCTCTGCTGGTCGGCCCCTCCTCTCTCCTCCTCCCGCGCCTCCGCTTAGCAGACACCGGCGCCCGGCGCGCCAATGGTGCGGCTCACGCCGCTGCACCCAGCCCTTCCCCGCTTCTTCTTTCCCCTCCTCTCACCCTAGACCAACCCCACGAACACCCCAGACACGCCCACGCGCGCCCCCGTGGCCTCCAGCAACGGCTAGGAGCTCGCCGGCGCACGAGCCACGGTGCACCTCGCCCCCTCCTACTTAAGGCAGTCCCTGGCCTCCCTCTCTGCTCCATTTGCTCCCCCTCTCTCCCGTGCACCCCCTGTGCCAACCTGCACCTCCTCTCGTGCCCTCCTGCTCCCTCCATGGCCGGAGTGCCGCCGTCGGTCTCCGCCCAAATTCCCGCAAACCAAAGCCTCCCCTCTCCTCCTTTGGACACCAATGGAGCCACCGCACGCCGGCAGGCCCCTCCGCCCTTTACCTCTTCCTCTAGCGCCCCACAACCCCAGAACCCATCTCACCCGACGCTGCCGTCCGCCGCGGGCAAGGACCTGCTCCCATCCGGCGACGCAGGCGCCCGTGGTGGGGTCTCCCCGGTTCGTCTCTCCCCGCTGAGCACGCCGGTGGCTGGACCTCCAAAACGGTGGCTCAGAAGCGCGGCAAGCCGCCGACGCCGCCGCCCTGCCTCTGCTCGTTCGGCGGGAGGTTGAGGACGAACCCGACAAGCGGGCCCGTCGTCAGCCGACCAGTGGGCCGGGCCCGCCGTTTAAGTGGAGACGCTTCGCCATTACCGCCTCCCCCTGCAGGCGTATTTCAGAAACCGTCTTCGTCGTGGCCCTCACAGCGTCTTGGCCGAGCCACTGGGCGGCCCGGTGGCGCCGCCTCTAAGCCTCGCCGGTCAAGCCACCGCCGCCAGATCCAGCCCATCTGGTAAAACCCTTTCCCTTTTTTCTTTTCTCAGACAGCTTGTAAAATCCATAGATTATTTATTCTAAGTCCAAATTTGATGATTCTAATTTCGTGAGTTCATAAATTCTGATCTATCACATGGTGCAATTTGCAC
This sequence comes from Aegilops speltoides, assembly GCA_021437245.1. Classification (NCBI taxonomy): domain Eukaryota; kingdom Viridiplantae; phylum Streptophyta; class Magnoliopsida; order Poales; family Poaceae; genus Aegilops; species Aegilops speltoides. Next base: position 78,412,609 of record CM038145.1, on the reverse strand, counting down.
ATTTTTCCATAAAGATTTTCTTCACAGATAGTTATCAAATCCCATATTTTTATTTCATCATAAACTTTAGAAAATCACGAAGGCTCAAAATTGATCCAAATTCCATGATTCAAATTCCTAGGTGCATCTAAGTTCAAAACTTAGTTTTTGAACATTTTTAGTAATACTTTCTGTATCACCTCAACTAATGGTCTATTTCTTTGTATATAGCCAACTTTGCAAATTCATAGGAAAATCATCTCAACTCCAAATCCAGTGAAACCAATTCCTAGATGCTTCTAAAATCATCCTTTGTTGAATGGGTGCCTTGGCTCATTTTTCAAAAATATATTTCTGTACACTTCTTGCAAGTCCATAAACCTCTTGATTCCATCATATTGAAATATTCAGAGATGTCCATTTATCAAATCCTAATGAAACCACTTTGGTCATCCCTCATATGACCAGAGGTATCCCAGAAAAGTCCAACTCATGTTTTTAGAGCACTTTTATTTCCTGCCTTGTTGTGTTGCTTATTATGGTTGCTTTCGACAATAGTTGACGAAGTAGACGGAGTATTTGGAGAAGGACCAGAAGATTTCAAGACTCTGATGAACCAGGCAAGCAGCCCTTTGACCATGTCTATGAAACCCTTTTTATCCATGTCATATAGCTCTTTATTATTGTTGCATCGGAATCATGATGAGATGGTGAACCACGTGGGTTGGTTGCCTCGGTGACTTCCTCGTTGATACTTGCATTGTGCATGGCTCTACCTTCTTATGAGGGTTATGCCGGTGGGAGTAGATAGGATGCTAAAGTAGATGCTACGCAAAAAGGGACGGGTTTATGCATGGTGAAGGAGGCAAAGCTTTTTCAAAAGACTTTTCGAAAACCCCGTCGGGTGCCACTTATGCCCGAGGGAGATGATGAGATGGGTGACCACTTGATGACGAAGTGGTGTGCCAAGGAAAGTGTGTGTTGTTTTCAAAACGGATTGGTCGGAGTTGCGACCGTTATTCCAACCTTACATGCGCAACCACTCTACCCTTATATGGGAAAGGGCATTATTGAGTACCTAGACCGATACTAGCTTGGAGCCCGCATTACTAGTAACGGGGGAGAGTTGGTGCTCTCCCTTGGGACGGGGTCGTGCCAGGTAGGGCGGCCTGACTGTTTTCACAGGGCACCGGACACACCGTTGGTACCCCGTGCCAGTGGTATGTGATAAGTATGGGAGAGAGGCTCCAAGAAATTGTTATGTGAAAAGTGGGCACGGGGGTTACTGCCAATCGAGTGGAATCCATGTTAGTGTCGTCTAGGGAAAGGTAGTGATCGGGTGCTTACCTCGGGTACTTGAGGTACCGCGGGTCGTGGATGACATGGACGTTCCCCGGATCTAGTGGGTAAAGTGTGCAACCTCTGCAGAGTGTAAAACTATTCGAATAGCCGTGTCCACGGTCAAGGACAGTTGGGTAACCGCTCTTGGGCTACGTCCACTTGTTTACAAACCAAGTGTGTGTGTGTGTGTGTGTTGATAAAATGACTTGGGTCGAGTCAAGGGACTTGACATGAATGAGATGGGTTGGTGCCCACTCTATTTATGTTAGATGGGTTGGTGCCCACTCTATTTATGTTGATATCTGTAACCTGTGCTCATGGTTACTTGAATTCTTTTGATGCATACCTTACAAAGACGTTGAACATGTCATTGCACTCAAAACTAGCTTTCTGCAAAAATTTACCTATATCATGCATTGTTGTATCTTGAACCAAAACATGGGTTGCTTGCGAGTACATTCAAAGTACTCATTGGCTTGCCACTGGTTATTTTAATTGACCAGGCATGGAAGAACCGGAGTTCGAAGAAGAGTTCTTTGGAGACGAACATGCGAACTAGGACGTTTCCCAGTCAGAATGCATGTAGGGTTAAGGCTGATGGCATGGGTTCTACTTATCGACGACAATTTCCGCTGCTTATGTTTCATTTGATGTTCAGCCCTTAAGGCTTTATCAATGTAAGACTTGACCATAATGGTCACAATTTGTGTAAGACGGTATGTTTGGATGTAAGACTCTTGTTATTCAGCTTCTGTGTGTTCAGTGAGCATTGATCTCTGGGATCACTGTACACGTGCATTCGGTGATCTCGACTTATGAGTCGGGGTCCCCACACGCAGCCTCTTGATGTGCCCCTCCGTGACAGAGGAGGCCATCCACTTGCCTCCCACTCCGGACATGGCTGGGGAAGGTTGAGGCGAGATGTGCGGACTTGGGCGCTGGAGCTCGAGTACGCGGAAATGGATAAGCAAATGAGGAAGAAGGCGTAGGTAGAAAGGTGGATCCTCATCCCCTTGTATATGGACGGACGAAACTATGCATCCCCAGCAGCCTGGTAAAACTCGCTTGTCTCCCAAGCGCCGTAATCAATGGCGCGGTTGGGTTACCCACGCCCGTATTGATGAGAATCCCGGAATAAGGGGACACGATCTCTGCTTTGACAATACGTGCCAAGGAAACCGCTTCGCTAAACGCGCCGAGGTGGAACAGTAAAAACGATTCGAATAAAGGCTTGGCCGTGGTGTGATGTCACGCCACGGAATACATCAGCAGATTGAACTTGTGTAAAATTATTCTTTCTACGGTGGTATGTGGAACTTATTTTGCAGAGCCGGACACTATCCTTGTTTTCAAAATCTTCTATGAAGTATTTGGAGGAGGAACCCGCCTTGCAATGCCGAAGACAATATGCGTGCCGGACTCATCGTCATTGAAGCCTGGTTCGAGGGCTCTTGAGGAGTCTGGACTAGGGGGTGTCCGGATAGCCGAACTATCATCTTTGGCCGGACCCCTAGACTATGAAGATACAAGATTGAAGACTCCGTCCCGTGTCCGGATGGGACTTTCCTTGGCGTGGAAGGCAAGCTTGGCGATACGGATATGTAGAACCCTAGCCCTCTCCGGTGTCTATATAAACCGGAGGGTTTTAGTCCGTAGGACGAACAACAATCATACCATAGGCTAGCTTCTAGGGTTTAGCCTCTCTGATCTCGTGGTAGATCTACTCTTGTACTACCCATATCAATATTAATCAAGCAGGAGTAGGGTTTTACCTCCACCGAGAGCCCGAACCTGGGTAAAAACATCGTGTCCCTTGTCTCCTGTTACCATCCGCCTAGACACACAGTTCGGGACCCCCTACCCGAGATCCGCCGGTTTTGACACCGACAGCAGGGCTTTGACCTCCACAAACGCTGCCTCGGCTTGAGGAGTCCACTCGAATGTACCGGATTTTTTCATTGGTCGGTAAAGGGGAAGTGCCTTTTCACCGAGACGTGCAATGAACCGACTCAATGCAGCAAGACAACATGTGAGCTTCTGAACATCATGCACACGCATAGGGTGTTTCATTCGGAGAATTGCGCCGATCTTCTCGGGATTGGCATCTACCCCTTACTGGGAAACTAGAAAACCGAGTAACTTTCCTCCGGAACTCCGAATGTGCACTTGGACGGATTCAGCTTGATGTCATATCTTGTCAGATTGGCAAAGGTTTCAGCGAGGTCAGTTAGTAGGTCGGAACTTTGCGTGACTTAACCACGATATCATCCTTATACGCATCCACATTCTGACTGATCTGAGTGAGCGGGCACTTCTGAATCATGTGCATGAATGTGGCACCAGCGTTTTTGAGACCGAATGGCATGGTGACATAGATGAAGGCCGTTTTTATTTTATCTGGCCCATACAGTCAGATCTGATGGTATCCGGAATACGCATCAAGAAAAGACAAACACTCACACCCCGCAGTCGACTCGACTATCTGATCGTTGCGAGGGAGCGAAAAATGATCTTCCGGGCAGGCGCGTTTGATATGCTTGAAGTCAATAATTTTAAACTTTTACAATGATAAAAGAGGATCAACAAGTTTAAATGATGACTGTGCCACATGGTTCCTAAAGAGAGCATGATCCCAACAAAAAGAACATAAACTTGTGATCAGATCACTTATTTACAAAAATAAAGCAATGATAATATTTTATCGATCTCACCAAAGGAACATACCACCGATCCCGAGAACATGGTATACACCCGGCTTGACCAATTCTTAGTTTTTTTGTTTGTCTCCCCAAAGGAACATACCACCGATCCCGAGAACATGGTATACACCTGGTTCGACAATTACATTTTTTTATTTTTAGTTACTGCCCAAGTTAACCCGATTTCACATGCCACCGATCCAGGAACATGACATGCTCTTGTAGGTATTCAGACTTATTTATTCATTATTACTTTTTTAAATGAACAACGATAAGCACAACAATAGGAATCATCACTTCTCCATGTCTGGTTCACATGCTACCGATCCAGGGAACATAGCTTGCTAATCCATAGTGGTTAGGTGATTGCTCTCAATGGGAACACATTAGGCACAAACTCAACATCTGACACTTAATGATCTATGTGTATCGAGGTAAAAGCAGAAAATGATTAAGTTTTCTAGTGTACTAGGGATTTGAGCACTCAAAACTAATAGCTTTCACTACTTTCAGCAACGCAAACAGGGTGTAGATCACTAGTTTACAAGGCATTCAACAATCAATTCGCGTATTCTCATCAAGCACCATATGTCAATTAAAATTCAGTGGGGCAACATTGAAGACATGGCTTAAGCAACCTAAATAACATTTGATTTCAGCATTTATCAATGCATGATATACTGGGAATGGGTCATGAAACAGCTCACGGGCACTATGAAGTAGCACTTGCTTGATCACTCTCTAAGCTGCTGCTCCTCTCCTTTTGCTTCTCTATCCTCATGCTGCTCCACTTCGCTCTTCCTCATGTGTGCTCTTTGCTTCTCCTCATCACCATGCCGTGAATCCACCAGATCCCATGGAATGTCATCTCGAACTTGGTCACCAGAATGAATGCCGCATGCGTAAACCCGAAGAACACTCAACAAACAAGCCAATACAAATGATAGGGACAATGCCCTCTAAGTCATCGATAGAGTATCCTATCACATAAGCATATCTATTGAGCATATCATGTCGCATGGTGCATAGGCAGTATCCATGATATGGCATATCTTGTCGAGAAAGCTGAGATCATACCTGAGATAGTTAGGAAGAAGCTTCAGGACTACCTCCATTGAAGATACCAAGTGAGGTGTGGTAGTAGAAATTTCCACCGGACTCGTGTCAACAAGTGAAATAGAGCTTGACTCCTTGACATCCGAATCCACCTCACCATAATCAACCATGAAGCTCTCCATCTCGGGATCAAGTGTCAAGAATCAATGCGCTAACATCATCAAAGGCGAACTTCTCCATATCCGCTCTAGCAAAGACATGATCAATATCAACTAAAGGTGACTCCTCAATATCAAAAGCAACGAATCGCAGCTCTGGCTCATCCATGGAAGAATCATCACAATGCAAAACTGAATCTCCAACACTAGTATCCGGATGATCTCAGAGCGTGTGTGTCAACTAGAATGGTGTCATCATCGTCAAATATAATCCATGCAAGCTCAACCTTGTCACACCGAGATAGAGGCTCGTGCTTTTGTGTAAGAATTGGTGGTTGAGGTGTAGTGATTTGTTGCAAGCAAACCAATGAATCGCATATGGGCTTCTTATTGTACCACCGGTTGGTGGAAAGCTATGCTCTCAATCGCCAGAAAAGCTTCATCAAGTGTCTTGTTTGTAATAGCTCCACCACGCCATATCGACGTAAGCTCGAGTGTCCAAGTCAATCCTCTATAGAATATCTGCAGCTCTAACCATCTCTCGAGCCCATGATTAGGACATCTCTGAATAAGGCTTTGTATCTCTCCCAAGCATCATACAAGCTCTCGCCTTCACGCCGAATCTAAATTGAAGATCTCATCTCAATTGCGGATCGCTTGTGTAGTGGGAAATATTTATCCAAGAAAGCTCGCGATATCTCATTCCAAGCTGTATGACCTTGATGGCAAGGATCGTAACCAAGCACGAGCATCATCACGGAGGAGAATGTGAACAACTCGCACATGATTGCATCTTGAGGAACTCTATGGTACTTGATCAGATCTCAATACTCCATGACTCGGTGTAAGTGCTCATAGGGATCCTCGAGGCGATCCTCCAAGCTGTTGTTGTTGAACCAAAGCAATAAGACCAAAGCTTGACTCAAAATTCTCTACCTCAATAGTTGGCCAAACCGGTCCTGTGATATAACATTGACTACTTGGCATCCAAAGATCACGAAGCATGCCATATCTTAACCAAGTGTAGCTATAGAACAACCTGCAAAGATTTATGATTCCCTACACACACTCATAAACAGTAAACATTAGTCAGAAGGTTAGTATCCTAATAAGCCGAAGCAACAATGGGGGAAAATAGAAGAAAAACACTGAAGATGAAATACACGACAAATTGAACAAGGAACTAAAGTAAACCTAGTCTATAGCCTAACACAATCGCTCGACGTAAGTCTGCGGCAACGGCGCCAAATTGATCAATTAAAAGTACAGCGGGATGTTTCGCCCGAACTGCGAGTGTCGTGTTCTCCACAGGGACTAGACGATCAGCAATGATGCTTGACTAAAGCTAGGCTAGACAATTTAAGTGACGATTACTGGGAAAATAAACCTAAAGTATCAAGATCGTTTCGGAAAATCGGCGACAAAGTAAGCGAAAAGAAGCAAAGGGAGATTCAGATTATACTCTCTGTCTTTTTGGTATTATTTTTTATTTGCATGAGAAACTAAAACAGTAACACAAAGGGAACAACAGGACATGAACACATAAAGCAGAATGGAAATGGTTCACATTACAAACATATTTGTCAGAGACAAAGCTATCACAGAGACTGAAGATTAAACACACACAAAGTTAACTAGTACTGGAAGTTAACTAGTACAGGGGACTAGTACACAAGGTGAACACACATATATGCTAGCAGACCGGTAATTCACACATCAAATCAAACATACCAAATATTATCCAAACAACTAGACATTAACTAGTCAGAGCGCATAATAAAATGCACTATATTTCACAAGTACGAAACTGAACAATTGTCAGATTGCAAGCTCTTATCAAATCTGAATATTACATGAACTAAACATCTCAATTCTGAATATTCCAAAGTACTGAACAATAAACTTCTCAAGATTACAGAAATTTGAGATCGGAGAGAGAGAGAGAGAGAAGCAGCAGCAGCAGCAAGTTGGAGGAGAGCAGCAGCAGTTTTCTGGTTCAGAGAAAATTAGGAGGAGCAGCGGAGCAAGAGAAGGAGGCAGCAGCAGGAAGTTGGAGAAGGGAGAAGCAGCAGTAGAAGAGAAGAAGCAGAGGTAGCAGCAGTTTAGTGGAGGAAGCAGAGCAGCAGCAGATCGGCGCAAGAAGAGCAGCAGCAGGGGGACGTGAGAGGAAGGAGTAGCAGCAAGGAGAGGGAGAAGAAGAAGCAGAGGCGTGGGGAGGTTAGAGAGAAAGCAGCAGCAGAATTTGGGGGAAGAAGAAAGGTGGAGGAGCAGCAGCAGTTCGGACGTGGGGAGGAGAAGAGCATCGGGGGCGCGAGATGGTGGATGATGCAGCGGCGGCTGGTGGAGATGGCACGGTGGAACTAGTGGATGGATGGGAGGTGGAGGCGCACCACGACGCCGGCCTGGCCATGGCGGCGGCCGGAGTTGGAGAAGGAGGGGTGAGAGAGAGAGAGATGTGCCAGGCCCGAAGGGAATTGAGGCTGCGCTAGGGATTTTGATCCCCTCCCCTGTTCTGCCACTTTACGTTTTGGCCCTGCTATTTCTCTTCTTTCTTCCCAAGTTGGTCCTGCCATCTATAGCTTGGCCCCTTAATTACTTCAATTCTTCTCGCTCAAGTCCCTTTCTTCACTTCTTTCCTGCCCTTCTCTCTTCTCAATAGCCAATTTGTCCGAATCTTGAAGTTTATAGTGCCTTTGCGCACTTTTCTGCAAAATAATCAAATGACAAGTAAATGATCTTTTATATGATTTTCATTCAAATATATCATAGTTCATAACAAGAATGGATCGTTGGATCACAATAAATGGTGTGTTTGTGTGCCAAAATGTGAATAGGAAATGTACTTATCAACGGGTTTAGCCTTGGAGTCGACATGCAAACGGTGCTCAGCCAGCCCCCTGGGCACACCTGGCATGTCTGATGGTTTCCATGCGAAGATGTCCCAGTTCTCACGGAGGAACTGGATGAGCACGACTTCCTATTTACTGTCGAGTGTTGTTGAGATGTGGGTTGGAGCAGCTGTGGGATCTTCCGAGTGGATCTGAACTGGTTTCATCTCCCCAGCCGGCTGAAACGCGGACTCAAAAGCAGGCTTCTTGGAACGGAGCAATTCACTCGGATCGGCATTCATCTTGTACTCTTCCTGTTCCACCACTGCCATTTGCTCGTCAGCGATCTTGGAACCCTTCTGGAGGCATTCCTCAACTCTCTATCTATTACCAGTGACCATGATCACACCTTTGGGCCCGGGCATCTTAAGTTTGAGATAAACGTAGCATGGACGGGCCATGAAACGAGCATATGCCGGCCTGCCCAGAATAGCATGATAGGCACTGCGGAAATCTACCACTTCAAACGTTAACTTTTCCTTGTGAAAATTCTTGGAATCGCCAAAAACCACGTCCAAAGCAATCTGCCCGAGTGATTTCCCCTTCTTTCCTGGGATGACTCTATGAAACTGCATGTTGCTCTCAATGAGTCGGGACATCAAAATGCCCATCCCCTGGAGGGTTTCTGCATAAAGAATGTTCAATCCACTACCACCATCCATGAGAACTTTATGCAGTCGAGTGCCTCCAACAACTGGGTTGACCACCAAAGCTTGCCGCCCGGGGGTAGCAACGTGAGCTGGGTGATCTAACTGGTCGAAGGTGATAGGAGTCTTTGACCACTTGAGGTATCACTGGTACGTGTCGGTGCTATACAAACGGTTTTTATCCCCTTTCCGCAGCGGCATTTGGAACCGTCGCCAAGTGAGTGTGGGCGATAGGGGGGTCCTTCCCACACGACCCAGAAACCGTCGGGGATAGGGAGCTTTGATGCATATAGTTGTCCCTATATAACCATTTCCGATATCTCAAATATCCCAAACGCTTCATCCTTGCTACTCGTTTGTGCTCGCATTGCCATTGCAGTTGGAGTTTTGTGGTTTTACCTAAAAGCAGGTAGATTCTAGACACGGGAGTTTCCAGGCAAGTACCAAACTGGCTCTATGTTTACAATGCCTGGTACATCACAAATAGTTCATGATTATAAACCATGTACAAAAGATAGACAATCACACACATTTAGTTTTCCCACACCGTATGTGATAGTGTCTGACATCACACATGCTTTGCAAATGGCAACTGTGTGCATTATTACACACGTTTCCTCTCCGTGAACCATGTCGAATTATGATGTATATCGCACATGATGTGCTTTATTAACCGTGTGTGCCGTAATGGCCTGCACACCGTAATTTTGCCCTAATTTAATTGTTGCTATTTAAAATTGTACCTAATTTAAACTTGAAAGTAGGCTATAGCTTTATCCATATCCATTACGTTCGAACAACCAATGCATTATTCGATTCACAAGTACATATCTTTAAGAATTACATAAGCACCAAATAAAGAATGATGAACTAGGGTTCTATACTTGTACTATTACAAATGGTAAAGAAAGAGGCGACAAACATTCTGGTTGCTGAATAAGGTGAAGTGGAATGGCCCTATTGTGCTCTCCTGGATGCAGAAGGCATGCATGACTCTAGTCCAACCTCTTGAAATGGCTGGCCGCCAATCATGTAGTTTGAGAGGTAATCTTGAGTAAACTGCTTCAGGATCCACTTCAAAGGAAAAAAGATTCAGACATTGTCATCTAACACAACTCATTACGGGTAGTAGAAAGAAGGCTATAGGGTTCTTACTTACCATCCTGTAGTTCACTATTGTCTTGCATAAAGTGTAAACAAATAGTTCAATTGGCATCTTTTGACCCATTTTAATAACAATCTTTATCAGTTTCCTCACTTGATGCTGGTTCAAGAATATCTCATTGCCCCATACGCAGAAAGGGTCAAAGTGTGGATCTTTGGCAATGACATATGTACCTAAAAGCACCAAGTTAATATTAGAAGGTAAACAACAATTGCAAAATGATGTAGTACAACACTCCCTCCATCCCATTATATAAGATTTTATTACATGTATATCTAGACATCATCAGAACATTAAGGTAACACTCTTCCTTGTTGCTATGTAGCCTGGGATTGCATCTTTAGTCATTCACCACAATGCATGTTGCTATGTAGCCTCAAATATATTAAATATGGCCCTAGTTAACCTACTGATAAATGGGTTACAGATATATTCAGTGAAATGTTCGATTCGATGATTAATACGTTATCAGCCCAGGCTATATGGTACAAGCTACCGATATCCTGAATAGTGAGTACATCTACGCAGTGCGATGAAACTAACATCAATGGAAAACAACACTATTCTCAATATTTTCATGTATGAGTACATATAAAGGCATGTTCATCACAACAGGCTAAACGTCAACCAAATATATCCTAGCTTCAGTGTGCAGGAGGGTGGCATCAACCCTAAGCATCGTCTCGCCCCCTGCCGCCGGCGTCGCAGTCGGGGCCTCTCCCTGGGCGGCGACGGAGGCGACCTCCTGCAGGCTTCGGAGGCTTCTCCCGCGTTGCCTCCAGCGTGCCCGCGAGGGGCTCCGGCGAGGCGCCCACCAGCGCTGTGGAGCACAGACAGATAACTAACCCTAGGTGAGATGACTGGAAGCGTTGAGATGAACGGGGTACACGATGGATCCTCTTAGGGTCTGGTGTTACCTTGGATGAGGGAGAAGTCGAGGGCCTCATCACCGGCGTGGGCGTCGACAACCTAGTGCCAGTGGGCAGCGAGCGGAGGGGGCCGACATTTTGGGAGGAGTTTGTAGATCAGATACAAGTGCCTGGCGCGGCATGGAGTTTTCTATGTGACTATGAAAAAATGGAAAGGTGTGTTAACTACATCAGGCATAACATTTAAAAACAAGCAAATAGTCATTCAAACTAGTATTGTGCAGGTCTAAAGTACACTAGTTATTGTTAAAAAATGAAAAGGCATGTTAACTGCAATATCCTTAACAACAACCAAATATCGTAATTCATAGTGGTATTATTGAAACTGTTATTGATGAAATTGAACTGCACGGCAAATAGTTTCACATATAGAGCATCACATTGTGAAGAACTGAAATAAACAAGGCATAAGCCCATCTCTAGCCGGACCCTTAAAAGTTAAAGGACTAAAACCCTTAGTGAATATATATATACTCCAGCAATTTTTGGCCGTTTCTAGTCGATCCCCTAAACTTAACGTTGTAAACTTCAATTTTGATCAATTTCAAAGCAGGTTCAACTGAAAGTAGCATGCATTCAAACATAAACATAGATAGTTTTGCATAACCAAACATAAAAACATAAATTTAAACTAAGCTAAACTACTTTCGATCGAAGTGGAGGTCGAGCCAATCCTTCCTCATTAGGTACAGTGTGCCATGAGCCGGGTCCGGGCCGGTGCCATCATCGGGGTCGTTGGGGAAGACACTCCTCCACTCGTCGACGTCGATCTTCTCGTCCTTGCCACCCACCTCGACGCCTTTCGCGCCGCTGTCCTCGCCGCCTTCGACCTCGTCATCGAAGGAGAGCAGGATAACCTCGCCGCCCTCCGCGCCTACAACGATCGCCCGCTCCGCCTCCATGAGCTTCAGGTGCTGTCGGCGGAGCTCTTGCATGTAGGCCTCGTCCGCGGCCTCGGCCTCAAGGCTCTCCCATGCCTCGCGGTCCTCCTGTGCCATAGCCGAGCTCACCACCCCTGGCTCCAGTGGAACGAGGTCGACCGGACGTGTGCCGAAGGGCAAATTGAGCCTAGCCGCCGCACCGTGGTGGCGGACCTGCCAGCGGTCATACTCCATGGTTGTGAGCTCGACCGTGTGGAAGCTACCAAGCCACCGGCGGGTGTGGGTCTTTTAATCTTTAATCTCGGCAACCACGTCCCCCATCGCCGCTGCCAGACCCCGAGGTAGGACCTCATCGACTGTCGGGTCTGAGGGAGGACGGGGAAGACCTCGAACCGGCATAGGGGCGCGGTGGTGGGCAGATTGGGGGACCGGTGATGGCGGATCGATAAAGAGCCCGCGAAGGACGACGAAGACACCATGGCAGCCACCTCACCGGCTGATACATCTCCAACATATCTATAATTTTTGATTGTTCCATGCTGTTATATTATCATTCTTGGATGTTTTACAATCATTTTATAATAATTTAATATCATTTTTTGGTACTAACCTATTGACATAGTGCCCAGTGCTAGTTGCTGTTTTCTGCATGTTTTTTACATCACAGGAAATCAATACCAAACGGAGTCCAAATGAAGCAAAACTTTTTGTGGATGTTTTTGGACCACAAGACATCCAGTGGGCCAAAGAAGCACCGAAGAGGGAGCCTGAGGTGAGCATAAGACACCAGGGCGCGCCTGGAGGCCCAGGCACGCCCTGGTGGGTTGTGCCCACCTCGGTGGCCTCCCGCACCACCTCTTTGCTCTATAAATACCCCAATATTCCACAAACCCTAGGGGAGTCGACGAAAATCAATTCCATCTGCCGCAAGTTCCAGAACCACCAGATTCAATCTAGACACCATCACGGAGGGGTTCATCATGTCCATTAATTGGTGCCTCTCCGATGATGCGTGAGTAATTCATTATAGACCTACGGGTCGGCTTCCTCTCTCTCTCTTTTGATTCTCAATACAATGGTCTCTTGGAGATCCATATGATGTAACTCTTTTTGCGGTGTGTTTGTTGGATCCGATGAACTTTGAGTTTATGATCAGATCTATCTTTTTATCCCTGAAAGTTATTTGAGTCGTTTTTGATCTCTTATATGCATGATTGCTTATAGCCTCGTATTTCTTCTCCAATATTTGGGTTTTGTTTGGCCAGCTTGATCTATTTATCTTGCAATAAGAAGAGGTGCTTTGTGATGGTTTCGATCTTACAGTGCTTGATCCCAGTGACAGAAGGGGAACCGACACGTATGTATCGTTGCTATTAAGGCTAACAAGATGGAGTCTATTTCTACATAAATAGATCTTGTCTACATCATGTCATCGTTCTTATTGCATTACTCCATTTCTCCATGAACTTAATACACTAGATGCATGCTGGATAGTGGTCGATGTGTGGAGTAATAGTAGTAGATGCAGGCAGGAGTCGGTCTACTAATCTTGGACGTGATGCCTATATAATGATCATTGCATGGATATCGTCATGATTATTTGAAGTTCTATCAATTTCCCGATAGTAATTCGTTTACCCATCGTTTGCTATTTTTCTCAAGAGAAGCCACTAGTAAATCTACGGCCCCCGGGTCTCTTCTTTATTATATTTGCCTTCACGATCTATTTTTATTTGCTTTTATTTTCAGATCTATTAAACCAAAAATACAAAAATACCTTGCTGTAATTTATTCTTATTCATTTTATTGCGCGTTCCCGCGAGATTTATTTATTCATTCTATCATATTTTTATCCAGTCTACTTGCCAATTTCTGGCGCCGTTGCCCGAAAGGGATTGACAACCCCTTTAATACATCGGGTTGCGAGTATTTGTTATTTGTGTGCAGGTGCCGTTTACATAGTGTTGCATGGTTCTCCTACTGGTTCGATAACCTTGGTCTCATCACTGAAGGAAATACCTACCATTGCTGTGCTGCATCATCCCGTCCTCTTTGGGGAAATACCGACGTAGTTCAAGCAAACATCACCGGCGTCGGGTGAAGAGGCCGCGATAAACTTCTTTTTGGCCATTGGATCCTTGAGCTCCACGGCACACAGGCAAAGGTTGAGGATGGAGGCGGCGGCGATGTCGGCGACCTACCAATGGTTTCGGCGGTGGTGTGTGTCTGTATGAGCGGAGGTTTTGGGGAGTGTGTGGTGTGTGTGGAGGGGGGGGGCAAGGTGGTGTTTGAGGAAATACCGCGACAACTGAAAATTTTACTAGGCGGGAGTAACAAGGTGGGCCTACTGAAAATTTGGATCAAGGGCGAGTAGATATTTTTGAGATTGCGAGGGATGCAGAGGAAGGTGTCAAACATTAAAACCTTCCAGGCGGTAGATATTTTTGAGACTACGATGCAGTAGATATTTTCGACACCGGGAGGCAAGCCTCGTGGAGCCCAATCTACTGTGATGATGTGAGGGACTACAGGGCACGGGCGTGGCACACGGGTAGTATGACTGACCGTGTCTGTTGTGTACCCAATCGCAGACGGTTTCTACATCCAACTCGTGTGCTGCTTACAAATTTGGCAAAAAGAATAACGCGATAGAGGGTTAGAACACGAACACACTTACATGTGGACCAAATATATGTATGAAAGGGTGGTTTGATGTTCGAATACCCAATGCACAACTTTGATGTGGCACCTACTGCACAAAAGCACAGTATTGCTAGTCAGCCATCCCCTACGAACCCCACTTCGTGTTGGCGGTAAGGGAATACTAGCTACAAATGCATGCCCCTAAATAGCTAGGTCTGAAATCTCACCCTATTGATACGTCTCCAACATATCTATATTTTTTGACTGTTCCATGTTGTTGTATTATCATTCTTGGATGTTTTACAATCATTTTATATCATTTTTTGGGACTAACCTATTGACATAGTTCCCAGTGCCAATTGTTGTTTTCTGCTTCTTTTTTTGCATTGCAGGAAATCAATATCAAACGGAGTCCAAATGCAGCGAAACTTTTTGTGGATTTTTTTGGACCAGAAGACATCCAGTGGGCCAAAGAAGTATCAAAGAGGGAGCTCGAGGTGAGCACAAGACACCAGGGCGCGCCTGGAGGCCCAGGCGTGCCCTGGTGGGTTGTGCCCACCTCGGTGGCCTCCCACACCGTCTCTTTGCTCTAAAAATACCCCAATATTCCAGAAACCCTAGGGGAGTCGACGAATATCTATTCCAGCCGCCACAAGTTCCAGAACCATCAGATCCAATCTAGACACCATCACAGAGGGGTTCATCATCCTCATTGGTGCCTCTCCGATGATGCGCGAGTAATTCACTGTAGACCTACGGGTCCATAGTTAGTAGCTGGATGGCTTCCTATCTCTCTTTTGATTCTCAATACAATGGTCTCTTGGAGATCTATTCGATGTAACTCTTTTTGCGGTGTGTTTGTTGGGATCTGATGAACTTCTAGTTTATGATCAGATCTATGTTTTTATCCATGAAAGTTATTTTAGTCTTTTGATCTCCTATATGCATGATTACTTATAGCCTCGTATTTCTTCTTTGAATCTTTGGTTTAGTTAGGCCATGGGAAGAGGTGCTTTGTGATGGGTTCGATCTTACTGTGCTTGATCCTAGTGACAGAAGGGGAACCGACACGTATGTATCATTGCTATTAAGGATAACAAGATGGGGTCTATTTCTATATAAATAGATCTTGTCTACATCATGTCATCGTTCTTATTGCATTACTCTATTTCTCCATGAACTTAATATACTAGATGCATGCTGGATAGCGGTCGATGTGTGGAGTAATAGTAGTAGATGCAGGCAGGAGTCTGTCTACTAATCTTGACGTGATGCCTATATAATGATCATTTCCTGGATATCGTCATGATTATTTGAAGTTTTATCAATTGCCCAACAGTAATTTGTTTACCCACTGTATGCTATTTTTCTCGAGAGAAGCCACTAGTGAAATCTACAGCCCCTGTCTCTCTTCTTTATTATATTTGCCTTTGCAATATATTTTCATTTGCTTTTATTTTCAGATCTATTAGTCCAAAAATACAAAATACCTTTCTGCAATTTTTATTTATTTACTTTATCTTGCCTTCCCGCTAGATCTATTTATCCAATCTACTATAATCTTACCTATCTTTTTACCCGTGAGGGATTGACAACCCCTCTCTACGTCGGGTTGCAAGTATTTGTTCTTTGTGTGCAGGAGCTGTTTACGTGGTGTTGCGTGCTTCTCCTACTGGTTCGATAACCTTGATCTCATCACTGAGGGAAATACCTGCCGTAGCTGTGCTGCATCATCCCTTCCTCTTTGGGAAAGACCGACGTAGTTCAAGCCGCATCACCTACCATAACACAAAACCTATAGGAGTCCATCATACATACATATATATATATATATATATATAGCCTCTATTCTACTAATATTAGCAGAATAGTTATTCTGATAACACTTCCACACTGCATGCTCAATGCAAGTGCACTGCATCTGCTTTACGATGAGCACTGCAATGCAAAATGGTAGAACTGCTTCATTTTCTGGTGGTCGACCCGCGTATTCTGTGTTGAATCGGGTGTTGCGGGATTATTTCATTTGTTTCTGGGTGCCATTTGACTTGTTTTCATTGTAATTTGCTGCAAAAACGACTAAAATCTGGGTAAACCGAGGGATTTTGCGGACGAGGTTTGCTCTTTGTGATTTTTTGCGTTCGTGTCGGATGTGATTTTTTGGCCGTCAAATGTTGTTTTTTAGTATTAATTCTTTGATATCGTTCATTTAATCGCTCCCTTTACTCTAGAATTTGTGTAATTTTTAGGAGTTAGTTTTCAATTCATGTGAATTTGATTGTGTGGGCGGGTGAGTTTCGTCCGCTCCTTTGTTCTTGTCGATTTTTTGGATTTTGTTGCATCGATGCATTTTTTAATCTTGTAATTACTATCACTGTTGGTTTTAATTCATTGTATTGCAGCTATAATCTTCATTTTTTGAATTGCAATTTTTAAAGAAAAGTGGATGCGGTTCATCCAGTGACCTTGTGTTTGCGGGGTGTTTTTCGATAGTTTAGTGGTTGGACAAGTTTAGGCGAGTTATGGAAGTGCGAATGAATGTGCACCTCTGTTAGTCTCCCACATGTCTGGATTTCTACTGCTTTAATTTGATTGTTGTAGTTCTGGCATACGTTGTAGTGCACTGCATTTTCGTTAGTAGTGTACTTCGTTGTAGCTGCATTACAGTGGTCATGGCAGCTTATGAGATTTCTCTTTTTCTTAAACTACATTCTGTGTTTTTGAGGACTGCATAGTATGCACTTTTGAACTACTTTGGCAGTATGGTTAATCTTCTATTCTGCTATTAGAATAGATGGTCCATTATATAATTTGTTAGCTGAATAGTTATTATGACAATTTTCTTGAAATGCATAGTATTATAATTCTTTTGAACATCATATGTTAACTGCAAAGTTTTGAGCATTCGCATTGCATTTTTACTGTTCAGAGGACTACATTTTTTTATATCTAGTACCACACTATGTGTATGAGAGAACTGCATTTCTGCCAGCAACAACCTGTCTAAAAAGGGTGATAAATTGATGCAGATGAGGTTGCATACTTTAAATAGACACTGTTCAAAGTGTCTGATGGACATAATATTTAAAAGCATACAACATAAGAAAAGCATTAGAAATATGCCACTGATGGCTTGCTTCATCTGAGACAGCCCTACAGTGCAAATATTGTAAACATTAGGGAGTCTTCTTCTTTGTAGAAAAACACCATGGCCACTTCTCCAACCTCAAAGGCATTCTGGGAGACAAAATCTTTCCAACCAGTAGTTATGTTGATGCAGTCTTCAGAGTCGATGTGGTAGTCAGCTTGCATGTCTGCATACCCATTCTTGTGATCTGTCTCCAAAGTAACCTTCTCTGAACTCGAAGCTGGAAATTTTATTGTGGATGGGAGCTTCTACATTTTGGAATGGACGGAAAAAGAATTTTATAAGTAAACAACAACTGTTTTTCTTTATACTTAGGATGATCTGTTTATGTTGATTTAAATATGTACATATATATGACTACTATTTTTATAAAGTAGTTGCAATGTATGAACAAACTTATATACGGAATTGACCTGTAGTTTTAGTAGGATATAATTATACTATGACATGATTGTACAGCAAGGTCATTTACAGTGTACTTCACTAGCATGTTAAGAGAACTGCAACACTGATCTATTGACCCTATTTTTTGTTCGTGTGTTGGTGTTCTGGTGTAACTAGTTTCGATACCTGGTGTGATACTGAAGAAAAAATAGGTGGAACTATCTAGTCTTAATAGCTAACAAATCCGAACAACAATACAAATTATGTTTGTATTTGTTGATACTGCTGAACAAATTGATGGAAATATACATTCAGATGTGGATTTGTAGGCCAGATTGTGTAAAAAATTGTGAGGGAAAAACATACCCAACTTTCCTGCAGGTCTACAGGTGTGAGGCGATGAAGAAATGGTGCCCGAAACCCCCTGTTGGGTATCATCAGGCACCCGAGCATGCTGCGCCACTCGGTGTTGGTGAGCTCTAGACCCTCTGCGTACACGCATGTGTCCGCTACTGGCGCAATCCTTGCCAAACACCCGCACGAACAGTCCATGGCGGGTTCAGTGGAATTTCAGAGAAAAGCTGGGGATGGGAGGAACCCTAGATCTACGATTTGAAGAAAAATAGGAACGGGGGGAGGAGTTGTATTGATGTCGAGCACGAATGGATAGGTTTTTATGCAGCCAATCGAACAACGGAAGTAATAAATGTTGTGGTTGGTGTTAGGTGGAGGATTGATTCTGATCCAATCTACGCGAAAGCGTTTGAGAAGCAACAACACTGCTTATTTGAATCTAGCAAACTGCATTGTCGTATTACAACAAACTGCAGAATGCATGGATTGTGTTTGTTTTTTATTTTTCTAGTTATTGTTTATATTTTTATTGGGTCGTGGTTTTTTGTGGTATGTGGGAATTTTTTTTAATTTTCAGCGGCCTCTCTTTTGCGTGCTGGGCCTGTGTTTCGGTAGCAAAAACACATTCGGCCCAATTAAGCCTGCCAGCACGGCTGGCTCCCGGTGCGCTGTGTGTGGGCGGTATAGTTTAGTCCCACCTCGCCTGCGGAGAGCGCGCTCGGCCTGTTTATAAGCGGTTGCGAGGCAGCCATCTCGAACTCCTCTGGTTACTTATTTGGGCGCTTATACATGACACTCGCTTCTCTATCCTCTCTGACCTATGGGCCCATGTGTGCCCGACAACATGCATCCTGGCTCAGAACGACTTGCCTACTGTGGGTGCAAACCTACTACGAGACTGGTTGGGGCCGGTTGCACTTGGGTGGTCAATATTTTTTTAATTTTTTCCCTCTTACGTATTTTTTTCAATACAGGGGCGTGCACTGCTTAGTAAATCATCTTGCACTGCATTGATCTTGCACTGCATTGCTTATTTATTCATGTATGTATTCTAAAACTGTATTTTCTAATGATACCGCACTGCTTCCTCTAAACAAATGCACTGCATTTGTCAGAGCTGCCTACTGCATCTGTTTTTGTGTGTACTTGCTGCAGTCCTTGGCACGGGAGGGGTGGGGGTTGGGGGGCCCCTGCATTTTTTTAATTTTGAGCGGCCTCTCTTTTTGCGTGTTGGGCTTGTGTTTTTCCTCTTACGTATTACTTTCTAATATACGGTATGCAGTGTTTTCTTAGTTCTGTGTGTACTGCATTCATCAGATTAGTGTACTCATGTGCCCACATTTTTGCAGTACATATGCAGGATCATTTTTGCTCTGAGTTTATCATATTATGTGTACTGCATGTGATCACATTTTCCACATTTATACATGCAGGTGCATTCTTTGCACTGCATGCATTCCATTTGTGCACTGCATACTTATCTAATTTTTCTTGTTTTTTCCCTCTTACGTATTTATTTTCTAATATACGGTGCACTGTTGTGTTAGTTTTGTGTGTACTGCATTCATTAGAATGTCGTACTGCATGTGCCCACATTTTGCACAACATGCATCCTGTTTGTGCACTACATCTTTGTGCGTTTTGTGCACTACTCGAATCACATACTTTATGTGCACTACAGTATGTTCTAATATTTTTTTGAACTTTAGTTTTGTAATTGAAATAAAGTTCTTCATAACGTAAGCAAAGTTCATCATTACAGGCCATTCTGGATGACAAGCAAACTAAGTTCAGCGAAAGCAAATGATCACAAGCAAACTAACCATACATAAGCAAACAACAGAAAGCAAATTTGATGATAAATCTAAAACGACTCCAACATTGTTGGCTCTTGGCCGGCACCGTCTGCTTCTTCACCAGGCATAGTCTCCCCAGCTGCTCCTGGCGTGCTTCTTGGGGGGCTCCTCCTTCTCAAGCTTTGCACGATGAAGCCCGTCTTGGGTGAGGGTGATGCGGTTCCATATCTCGAATGCTGCGTAGGCGTCCTTTGCAGGGTACTCGACGTGCCTCATGGATAGAGGCAGGTCAGCCCAGTGCATGTGTTCTTCATGCGTGATCTTCTTCTGCATGTTGTTGTAGTAGTCGTCGATGAGCATGCCGGAGACGTCTCCAAGGGAGTCCAACTTCTTGGTGGCCTCGGGCACCCTCCACTCCTTCTGGATGTCGACGAAGTTGGCGATCTCCAGATTGACGTGCTCTAGCCTAGTTTTGTCACCGTCGATGGAGAAGCCAGCAAAGGTGTACCTAGGGTCGGCGAGGAAGTTGTCAAAGACGGTGCACCTTTTAGTGGCACTTAGTTGGAAGAGGAGCACCGGCTGAGTCTTGCCAACGGAGAGTTGGACGAGGGCGGGTTTCTGCGTCGCTTCAGGCTTGTTTTTGTACTCAAGATTAATCCCGGCGATCCTGTGCTGCTGGAGCCTGAGGTGGCACTCATACTGCGCGATGGAGGTTGCCATCTGCTTCTTGTCGTTGGTGTCGGATGACGTGCAACTTGGTGTTGCCATGGGCCTCCACCTCCCTATACTCGTCGGAGAATGCCATCGTCGGTGGTAGGGCTTGGTGTTTTCCATGGAAATCGATGTGATGGAGCAATTTGGTGGCTGTGCAATGGATGAGGGGGCCTTTGGCAGGGGTTTGAATTTAAGGGGGGAGGGGGTGGGATGGCCGCATCGGATGAACTACACGATCTTGTTAACGATGCGGTTGTGCAGATCGTGGGTTGGTGTTGCGTCTGTGATCATGGGTTTGTGGCGATGGAACCGCTCGGATTGGGTGGTTGCATTCGAATGTGCAGGTTTTTTTGATGTGGTTTTATTTTATTTTTCATCAGTAAAATCTTTTAACTACCACTTTCTGTGCGAATGGGCTGTTGTCACGTTTATATATAATCGTCCGTGTTCCTCGAATTGCATTGCTTATAATACCGAACTGCATCATCTAAAGAAAAGAACTGCATTGCTTATTTATTCATGTATGTGTTCTGAAACTGTATTGCTTATGATACCGCACTGCTTCGTGTAACCAAATGCACTGCATTTGTCAGAGTTGCGTACTGCATATGTTTTTTTTGTGTAGTTGCTGCAGTCCTTGGCACGGGAGAGACGGGGTGGCCCCCACACTTTTTTATTTGTTGTGACACTTATTTGAAGGTAGACTATTTATGGACGCGTTATCTTAACACGCCCGTTGTTTTTGAATTTAACTTTTTTCCGAACTCCATTTTTTATTTGTTTTACAGACTGAACTTCGTTGTTATTCAGAGCGAACTGCATTGTGTATTAACTTCTTCATTTCGATGTAGTCCATCTTATTTGGCCGGGCTGTTTTGGGCCTGCCCGTTATATGTAACCCTTTCCCACGCGAGCCTCGTACGTGGCCCTCCCAGGCTATCCCATTGCTCCTCTCACAGGGAGAGACCGAGAAGAAACCTCTCTCCCTCTCTTGCAGCGGCTTCTGAAGCATCTCTCCGTCAAGCAAAACCGTCGCCGTGTGCAGCAACCACCGTCGCTCGCGAAACGCTGTCCGCAAGAGGTCCTTAATCCTACATTCCATGTCGTTGTCTGCTTCGCCAGCCCTTCGCGTTGCGCTTCCACCGTCCTTTCCTGTCTATTCTTGCCCCCGTTCCCCACCTCCGTTCATCCCATTTTTTGTGGTACATTCCCCTTCACCTCAGTCTTGATGGTCTCCTCGTCTAGTTTTGTGATTCTCCTAGTTGCTGCTGCGTTTTTTGCTTATGTATTTTTTTCCGTAAGGAGGCGATTTTATCTCGATTTGAATTCAGTACTCGTGTGTGTTGTGTAGGCAGAGCAAGGTTCATCTAGGGTTTCGTCAGATTTCGCCGATTTTGTTGCTTATATTTGTCACTTTGTCCTTGTGCTGCAGGCAAACGCCATGCCTTTGCCGAGCAGAGTGGGAGGAGGAGTTCAGGGTATGTGCACTGCTTAGTTTGGCTTTGTTTATTTTGTTTGATTTCTATCTAGTTTCCTAATTCATCCTGCATATTTATTTATGTTGTGTTTGTTGTCAGCGTTCCTTTGCATTATTTGTCATGTGATGATGTTTTGTAATTTCTGTTCTGGTTTTTATTGAATCCAGTAGGTGATTCAGTGGTCATAGTGATACCCCAATTGGCTCTCGTTGTCCTAGTGGTAAGGATCATGGTGGTGAGGTAGGATATCAAGTGAATTTTCCAATTGAATCTTCTCCCATAAGTGTGGCTCCTCCTTCTAGTATGTTTTTTTTTGTTTTTTTATTTTTAATTTGCTAATTTTTTTGTGTATCCCTATTTCTGTTCTAAATTTCACATGTGTCTTGTGAGTTTTGAAATGGGTTGTTCTTATAAATACTTGCAATTTTTGGATGTGAATGCTTTGTTTATTTTTGTGTATGCTGCTTACTTTATGTTGTACAAATTGGTGTTGCGTTACTGTATCTAGTCTGGCATTTTGTTGGGAATAAACGTGAAGTTAGTGTATGCAGCACTACATTTATATGTATATGTGAGCTCCACTACATGTTTGTGTGAACTGCATCTTCTCGAAGAAATCCAGAAGTTTCTTGACATCATCTTTGGACTCTTCTCTGGCAAACTTTTGTTTCCTGCATTTCAGACGCAACACAAACTCAACTCATCAAACAAGAAAAAGTTACCGACAAAATGCTCAAGCGATATGGTCTGTGACGTGCTTACTTGTTGATCCAGTCGCGGCTAGTATGTCCCATATACTGCAGACCACCGAACATACGCGACAACATTGACATCATCTGCGCTTGTGTGTGGTTATCCAACTGCATGTCCTTCACCAACTGGTCAATCAAAGGATCGTCTCTTTTGTGCAAGCGCATGTGCAGAAGCATCCCGGGGCTTTCCAGCATCTTGCGATTGTGATTTAGTTCAACCATTTCTATCACAAATTTGTCATCCTTCCCCTTTTTGACTCTTATTTTTGCCTTGCAGCCAATCCTTTTTGATGTCTTCTCGCTTCGTCATAATCGTGAGTTCGCTTGTCGCCTTTGTCTTGAGCAGACAATGTAGGCATTTGTCTTGTGTTTTGCCCTCTTGCGTATGCCAAACCCTGCATATCTTGCATAAGTGTTGTAAAAATCCCATGCTTTGTCGTACATGGTGAACTTCATTCCAAATGGTAGCGGTATGAGGTTCAGCAAGATGTTTTATCCTGCATCAAGTGCAAGGTTTCTATGAGACGAAGTGTTCGCTCGCTTAAATACGAGGAGTGCATACGAGTTTAATAAAGCACTGCAATGTTCCTAAGTTTCCAGAAGAATCGATTGTATTAGATGTTAGGCCAAACCTCACAAGAAATATCAGTGTGCACTTCAATGTTATCTGAATGTACTACGTATATTATTATTTTTCAAGACATAAACTTACATGTGTGTAATGTCGTTCATCCGATGGCGTTCGCAGCTTGCCGGGTTGTATTGGACATGGCGGGGTTATAGCAGATCTATGTAGTTGAGGATCTCACGACGGCAATAGTGAGGAGGATTTGTACCTGCCGTCGACTTTTGACAGAGGCGCCCTTGGTGGTCGCATTGTCGAAGTTGATGCAGCAGGTCTTCTTGGAGCTCTGTTTTTCGGTGCAGCAGGTGGATAGTGAGCTTTGTTTTGTGGTGCAGTAGGTGGATGTGGTGGTAATCCAGTGTTGTGGTGATGTTTCACTGGATTTTTTTGAAAATTTTGGAGCGGCGGCACATCATCGTAATCATCATCTACTGCAACATCATGTTCCACTACATCATCATTGTCTGTTCGGACATGTTATCCAAATGTAGTGAACTTGTGCTTGTACTCTGGTTTGAGAAGTGTTATTGGCTCATCTTCATCGTCATCATCTTCATCATCCCGTCGGTGAGTGCCCTCCCACACGAAGGTGACATCGTCGTCATCTTCGACTACCTCTTCTTCCTGGAAAAAACCCTCTTCCGGAGAGTATTACACCCTCTTTGTTATTGTGAAGAATCCTCGAGAATCTCAGGTGTAACCCAGCCAGTGTCTCTTTCCGAAGAAATTTTACTCTTCTGAAAGTTGTTGTTCCCAGGATTGTCAATTATGCGTGGCATTTTGTATCTGCTGAACATCATTTCCTGCACAAAATGGTCGAGCTGCATTGTCAGGTTAAATGAACTGAATCATCTGAACTGCAATGTGCTCAAAATAGTACTGTGAACTAATGCACGCTGACTGCATCACCCCGCAAGGTGAACTGAAGTAACCGCACTGCATCGTTGTCCATAAAAAACCTATATAATCGCATCGCATGTCCCAAAAAGCGTCTTTGCATCAGACATCGAGCAACTCGCACCGCATTTTTTCACGGGAATTGAAGTAACCGTGACCGCATCGCTTTTGGAGGCGCATCTTTGTCTCGCTTTGTTTGGAATAAGTAAACTGAGATAGTTGAGGAAGTGTACTGCTTACCTCGTGTTGCAGTGCTTCCTTGCGTTTGCAGGAAGAATCTCCCTTCTCGTCCGTTTGTAGAACTTTTGCGTTCACCCGTGCAATCCACTTGCCCTTCAGAAGTTCATGAGCGGTATTGACGTTGCTCAAGGTGAGTGGTGACGGAGGATTTGCTCTTAAGGTCGTTGCAGCCTTAATCCAAGAAGCTGCCATGGATGAAGGAACCTTGCGCATAGTCCTCCTTGCTCGAAATGGTGTGATGTCGAGGCAGCACCAATCCACATCTGATGAAGTGCAGGTATTGAAGACCCTCCCCTCAATGCTATGCTACTTGAAGACCCGGAGGAGATCAGCGGTGACGCTCCCAGGCCGCTGTTGTGGAAGAAGGACGGTAGGGGAGGGGCGACGGTGCTCCCTAGCCGCTACCACGGAAGAAGGCCGGGAGGGGAGGGGTGGCGATGTTCCCTGGCCGCTGCCGCGGAAGAAGGCCGAGAAGGGAGGGGAGGCGTCGCTGCCGGCCGCCGCCGCAGAAGAAGGCCAGGAGGTGAGGGGCGGCGTCGCTCCCATGCTGCTGCCGCGGGAGAAAGCGGGGAGGGGAGGGGAGGCATTGGTCCCAGGCTACTACTGCAGGATGCTGCTAACGTGACACTACGATCAGAGACCCTTCGAGAAACTGTGTGCGATGCAATAATGGCAAACAATGGTGTCAGAGAACTGTTTGTGATGAGGAAGAACAATAGAAATGGGCAGCCATATCAATGTGTGTGCGATATACGGCATACAATTCCCTCCGATGAACTGTGTGGTATTAGGGAATGCAACACAAACGGTCAGCCAGATCAAGGTGTGTGTGATATACGGCATACGATTCACTCGAACAAACTGTTTTCGATTAGGCAAGAGAACATAAACGGTTCATCTTAACAATATGTGTGTGATATGCAGCATTTGCGAGCAGCCCAAAGAACACAAATGATTTGTGTAAACCAAATGTGTGTGATACGCAGCAAACAGCCCACTCAGATGAACTGTTTGGGATGAGAAATTATAACACAGACAGTTACTATAGTAAGTTCGTGTGTGATAGTGGGCAGACACGTACACGTACATCCGAGAACAAGGGCCCACGTTTCGGGCTTCCGATGCGTGGCATACGGTTGATCGAAAAGAAATGTTTCTGATGAGACAGAACGACAAAAACGGGGCTTTGTGGGGCGAGAACCATCAATAAATTTTGACTTTGTTTCTCCTCACATTGCGGATTACAACACAATAAGTAATTGCAAATCTGTTCACACAGATCAAACTTATATGTGTTTACACTTAGCACCGGGCTATAAAAGCTACCCACTCAAAAATTACTTCACATTTTCTCTCCTCATCACCTACCAAACTGGTCTTTCCTGTCAAGTCGTTCCGCCATGATCGTTAGGAGGAGTTTCGGGTGGGCATATAACCAGGCAGCAAAAACTAAGGCCGCTGAAGCACTAGAGAGGTCCCGCCGTGAAGCGGCAAACGCAACAGAGAGGTCCCGCCACGAAGAGGCAGCCGCAGCCACAGCAAAGATGTCCTGGTGCGCCGCGGAGCGCTCGAACGAGCTATCACCTGGCAAGCGAGGGCTCTCACAAGCGCAGACACCACATCAGCGATCGTGATGAGCTGGCATTGCTGAAGTCCTTGGTCGTCGACGACGACATTCTCGCTAGCCTCATTAAGCAGAAGGAGCTAGTCGACAGCTTGATGAAGCTGCTCAAGATCAGCGATGACTTAGTTGACAAGGCGACCGGCCTTGTCGAGCAACTCATGGGTGACAATGCGAAGCTCCTCAAGGCGCTCACCAAGAAGGAGGAGGAGGCCGCCGACTGGAAGATGCTCCATGAGCAGAGTAGTGCCTCAGGGATGATGCTGACAGCGGTCGTCGAGGAACTAATGGGTGACTTGAGGAAGATCCGGATCGAGCGCGAGCAGGAGGTGGAGGAATCCGTGGCTGCTTTCATGCAAAGCCGTGAGGAATTGAGGATGGAGCTGGAGGATGTCATCCCCGGCGATCCATCAAAGAGTAGGTACAGTAGCTATCTACTCCCCTCGTTCTGATTTACTCGTCGTGGTTTTAGTTCAAATTTGAACTAAAACCACGAAGAGTAAATCCGAATGGAGGGAGTAGATCGTTGTCTACGATTTCGTTCTTCTCTTGCCCCCGTGTCTTTCGAACTTTGCCGCATGTGGCATTTAAAATTATCCGGAATATGTAAGACAATTATTATCGGGTTAATTATCCTTTTGCCCTTAGTGGTGTCCATCCGCCGCTTTTCCTCGATGCACTTCGCCGCTTTGCCCCTAGTCCGTGCGACCGACTCGTTCGTGAACTCGCCAGATCTCTGTCAGTCAACCTTTTGACTTGGCCCTTACAGGTGGGACCAGGCGACAGAGACAGCTAATTTTATTCAGACCGTTGCACGCGTGGCTTGTGGGACCCAGCAGAGAGCCATTGATCAGAGAGCCGTTGCGGGTGTGCTATATTAGCAGGCGACAGCGGCGGTGACCGCAACGACAGAGAGCACGGCGGTGGGAAGCTAGCTATGGAGGGCGCGACGGTGGGACGCTAGCTATGGAGGGCGTGGCGGCGTTGAGATCCCCTTCGGCTCCGAGCTCCATGTCTTCCTCAAGATCCCATGCCACCTCGCGGATGCAGAGCTGGGCGCGTGTGGAGATGCCTGTCTTCGTCTGTCCGCGGTGCCGGGCGGGCGTTGATCAGAGGGTTTCTCACACACCGAGGAACCAGAATCATCCGCTCTACGTGTGCAGCGAGAATGGGGTAAGAATCAGGGCAATTGCACCATTTTCGTGGTCGGGATCTTTGAAATGGATTGATCTGTTTCGTGTTCATGTAGGTGACATGCTTCTTTCTTTGGGTCGATGCTATGGCCAAGACTCTGATAAATGAACTGCAAGAAGAGCATGAAGAATGGTTGCGCATGCTGCCACGAACCATAGTGGCCGCAGCACGAGCTCCGAAAGAAGAGATGGAGGGCAAAGCACACACTGACAAAGAGCTAGCTGTTGAGCTTAGGATGTTGAAGACGAAGGTTAGGAATCTTGAAGATCAAGCACTACCAATACCCATTTGCAAATACTTTTGGGCATTTGTAGGTATGGTAATCGCACTGGTTGTAATGTTGAAAATGTATGGAAGGCATGAATTATGGAGGGATTTGTAATCTTGAAATTGTATGAGAAATTCACCTAGTTTAAATGTTGGTCAAAGTTGTTTAAATGTTGAAAAAAAGAGAAGAAGTGACCAACATTTAAATATGTTTAAAAAAAGGAGAAGAAATGAGGAATTCAAAAACTTTTGATCAATGAAATGCAGCTCTCTACTCTGCCTTTCTGTTAAAAAAAGGTTCCTCTTGGGCCAAATTCAGACCGTAGAGCCAAGTGCAGGCTAGACTAATGGGCCAACTGCATCCAATTAGGCCCATTCGGGGGTTCTCTTGCGTGTTTTTCTATTTTCTGTTCTGATTTAATTTAGGCAGTAAATGATAATGCTGAAAATTTTTGTGGAAGCTAATTGAATTATTCCAGAGCCAAACAATTAAGGTTAGAAATTTTTTGTTGCTGTTAAATATTTAATAGCAATTTAATTAATCCAATTCAAATACACCGTGATTTAAATCAAAGACCAAAATGTCATGGAAAATGTGCCTCAGCTCTGGTAGAGGTTTACACCTGGTGCCAAAATAAATGAACATTTTTTAAGGGCATTACATTGAGAAAAAACTAATTTGTCTAAAAATGAAGGGTGGAAAATGCACAAAAAATTGGTGCGGCTGGGGACTCGTGTAATGCCCTTGATGCGGCTATATCTCCCACGTGTCGAAGCACGACTTAGAGGCATAACCGCATTGAAAGCAATGTCGCAAGTGAGGTAATCTTCACACAACCCATGTAATACATAAGGGAAAAGATACATAGTTGGCATACAGTCGCCACTTCACACAATACATAATTAAACATCCATCATTCAGTTTACACTCAAGGTCCGACTACGGAACCAAAATAGAAGAAGACTACCCCAAATGCAACACAGATCCCCGATCGTCCCAACTGGGCTCCACTACTGATCGTCTGGAAATGAAACATAGTAACGACCAAGGGCCTCATCAAATTCCCACTTCAGCTCGGGCCATACCCTCTGCGGCTGGTATCATCGGTACCAGATCTGTTTTGGTAGAATCTGTGAGTCACGGGGACTCAGCAATCTCACACCCGCGAGATCAAGACTATTTAAGCTTAAGGGAAGGGTGGTGTAATGAGGTGGAGCTGCAGCAAGAGACTAGCATATATGGTGGCTACGATCGCAAAAGAGAGCGAGAAGAGAAGCAAGGCACGGTCGTGAAGCTAGTAGCGATCAAGAAGTGATCCTCAAACTACTTACGCCAAACATAACTCCAACATCAGTGTTCACTTCCCTGACTCACGAGAAGAGACCATCACGGTTACACACGCGGTTGATGTATTTTAATTAAGGTCAACTTCGGGTTTTCTACAACCGGACATTAACAAATTCCCATCTGCCTCATAACCGCGGGCATGGCTTTCGAAAGATAATACCCTGCAGGGGTCTCCCAACTTAGCCCATCATAAGCTCTCATGGTCAACGAAGGATAAACCTTCTCCCGGGAAGACCCGATCAGTCTCGGAATCCCGGTTCGCATGACATTTTGACAATGGTAAAACAAGACCAGCAAGACCACCCGACTGTGCCGACAAATCCCGATAGGAGCTGCACATATCTCGTTCTCGTGGCACAACGGATGAGCAATCCGCATAACTAAAACCAGACCTCAAGTTTCCTTGAGGGGCGCCAAAGGGTTTAGTTTGGACCAACACTCGAGGAGCATTGGCCCGGGGTTAATAAAGATGACCCTCGGCTCGCGAAACCCAAGGGAAAAAGGCTTAGGTGGAAAATGGTAAAACCAAGGTTGGGCCTTGCCGAGGAGTTTTATTCAAAGCGAACTATCACGGGGTCCCATAAATCACCCAACCGCGTAAGGAACGCAAAATCAAGGAACATAACACTGGTATGACGGAAACTAGGGTGGCAAGAGTGGAACAAAACACCAGGCATAAGGCCGCGTCTTCCACCCTTTACCAAGTATATAGATGCATTAAATAAAACAATAGATATTGTGATATCCCAAAATATCCATGTTCCAACCAGGAACAAACTTCGTCTTCACCTGCAACTAGCAACGCTATAAGAGGGGCTGAGCAAAAGCGGTAACATAGCCAATCAACGGTTTGCTAGGAAAGGATGGTTAGAGGTTTGACATGGCAATATGGGTGGCATGATATAGCAAGTGGTAGGTATCGCAGCATAGGCATAGCAAAAGAGCGAGCATCTAGCGAGCAAAGATAGAAGTGATTTCGAGGGTATGGTCATCTTGCCTGCAAGGTTCTCAGAGTTGTCAAAGGCTTGATCCTCGTAGGCGTTCTCAACAGGTTCCTCGTTCACGTACTCGTCTCCCGGCTCTACCCAAAGCAATAACACAAGCAATGGAACAACAATCAAACAAGGAGGAATGCACAAGCCATATGATGCAATACATGACATGCTATGCGAGATGTGATATGCAATGCATATGTGTGCTCCGGAAGGGAAATGATGAACAAGGCATCAACTTGGCAACCCAATTATGCCACTGGAAAGATGGGATGATTTTGGTTGAAATCGATATAAAGATCACCGGAATTGGATGCACGGTTTGCAAATGACAAGCAAAACAAGAATGACGCGAATCTGCGTTTAACAGCACGACACTACTTAGCATGCAACAAGAAACTATGCTACAGCACTCCAACATACAAACAAATCATATGGAGGTGATCTACAGGAGATGCTTAACAAAAGAGAAACACTGAGCTACGGCTAAATCACATCATAACAGGCTCAAACAAGCATGGTGAAAGTGCAAAAAATATCAAGTTCACAGACTTAGTGAAAATACTAGAATGCCAGAAATTAACATCAGGAAGGCATGTTTAGAGCAAGCAAACAACAAGCTACAGGAACTTATAATAGCAAAACAAGGCATGACATGAATCTACTCAAAGCATAGATCAGAAGTCCCTTACTGACCATAAGCCAAAAAGGACCATAAGAAATGATGGCACCCATGTAAACATAGCAAGTTTCATTGCAGATCTCAGACTTAGCAGAAAAACTGGACATGGCAAAAACAGATAACAAGTAGGCATGTTCGTGAGCTCGATGCACTCACTACGGAGTATCTCATGATAAACTAAGCATACAACCATCTAGAAGACATGGCATAGAAGCTATACATGGCAAGAACAACATCATAGCATACACGGATCAACTACAACAACCTTGTGAAAATTGAATCTCATGTAAACAATCTGCCAGGAAACATTTTGAAGCAAAAGTAGAGCATGCAAATGACATGCTAGACTACTCCATAAATGCCAACAAAGGCATGGATGGATAGAGCACATCCATATGTTCAAAACGCCCTTACTGATCATGCTCAAAAGGGCATAGATCTCTCTGTAACAACATGAACATATGGCATAAAAATAACAGCAGGACATGACTTAGTGAAAACACTAAGTTCCTGAAATCAGCAACATTACCATCCCTAGTTTGCATGCTTGTGCTAGTCACCACATTGATCACAAAAATACATGGCATACACCCCTGTAAAGATAGCATGGCATAGATCAAGACATATGTAGGACTCAAGTTAATAAGGTGCACACATTAATCATGGCAAAAATGACAAAAGTGCAAGTTCTGTTAAGAAACAGAAACTAACATCACATAGCCCTCTTCCAACAGCATTTCGGGCATCAAGATGAGCTCAAATTAAAATGGCGCAATAAGATGAAATGATGTACTCATTGAGACGAACAATTTGACATATTATATGCATGAAACGGAGCTACGGGTGCAAAGATGTGATGCGATGAAAATGCAACAATATATTGGCAGAAAAGGACTTAGTGGATTTCGGGGGTCGGGGAAAAAGTCAACCGTCGCGTTTTTTCAGATCGGATCTGGCCGGAGTTCTAGGTCGTCGCCGGAGTTGTCGCTGGAGAGCTCGGGGCCGGAGGGAGGAGAGGCCGGGGCGGCCGGAGGCGGGGCCGGGCGGCGGCGCGGACGGGCGCGGGCGGGCGGCGGAGGCGGGCGGCCGGATAATGAGGCGACGGCGGGCGGCGGGCGGAGCTGCGGAGACGAGGCAAGGGGTCCAAGGGCGGCGCTGGCGGAGCGGGTCGGGAGGCCGCCGCTGGCTCGCGGGTCGGGCGGCGCGCGGTGGCCGGGTGCCACGTGTCGCGCTCTGTTCGCCGGAGGGGCGGCGGCGCTGATGCGTCTCGGCCCGATCCGGACGTGTCCGGGGCGCGGAGGAGCGGGCTAGGGTTTGGGGATCCGGAATTCGGGGGAGTGCACACATTTATAGGTATAGGGAGCTAGGAGACTCCAAATGGGGTGCGGTTTTCGCCCACACGATCGTGATCCGACGACGGAGAGCATGGAAGTGGCTTAGATGGGTTATTGGGCTGTTTTGGAGGGGTGTTGGGCTGCAACCCAGACGAGGCCTTTGCGGGAGTGCGGTTAACCGTTGGAGTATCGAACGAGCTCCAAATGACCCAAAACTTGACAGGTGGTCTACCGGTGCTATACCAGGGCCACTTGGCAAGGCTCGGTCCATTCCGAGAAAGTTTAATACCCGCTCATGGAAAAAATGTAGAAGGGGACGCCGGGGAACATAGGAGTGCCGGATTGCAAAACGGACAACGGGGAAAATGCTCGGAATCATGAGACGAACACGTATGCAAATGCGATGCACATGATGACATGATATGAAATGCATGACATGGACAAAATGCAAAATGAAGAAAAACCCAACCACGGAGGGAATATCATAGCACATAGCCGAAAATGGCAAGAGTTGGAGTTACAAATATGGAAAGTTACATCCGGGGTGTTACAACACTCCACCACTACAATAGGATCTCGCCCCAGATCTAGGACTGAAAGAACTCCGGATATTCGAACGGAGGTGATCCTCGCGCCCTGTGTGGCTTCTCGGTCGGAAAGGTGTGACCACTTCACTTTCAGGAATTTGATTGACTTGTTGCGAGTCTTGCGCTCGGTTTCTTCGAGAATAGCAACGGGTGCTCATGATAAGAGAGATCTTCTTGGAGGTCAATTTCTTCAAAGTTGATAGTGCGCTCAGAATCTTGAAGCACTTATAAGTTGTGACACGTGAAACACATCGTGCGCTTGCAAAATTGGACGGAAGCTCGAGTTGATAGGCGAGATCGCTTCTTTTACAATGATCTTGAAAGGACCCACGATCTAGGGGCAAGGTTCCTTTGATACCGGGTTGACGAGTGCCTTTCATTGAGAGACGCGAGGTAGACATGGTCTTCGATTTCAAAAGCCACGCCACGGTGCTTGTCATCATAATAGTTCTTCCGCGCGATTATGCGGCTTTGAGATTCTCACAAATGACTTTGCACATTTCTTCGATTCTGTGATCAAGTCGCTGCAAGAAGTTGGCGCTCACCTGTCTCGGACCAATTGAGAGGAGTACGGCACTTCCTCGCCATAGAGAATTTCGAATGGGGCCTCGCCTCAACTTGCTTGGAAGTTGTTGTTGTAGGAGAACTCGCATATGGAAGACAATCTTCCCACTTCATGCCAAAGGAAATGACACAAGCCCTAAGCATATCTTCAAGGATTTGATTGACTCGCCGACTTGGCCACTTGTTTGAGGATGGAAAGCTGTCTTTGAAACGAATGTTGGTGCCCATGGCCTTCTCGAAAGGAGTCCCGTAACTTAGAAGTGAAGATGCTTCCACGGTCTCAAGAGATCAATTGTGGAATACCGTGCAAGGAGACAATTCGAGGTGTATAGCTCGCCACCGAGCTGCTGTGATAGATTCTTTGATAGGAAGGAAATGAGCCACTTTAGTAAGCTTGTCAATGACAACGAAGACAGCATCATTTCCACGCTTGGACTTAGGAAAACCAGTCACGAAGTCCATCTCGATATGATCAAACTTCCATTCCGGAATAGCAAGAGGTTGGAGGAGGCCAGCTGGTCTTTGGTGTTCTGTTTTCACCCTTCTGCAGACATCACATTCATTCACGAATTGAGCAATTTCTCGCTTCATTCGAGTCCACCAATACGACTGCTTGAGGTCATGGTACATCTTCGTACTTCCAGGATGAATGGATAGAAGAGAATTGTGTGCCTCATTCATGATGACTTTTCTCAAATCGCCTTTAGGAACCACAATACGATCCTCGAAGAAAAGAGTGTCTTTGTCATCCAAGCGATAGCACTTGTATTTGGAAATGCCCTTGTCAATACCACGTTTCACCTTCTTCACCATGGTATCCAGGAGTTGTGCCTCACGAATTTGATCTTCCAAAGTAGGAGAGACTATGAGGTTGGCAAGAAAGCCTTGAGGAACAACTTGAAGATTCAGCTTGCGAAAAGCTTCACAAAGATCCGGTTGAAATGGCTTGAGAATTAAGCTGTTGCAATAAGCCTTTCTGCTCAAAGCATCTGCAATCACATTCGCCTTGCCACGAGTGTATTCAATACTTGGATTGTACTCTTGAATCATTTCGACCCATCGAGTTTGCCTGAGGTTGAGGTTGGGTTGAGTGAAGATATACTTGAGGCTCTTGTGATCGGTGAAAATGTCCACTTTCCTTCCCAACAAGAGATGTCTCCATGTTATCAATGCATGGACAACTGCCGCCAACTCAAGATCGTGAGTGGGGTAGTTCTTTTCGTTGGGCTTCAACTGATGAGAGGTATAGGCCACAACTTTCTTCTCTTGCATTAACACAGCACCGAGACCTTGCAAGGAAGCATCACGTAAAACTTCAATGGCTTGGATTCATCAGAGGAGTCAAGACAGAGCTGTGACGAGTTTCTCTTTGAGGGTGTTGAAAGCGACATCACACTCAAAGGCCCGCACATACTTGACATGCTTCGGAGGAGGTTGGAAAGAGGCTTTGCAATCTTAGAGAAATTCTCAACAAATCTTCGCAATAGCTTGCAAGACCGAGAAAATCTGCGGAGTCTGCTTGACATTCTCGAGGAGGTTCCCAATTCACAATTGAAGACACCTTCTCGGATTAATAGCGATGCCCTTGGCGGAGATGATGTGACCAAGATAAAGAACTTCATCCAGCCGTAACTCACATTTGGAAAACTTCAGATAGAATTGATGCTCTCTCGAGCTTGTCGAGCACCAATCGCAAATGTTTGGCATGATCCCGCTTGTTCTTGGAGAAGACCAAAATATCATCGAGATACACCGAGACGAAATCATTGGTGTAGGGTTGAAGATAAAGTTCATCATGCGAGAGAAAGTTGGAGGAGCATTGACAAGGCCGAAAGACATGACAAGATATTCATAAGAACCATAGCTTGTTCTCAATGCCGCCTTGGGAATATCTTGTTCACGAATGCGAATCGATGATAACCCATACGAAGGTCAAGCTTGGAGAATACTTTAGCACCTTTGAGTTGCTCGAATAGCTCATTGATGTTGGGAAGTGGATACTTGTTCTTGATTGTCTTCTTGTTCAATGGACGGTAATCGACGCAAAGTCGGTCCGTGCCATCCTTCTTCTAGACAAAAAGAACTCCACATCCCCATGGAGATGAACTCGGTCTGATCAAACCCAGACGCTCTTGTTCATCGAGCTGCTTCTTCAATTCCTTCAGTTCTTCAGGTCCAAGCTTGTAAGGACGCTTGCAAACGGGTTCAGTGCCAGCCTCAAGATCGATAACGAATTCGACTGGCCGATGCGGAGGCATACCCGAAGCTCTTCCGAAAGACATCTTGGTACTCACAAACGACCGAATCGAGAGATTGCGTGTAGCTCGCCCTTCTCATTGAGAGAAAACAACCAATGGTTTCATCACGAAGCGCATAGATGATAACATCCTCAGAAGAGTGTGTCAAATGAATTTCCCTGGCAGCACAATCAAGTTGAGCTTTGTGCTGAGAAAGCCAGTCCATACCAAGAATTAGATCAATATCTGAGTCCCCAAGGACAATTGGAGAAGACAAAAATCTATAGTCGCCCATCTTGATAGAGACATCCCGAACCAATGCTCGAGAAGTCATTTGCCGAGCCGGGGAAACAATAGACAAAGGACTCGGCAATACTTGAGTAACCAAATCATGCATAGCCACAAAAGGTCTTGAAATGAAAGAATGCGATGCACCAGTATCGAATAAGACTTTTGCAGGAATATCATTAACTGAGAGATTACCCATTATCACATCTGAAGAATCCTCTGCTCGAGCTGCATTCATCATGTTCACCTTTGCATGCTTCGGATTATGCTTGACCACTGCATTGCTTGAAGATCTCACAGGAGGAGGAGGCGGAAGGCGCCTTTGGTTGAAGCATTTGTTCGCATAGTGACCTTTTTGCTGACACTTGTTGCAGGTCACCTCTGAGAGCGGACGGTGATAAGGAGCATTTGACCTTGGAGCTTGAGGCTGAGACTTGTTCTCGATAGATCGGGTTGGGTGGGTGGGAAGATCCACGACCACCGAAGTTCTTCTCACGATAAGGCCGACGGAACGGAGGAGGAGGAAGGTAGAACTTTTGCTTCTTAGCTGCCACTTGAGAGGAAGAAGAAGACTGAACTGCATCCCTGATTCTCTTCTTTGAAGACTCACACTTGAGCTGAGCACCTTCTTGCTTGAGGGCCATATTGTAGAATTGATCAAACTGAGTAGGCTCAACAAGAACGAGAGCTAACTGCAGATCCTCTCTAAGGCCACCTCTGAATTGATAGACCATACTCTTTTCATCGTGAACGCCTTGTTTAGCGAAGCGAGCAAGTTTCAAACTGCTTGTTGTATTCAGACATCGACATGTTGCCTTGCTTGAGATTGCGGAACTCCTCACGCTTGCTCTCAACAACACCGTAGGAATGTGGTGAGCTTTAAAGTCCCGGCAAAATCAGTCCAAGTAATCACTCGACCTCCTCTCGAATCCTTGTATTGTCGGAACCAATCAGCCGCTTGATCCTTGAGCTAAAAGACGCGAACTTGACGTAGTCCTCGTGTCCGACATTGTTGCATTCAAATGCTTGTTGATATCCATGAGCCAATCGTCGGCGCTCGTGGCCTCGACACAATGGTGAAAGACTTTGGCTGATTTGCAAGGAACTGGTTGAGGGTAGGAAATCGAGGCTGATGGTAGAACTGCCCTTGACCTTGATTCCCTTGGTTGCCTTGGCCTTGGTTACGCTCTTGCATCACCTGAATCAACAACGAAGTTGGCGTTTGTGGTTGCCATCAAAGTTTGCCATGCCTCCGGAGGCGGAGGTGGAGGTGGAGGGTTCGCCTGACTCCCATCACTGCGTTCCGGATTCTGATGCATTGGCGGAGCCATCCTGAAGAGGGTGACATCCGTTAGCATCTTGATTGACAGATAGACAAGTTGAATCAACGGATAGAAATTGCAACATATAGTCTTCACAATAAACATTCGAATAGGGATGAACGAATGAATTCCAAAGTAAACATCACGTCCATTAAGGTGAGAAGCCACTTGATAAGAGATTGATGAATGAAAATAAAAACAAGGTATGAATGGAACAAATAAGTGGTAAGGATTACCCAATCACAAACAAAATATCTACGGAAAGAAGTGCTAGAGCTACTTGAATCCCACCTATAAACTCCCGAAACTTTCCGGTTATGCAATCAGGTGTTGGGGATACAGGGGAAGCAATATATCTCACCCAAACTAACAATCCCTACATCCAGCTGTATCCATCCGTCAACACATAACCAAGAAACCTTCGAAATCGTGGTACCTTAACCTTCAAAAGCATCCGTTATACGAGTCATGGCAATACTCCGTACTCACCTCAAGATCGGGTTATCGGGTTATCTCACCAACAACTGCATAAAAGAGATTTTCGATGTCGGCGTACTAAACTCAGGTATTCCAGAACTGCAATGATAAAATTATGACAACAACACCTCAGAGCTTAACTCCTCGGGACACTTCCACTAAACCCCTAACAGGAGGCACCAAGACAATGTTCTCATCATAAAACCATCGGAACGATTCCAAGATACCCGCGTGATCCTAAATTTTTTTTAGAGAAATTTGAGGAGAGGAAAGTCAAAACTTCTACTTCAGGAGACCTCACCAGAGCGACGAAGGGACTGAGGAGTAAAAAGAATTCCTAACTCTCCGATATATATAATCCTAAATGACTCAAAACATTTTTCTAGACACAACTCGACCGCTAAAAACGATCAAGCAGTGGGGCTCCTAAGGTCGGGGAAGGCTCTGATTACCAACTTGTAACGCCCTCGATGCGGCTATATCTCCCACGTGTTGAAGCACGACTTAGAGGCATAACTGCATTGAAAGCAATGTCGCAAGTGAGGTAATCTTCGCACAACCCATGTAATACATAAGGGAAAAGATACATAGTTGGCTTACAGTCGCCACTTCACACAATACATAATTAAACATCCATCACTCAGTTTACACTCAAGGTCCGACTACGGAACCAAAATAGAAGAAGACTACCCCAAATGCAACACAGATCCCCGATCGTCCCAACTGGGCTCCACTACTGATCGTCTGGAAATGAAACATAGTAACGACCAAGGGCCTCATCAAATTCCCACTTCAGCTCGGGCCATCGCCCTCTGCCGGTATCATCGGTACTGCATCTGTTTTAGTAGAATCTGTGAGTCACGGGGACTCAGCAATCTCACACCCGCGAGATCAAGACTATTTAAGCTTAAGGGAAGGGTGGTCTAATGAGGTGGAGCTGCAGCAAGCGACTAGCATATATGGTGGCTACGATCGCAAAAGAGAGCGAGAAGAGAAGCAAGGCACGGTCGTTAAGCTAGTAGCGATCAAGAAGTGATCCTGAAACTACTTACGTCAAACATAACTCCAATACCGTGTTCACTTCCCGCACTCCGCCCAGAAGAGACCATCACGGTTACACACGCGGTTGATGTATTTTAATTAAGGTCAACTTCGAGTTTTATACAACCGGACATTAACAAATTCCCATCTGCCTCATAACCGCGGGCACGGCTTTCGAAAGATAATACCCTGCAGGGGTGTCCCAACTTAGCCCATCATAAGCTCTCACGGTCAACGAAGGATAAACCTTCTCCGGAAGACCCGATCGATCTCGGAATCCCGGTTCGCATGACATTTCGACAATGGTAAAACAAGACCAGCAAGACCACCCGACTGTGCCGACAAATCCCGATAGGAGCTGCACATATCTCGTTCTCAGGGCACAACGGATGAGCAATCCGTACAACTAAAACCAGACCTCAAGTTTCCTTGAGTGGGCGCTGCAAAGGACTTGGCCGAGGAGCTCACGCACGTCAAACGGGTTGGTGAAGGTGACCGTGAGCAGTAGGAGGATGCCACCACGGTCACGAACCTCGTTGAGGGTGAACATCCTCGAAGAGCCCCGTGGGAGGTGGGCATAGCCGGCTTTGAGGAAGGCGCGGGTGAGTTCGACGGAACCCCTCCACCTTGAAATAGTTCACACACGGAGCTCCCTCATCACGAGCACGCCCGGTGGGTAGCACAGCTCCGGCACGATAGGCGGACGGCTGAAGGTCAGCCTTCCGTTGAACTGCATGGTCTTGCTTGGGGAGGGCTCGGTCGATTGGGTGTTTGAAGTTGGAGAGAGTGGATCGGATCTGGCTTATGGGTGGGAGAGGAAGAGAGGCAGCCCATTTATAGGCCTGTGGGTGGGAGAGGAAGAGAGAAAGGATGAGAACGATGTGTGGGTGATAATCAAAACCTCCTTGGTATTTCTTCTTATCCTTTGCATCGAACATGTACCGGTCCCTTCTAATGTGCACCAAGAAAGCAAACCGCAACTCCATCCTAACCGGCAAAAAACAGAGATGCAATTAGCACACTAATTGGGAAAACCTACTCGAATCGAGTGTTCAAATGCACAGCTAAGCTCAATCTAAACAGGAGGCAAGACTTACCCCTCGGGAACCCAGTCGTGGACACGGCGGATCTTCGGCCCCATGCCTGCCTCGCCAAATATTCCAGGGTCACCGCTGCTCGCCATTTCGCCCTAGGGTTCTTCCTCCTAGTTCAAATAGCTCCAGCAGCCCCCCACCTTTGAGCGCTCCGACAGGGCGCGCGGAAGGAGGCCGCACTACGGGTTGAGCAGGTGGCGGGCACCCCACCTGTGGTGTCGCAGGAAGGTGGCGGGCATTGCAAGTAGCCGTAGAGCGTAGGCGCAGGACGGTAGCGGTGGATTAGGCTATGCAGCTGGTGGCGGGGCAGGTGCTGGCCATGGTGCAAGTGGCGGCGCGGCGGCGGCACAGGGCAGCCGGCCGGCGGGGAAGCGGATGGGCAGAGTGAAAAAAATGATTTGGGGATTTAGTTGCACGGGCCTACATGTCAGCTCCGGACCCACGTCCATGCGGTCCCACGTGTAAGCTCTGGACCCACAACCACTAACGCCGGCAGACGGAATGGACCCAAATATGACTATTTGGCCTCGTCATAGTTGCTGCGCATGGACTAGGGGCAAAACTGAGCACAATTCACATATGAGGGCAAAACTGAGCAGATGGACACCACTGAGGGCAAAAGGATAATTAACCCATTATTATCTGCGCCATTGTAAATTTGTCGTCGTAGTATCCGTTGCCATTTTATTTGTCATCCTATTATCCGTTGCCCTATGTGGCAATTTAAATTAGGCCAGAATACGAGTTGAAAATACGAACAAAGCAAATGCTGCCATCGGATCACAACCAAACACCCTCCGTCCACCCCTAAAAAAACCTCCGTCCAGGCGCTTTAATTAACCCATTAGTGGCGAAATTTTGAGCGAGGCGGGCTGCGGCTGGTGCATGGAGGTCAAAGAGCTCACTTCCCGGTGAGCATGGGCGGTCTTGCTGCTCGCACGTGTCACGTTGAGCCTGCGAGGTGGACAGGATGCACGCGTCCCGTCGAGCCTGCACGGCGGACTGCTCGCACGTGACCTGTCGAGCCTGCACGCCGGACTTCTCGCGCTCGTCTCGTCTAATCAAACAGCTGCACGCATGCCACTGAGTATGGTTAAATATTGACATGGTTCATATGGTACAACCGTTTGTGATATTAACGTGTCAGCTTATTGTTTCAAGAAGGACTTCATTGGCTACTAATGTGTGCGCCTCTTCTCAAACTGGACGATTTTTTTTACCACGACATATATGTGCCATGTCATGAAACCAGGCCAAGTTTCATGTTTTTTGGGTGAGTTTTTGATTTACTAGGATTTAAAAATGGAGATTCTCAATGTTTCAGGATTACGACAAGTTTGTATTCATTCCCATTCCTTAAATGAGACCTAAACATGCACCCAATGGCACATGTACGATTTCCCACCCATTTTGTGCTTGTAGTTCAAATTTGAATTATGGACTACATTTAATGCATAGTAAACTTAATTAGTAATATATATAATGGCCATACGAACCCTAAACATGCACCCCAAGGACACATGTACATCTTTTCTAGCCATTTTGGTGCACTGGAGCATGTATTTGTAGTTCGGATTTGAATTATGGACATTAAATGCCTAGAAAACTCAATTAATGAATAAAACGGGTCAAACGAACCATGAATAATTTCAAAGTTTAGCGCGAATCTCCCGTTGTTCCATACGTGTTGCGTGTAGAAAAAAATACAAGGCTAGAAGAGGGAGCGATTATTGTTTGGCCCACAAGGGGACACATTTCCCTATCGAAACCACGAGGGTTCTTGCGACAGGCTATGTTTTGTAAGAGGTTTGTAATAAAGCTTCGCCCAAATTGGCAATGTTTTTACCATGACATATATGTGCCATGATGTGAAACCATGCCAGCTTTAATGACTTTCTGGTGAGTTTTGGATTTATGGGTATTTAAAACCGAGATTCCAAATGTTTGAGGACGATCCAAGACGCAGGTCAGGTTGTAATTCGTTCCCATTCCTTGCATGGGACCTAAACATGCACCCAAGGACACATGCATGTATAATTTTTCTAGCCATTTTGGTGAACTGGAGCATGTATTTGTACTTCAGACTTGAATTATGGACATTATATGCCTAGGAAACTCAATTAGTGTATAAAAAGGCCAAACGAACCCTGAATAAGTTTAAATTTTAGCATGGATATCATGTCGTTCCATGTTGCCCGTAGAAGACAATACAAGTCGAAAAGAGGGAGCGACTACGTTTCACCACAAGGGGAACACGTTTCCCTATCGAAACCATCAGGCTTCCTTGAGAGAAGCACCGGTTTGTAAGAGGTTTGTAATAAAGCTTGGCCCATATTGGCAATGGTTTTACCAAGACATATATGTGCCATGACGTGACACCATGCCACCTTTGATGACTTTCTGGTGAGTTTTGGATTTTTTGGGGATTTAAAACCCAAGATTCCAAATGTTTGAGGACGAGCCAGGTCACCGGTACGGTTGTAATTCGTTCCCATTCCTGGCA
This sequence comes from Aegilops speltoides, assembly GCA_021437245.1. Classification (NCBI taxonomy): domain Eukaryota; kingdom Viridiplantae; phylum Streptophyta; class Magnoliopsida; order Poales; family Poaceae; genus Aegilops; species Aegilops speltoides. The sequence continues at coordinate 78,370,284 of CM038145.1, read as the reverse complement.
TGGGACCTAATTAAACATGCACCCAAGGCACATGCATGTACAATTTTTCTAGCCATTTTGGTGAACTTGAGCTTGTATTTGTAGTTCAGATTTGAATTATGGACATTAAATGCCTAGGAAACTCAATTAGTGTATATATAAAAAGGCCAAACGAACCCTGAATAAGTTTAAATTTCAGCATGGATATCATGTAGTTCCATGTTGCCCGTAGAAGAAAATACAAGGCGAAAATAGGTTGTGATTACATTTCGACAACAAGGGGAACATGTTTCTCTATCGGAACCACAAGGCTTCTTGTTGAGATAAAGCTCCGGTTTGTAAGAGGTTTGTAATAAAGCTTGGCCCAAATGGGCAATGTTTTTACCATGACATATATGTCCCATGACTTGACACCATGCCATCTTTGATGACTTTCTGGTGAGTTTTGAATTTTATGTTGATTTAAAACCCGAGATTCCAAATGTTTGAGGACGAGCCAGGACACCGGTACGGCTTTCATTCGTTCCCATTCCTGGCATGGGACCTAATTAAACATACACCCAAGGACACATGCATGTACAATTTTTCTAGCCATTTTGGTGAACTTGAGCATGTATTTGTAGTTCAGATTTGAATTATGGGCACTAAATGTCTAGGAAACTCAATTAGTGTATAAAAAGCCCAAACGAACCCTGAATAAGTTTAAATTTCAGCATGGATATCATGTAGTTCCATGTTGCCCATAGAATAAAATACAAGGCGAAAAGAAGTTGTGATTACGTTTCGACAACAAGGGGAACACGTTTCCCTATCGGAACCACAAGGCTTCTTGTTGAGAGAAGCTCCGATTTGTAAGAGGTTCATAATGCGGGTGAAATGATGATATATAGCATGCCAACTTTCAACCATTTCAGAGTTCATTTGAAGTGCTTTTCAATTTCAGGGTCATTTGGCTCAAAAAAAATCAGTAAATGCATGAAAAATACCAAATGAAGTCAGGAAGGGTTGAAAATTGATGATGTGGCTTTGAATGGTGCATTTTAAACACACAAAAAGTCTGGAGTTCAAATAAGTTCAAAAAAGTGAAATCCCTTTGTAACAGGCGAGTTTTCGTTCGAAACCCTGATACTTCAAAAGAGATTGTCCATTCTGCACACGAAGTGCATCCAGTTTTTGCCGTAACCCTCTCAACTGTTTAGAACATGCTATGTGGGTGAAATGATGATACCATGCCAACTTTCAACCTTTTCAGAGTTCATTTGAGGTTTGTAATAAAGCTTGGCCCAAATTGGACAATGTTTTTACCATGACATATATGCGACATGACGTGACACCATGCCAACTTTCATGACGTGACACCATGCCAACTTTCATGTATAGTTTTTCTAGCCATTTAGGTGAACTGGAGCATGTATTTGAAGTTCAAATTTGAATTATGGACATTAAATGCCTAGGAAACTCAATTAGTGTATAAAAAGGCCAAAGGAAAGCCATGTGCCTACCAAACCGTGGCCTATGCCGCCCGTGATCTGAGTCGTGCGTTCTCATTCGCCAGAACCCAAACCCCATGGACCGTACATCTGCACCGTTGGATGCTCCCAGATCGAACGGCAACCCTCAGCCCTTTCGACAGCACATGCAGTACATGGGTAAGCACTATGTGCATGCGTCTTCTAGCTCACGCTTCCTTCTCTTGTACGTTTTCTAAACAGGCTACCATTTCCCGCCACTCCTCTCATCGGTTTCCTGCCTCTTCTCCCATCGGTTTCCCGCTACCAGTGTCAGTGCTCATTGAAGGCTAGGCCGCAACACACCAGCCATCACACACAGTTTCTAAAAGAACAATTGTGCATGATAGGAGGGAGTAGGTCCCACAGGGTGACCAGCGTGAGCAAAATGGTGCAGTCTTCGGCTTAACTGTGTGGCGATGCAAGTCTTGGCTGTTAAATCAGCACGATCATAGCAAGCGAGCATATGGTGGAGGTACTATTTTAACCATGTGCGATGCAAGTGCGCTGTGAATCACCATGACTGCGCAAGCGCGAGCAAAATGGTGCAGGTACTAGCTTAACTGTGTGCGATGCAAGTGCGCTATGAAATCACCACAACTGCGCGATCTTGGCCACTCCTGCCCCGCATCAATTCCTTTACCCAAATTTTAGTATCCGTCGTACTTCAACCGTCGCCCACACTCTTCCAGCACCGACCTTATAGTAAAATTGTAGAAGCCGAGGCATTTGAACCGTCGTCCTCCCTCATCCACCACCATCTCCGCCCACCATTACTGAAAATTTCAGTAGCCATGGCGTATCCTCAAACACCACAACCCCCCCCCCCACCACCACCATAGGCCCCCCCACCCGCCCCCTCCCCCTGGAACCCTATCTCGCGCCTGCCGCCTGCGCTGCTAGCGCTGCCGCCAACCCATGCCGGTCTTCCCATTCCTCCTAGCTTAGATAATAAACTTCACGTTACCTAGCGATTCCCATACCGTCACCCCACTCCCTTGAGTTTTTAGATGAGGCCTGCGGTGTCCCTCCCCACCAGATCCACATCCCCTGCTCCAGAATGCCACAGCCTAAGCTCGACCATGTATCCCGGGGAGCCCGACAAGCGTTCGGCCAAGAAGTGGTTTATCATGGCCTCTCCGGTGGACGTTGGCGAGGTGGCCGCCGTTCGCCCCGAACTGTCGATCCCGGAGCAACATGTCACCTCGGAAGCCAGTGAAGACGTTGACTACGTTGCCATGTCGAAGGCCTCATGTCAGCGGGCTTGCGTATTACTGTATCTCAGGAAAGCTGGCTATGACATCAAGCTCGTCGACAACGACGGCTTCACGCGGGCCATGTCACAGGTTACGTGGTGCATCCCCAACCCCTCTGGTTCAACCATCGTCGATCTCTTCGACGGCCTTACTGCTGATCTCCTCCGCCAAGTGGTCAAGGATTTGCGATCCTTATACGCCATCGAGCCCATTTTGTCATTTCTGAAGGACACGTTCTACGGCAGCGGCTTGGAATCCTCAATTGCCAAGTCAGATCTCATCGACCACGACCACGAGGAGGGCACCCACAAAGGTTCTTTCACAATGGGTCTGTGCTCTTCCAACTGGAAGGATCCGGTCCATGAAATGTGAGTCAACATCCTATCAGCAAATCTTACCTTTTCTAGCTTGCCAACCCGCACCCTTTGTTGTAGTAGCATTTGTTGTGCGGTGCTCTAACTGTGCCCTATTTAATTATTTCAGTTATGCAAAAATGTTTTGTTCAATAGGGCTATGTGATGTTTAAATATGAATTGTCCACTTCAGTTTCACGAATGGCTATATTTGGCTGTTTATAGTGAGTAGATGCCTTGTTTATCTGTGTTAGGTTGTTAGGTTGGTTGTAGTGAGAATTTTTCTAGTTATCGAGCCGATGCCTTGTTTATACGTATTTTGTCTTAGTTTGGTTGCAGTGAGCATTGTCCAGTTATCAAGCATGTGCCTTGTTTATCTGTAGTTTGGTTGTTAGGTTGCTTTTTTAGCATTTGTCCAGTTTTTAAGCAGATGCCTTGTTTATCTATACTTGCTTGTTAGGTTGGTTGCAGTGAGCATTTGTCCAGTTTTCAAGCATATGCCTGTTTATCTATATTTGCTTGCTAGGTTGGTTCCAGTGAGACTCCGTCCAGTTTTCAATGGCTATATTTGGTTGTTATACTGCTCATTTATGCCTTGTTTATTTCAGTCATTCACAATATGCAAGTCGAAACTGTGCCGCTCGACTGCATCAATACCAGTTTGAATGGCTATATTTGGTTCCAGTTATGCCTGGTGTAGTTAACAGTTAACACATGCCCTTTATATCAGTTTTACACATTTATCCAGTGATGTTTAAGCATTACCTACGTTCTATTCATTTTCAACAATACGAGTTTGAATTGCAATATTTGATGGCTGTTAAGCCTGTTGTCGGTAACCTTGCCTTCCATTTTATATATGATTTAATAGCATGCTGAAACCAACACATTCAAGCTATCATTTGGAGATGATATTGTTTACCTTGCTATATTTGTTTGATGTTAAGGTTGCCGTACTTATCATGCCTTTCCACTACTTATGCAGGACAACAACGGGAGTGGCCACCATTTTCCGCCGAGGTTAGCTTCATCCCTTAGCTTGTACTCCCCCGCCGTTCCATAATGTAGTGCATATAGATCCAGGCCTGGACACTTGTTAGCTTCTATTATTGACTTGTTGCTTGTAGGTACATATGTCCTTGGCAAGGATCCATGCATCGACCCTTTTTACGTATGGGGCAATGAGATATTCATGAACAAGCATCACGTGAGGAAACTGATAAGGACTATTAGCAAAAAGATATGAATAGTGGCAAGCAAACTATTTGTTTATGCTCTATCCAACACAACAGTGAGGTATATGATGGTAACTTCAAACTCTACAACCTTCTCTTTTTACTGCCCATAATGAGTTGTTAGACAATAATGACTGAATCTTTTTCATTTGCAGTGGTTCCCGAAGAAGTTCACTCAAGATTACCTCGCAAAGTACATGATTGGTGGACATGCAATGAAGGTTAAAGTATTTCATCAAAACTACAATGAGCATCGAGAAGTCGTAATGAAGACAGTGAAGGATGAACGGGCAGCCATCACAAGGGGTTGGCCTAGAGTCGTGAGCGCATTACGCATGGAGGAGGGCACAATATGGGCATTCCGGTTCAGCTTCTCCAGCAACCAGAATGTCTTTTGTCTCTCTCTTTACAGTCTTTAGTACAACTGTGGTCCATTATTCTTTACTTGGTGCTTCTGTAGTTCTTCAGTATATGTACATGTGCATCAAATTATGCATTCATGGTTGAACCTATATTTGTAATAAACCTGGTTGGATATGAAATAAGTGATTGCCTACTTTCAAATTCAAAAAGGTGATTTTTTAATTAGGGATTAAGTAGGGATTAATTAGGGATTGCACTGCACACGCTTTGCAAAAGCGGAACGGCTGCGATAGACGTGGAGATCAAACACGTTTCTAGGATCCACTACGTGTGCGATCAATCTCCACCGCACACACGATCAGCCAGGAAAAAACGTGTGTGATCAATCTCCACTGCACACACGATCAGCCAAGAAAAAACGTGTGCGATTAACAACAGCATCGCACACAATTCTTTCTTATTAAATGTTTGCGATAGTCACCTTACCACACATGTTTCAAAATTATTGACTGTTTGTGATGTTGTGCGCATCACAAATGTTTGGTACTTCTTGGATTAACTATGTGGGTTGTACATACTAACGGAAACGTATTCCTTGGATGGACTGTGTGGAATGTACATACGAACGGAAATGCTTAGCGGGGGCTGAGTGTGTGGGATGTACTTACGACCGGAAATGATTTTGCCTGTATAATTGTTTTTTTAGCACTACTGTACGTATAACCGTATTTGCTTGCTCGTCGGTCGCACACGACCTCATTTTGCCGAGCGTGTGTGCCAGGAGGGCATATCCCCAACGGTTTCTGGGTCGTGTGGGAAAGGCCCCCCTATCACCCACACTCACTTGGCGACGGTTCCAAATGTCATCGTGGAAAGGGGTTTAAAACCATTTCTATAGCAGCGACGCTGCACTCAAAGGCCGGGAGGGGCGGCGGCACTCCACGCCACCGCCATGTAGAAAGGCGGGAGGAGAGGGGCGGTGGTGCTCTGGTGGGGATGTGCAGAATAAGCCAGGTGTTATTAGAATAAGACTCTTAAGGGGTGTTATCATAATAGACCCATCATATATATGAGTTTTCATGTCCTCAACAACATTCACTTATTGCTAATTCTTCAAGTTTATATTTTCTACTCAGTTAATGTGATCGGACCAGTTACCCCTCTATGCTAAACTCAACCCAGTCTGTTCACAATTTCCTCATGTGCATTCTATTTGAAACCCGTTCAAAATCTACATTGTGTCCTTGTCAGCTGAAGAATTTTTGAACGAAACGTTAAAATTTTCATCTCTGAACTTTCGGCTTTTGCCGCTCAAACCGTTCCACATCCCACAATAAGATTAAACTACTCACCCACGATCTACCACGATCTCCACCTCTAAGTATGTGGGTGACACATGTTGCTACGATGGCAAGGGTCAGGCACATGTTCGTCCAATTTATTCGTACGGGCAGTTTTTCACTGTGGCTATAAATACCCCCTCCCGTCCCCAGACATCATTTACTCCGCTCGACCTCTCCTTGCTCGAGCTCTCAGACCTAGCGCCACCACTACACTCCATCGTCGCCGGTGAGGAAGAGCTTCATTGCCTCGACCTCGTCGCCGCCGTACTCGCGCCGGCCGCGGAAATCTTCACTCCGCCGCCGTCGTAGTTGTCTCTCACTGGCAAGTTAAGGCGTGGGAGATCTGAGCGGGCATACTTCTCCACTTATACTCCTAGTTCGTCGTGTTCTTCATCCAGGGTAATTAAAATCTAATTTTACTACCCTACTTTCATTCTAATGATTTTCACAAAATCTTCAAAAGGTGTTTATTCTTCAACTTCTGTATCCTTAAACACCTAGTTGCATCTGTTCTTGATTTGTTTCTCTAAGCTATGTTTTTCTTCAAGATTCCTCAATTGTGTGGATTTTCAAATCTATACAACTCTGGAACCTAAGTCAAGAAGGCTTAGTGAAATTCCTCAAGATACCCATGGTCAAATTCCTCAAACTTGATTCTTTTGAAAAATTTCTGAGAACGCATATGACCTCTCCAAATTCTTCGCACCTATACTTTGTTGACAGGTACAAAATGTCTGCTGTTGAATCACTAGGTTCTCATCAACTTAACTCATTTGCAACGTTCCTCAACGATAAATTGCATACTTCCTCAGAAACATCAATTGTTCAAAATCCTCAAGTGAAGAAAATGGCTGATGGTAAAAGACCTTAGAAGGGAGGAAAGAGACCAGAGACAAACACTGCTTTTGAAATCCCTGATGACATTTATGTTGAGTATTGCACAACTGATGAAGCCACATATGACAAAGAGAACAAAATCAACGCAAAGTGCGCATATAGAGGATTGAGAGGAGATGGGCAAGAGAATGGAGGGAGTATCAATATGTTACTCCAAAGTACATGAAGAAATTCGTTGTACACCCTCCATGCCCAGGACCTCCATTGGCACCAGGCCAAGTAGCTGATCCCTCAAGCATAAGGCGAGGTGAGGAATTTCCCAAAGAGTGAGCCAAGCGCCAAGCCAAGTTGGCCAAATTATCAAAGGAAGCAGTGAAGAAATTCAATGAAGATTTTGTTGCTACTGCTGAGGCCTATGCTAGCAAGCCCAAGAAGGCTTTGCTAAAGAAATCAGTTGTGAAGCCGATTTCCTCAACAGCTATGCCCTCACAGCCAAGTACAAAGCCTTCACGCCCAATTCCTCAGGCAACCTCTTCAAGGGCAGCTCCAATTCCCTCTGTTACCACAAAATCCTCATTTGCTGCTGCAAAGTCCTCAACAACTATGCAACTTGCCACGTGCCAATGGACTACAGGAGTCTCTATTGCTTCAGGAGCATCTGCAAGTTCCTCAGCTCCACCAATGTCCTCAACTAGCCCATCCTTGTTGAAAAAAAGGCCACTGCTGGACGTGGCTCGAGGCCAAGTCCTCACAAGAAGCGAGATGCTTTTCAAGTCCCATCTAATGACGATGAAGTTGATGATGAAGAACTTGCTGAGATCATCAAAGACAGTCAAGAAAGGGCCGCTAGAGCCAAAGGTAGTCTTGTGCCACTTATGCTGGATCCGAAGAAGATCCTTGAGTTCATCAATCTATGGTAAAAGGATCTGATCACTCCTCTGCCTGACTTAAACCTCACTTATGGTCAAAGTCACATGTTAACGGCCTTCATCAATGAAGAAAAATGGAAATTTGAGAAGGCCAGGCAAGTCAAGAAGGCTCAGTACAAGAAGGAGAGTTCTCTAAAGAAAAATGTTGTAAACATGTCTCCTGAAGAACTTGTGGCTCTCAAAAGGAGATCAAAGACCTCAGTGATGAATTTGACAGATACCATGCAGATTGGCTAGGTGCCAAAGTCAGAATCGTCAGACTATCCAACTCCCTCAAGCTCAACATTGTAGCTCCATCGCAACAAGAAATTCCTCAGGCTCAAGCATCTGCTCAGCCTACTGAAGTAAATGCTAGCACAACTGATTAAAATCAGATTGTTGATGATACTGAGAATACCAGGGCTACTGAAGAAATTCCAGCTCCTGAAGAAACTACCAGGGCAACCACCAATGTTGCACCTTAAGAACAACCTAGACCAGCTGAAGATTCTGCTATTGTGCCTGAAGAATCTGAACATACCAGGGCAACTACATCAGTTGTGCCCGAAGAAAATGAACCCACTTCATCTGCTCCTCCTGCCAAACCATCTAAGGTGAAGAAAGTCACTCTTCCTTCTGCATCAGAGGTGAAGAAAACCAAAGCTGCAGAGAAGGCAACTGTAAAGAAAAGGAAAGCATCAGCGACTGCAGAGTCTTCAGCTCCCAAGAAAGTGAAGACTTTGACAAGTTCCTTCACGATGTTGTTCCTATCTCTAGTGTGCCACCAAAGGAAATTGTTCCCTTTGGTGAGGAATATGTCATACCAGATGACACAGATGAAGAGAATCCTTCTGCTGCTTCTTCAAAGCAGTTGGATGAAGAAATTGAAGTGGGTGACATCCCTTCAACCCATTGTACCATCACCCATGTCTCAGTTCACTGCTGAAGAGGCAGGCATTGAAGAATCAGAAGAAGAAGATGAGGATGTGGACATTGGTTCTACTACACTAGTTCTGAATGATGGCTATTGGGAAAGACATCATCCCAATTCACCATTGACCACTCCTCTGCATCAAATTCCTCAGTCCCCTGTACAAACTGAAGAAAGTCATACGAGATCTGAAGAACGTCAAACTTCACTTCTTTATATTCTAGAAGAAGTTCCAACTATTGCAGCTGAAGAAATGGAGGCCAAGGCTGCTGCTACTGAATCTGCTGCTGAAATTCCTCAGTCTGTGGCTCTAGAGGTTGTGCCCCAAGAGGCTATGAAGACTTCAACTGTAAATCTCCAGCCCAAGCTACTAAATTCTCATACGAAGAAGCAGAATTCAAGGCTGATTATTTATTTGCTAAACACCATTTCTTCACGGATTTCAATTCCTATGACTCAACAAGACTTCGCCGCAAGTGGTTCTGGACAGTCAGTCAGGTGAACTTCTATTCTTCACTCTTGTTTGATAAGGACAAGGTATTTGAGCACCAACAAATTCCTCATGTGGATATGGAGTCTCTCCCGTGCTTCCAACCTGTCCTGAGTGTTCTTCATGACGCTGGGCTTTTGAACTTCTGCACTGACATCTGGGACTGGAATGAAGAGCTAATTCTTCAGTTCTATGCTACATTGCACCTCACTTGAAATGGGGATGATGTGCTTGATTGGATGACTGAGAATACACATTACAAAGCCCTGGCCTCTGAGTTGCTTCATGTCATACCAGTCAATCCTCCAACTGAAGGCGCAAAGCTCATATATGAGGAACCCGAGCTTTCAAATCATCTGATGCAAGTGCTGATGAAGCCTTTGAAGGCTGGCCAAGCTCCAAAGACCACATTCCTCGTGAAGGAATTGCTCTATGTGCCAAGGACGATATATCACATTCTGACCAAAACCCTCAACCCAATCAAGGGCCATAACTCTGATGAAGAAGAGGTTGTTGGCATCATGAAGAATCTGCTGTTCAATATCATCCATGGCATTCCTATCAACTACCACGATTTATTCATGAGGACTTGGGCTAATGGTGCTCTGTCACCTTTTGAGTTGAAGCCTTATGCTCCCTGGATAATAAATTCATCATATCAAGGTCTTCAGTTCATTTCAAGGTAGATTATCAAAATCATCTCATCTATTTGCCTCCTATTGAAGTCCTCAAAAGGACTATTTCCTCAGTTGATGAGAAGGGCAAAGTTGTTGTTATTGATGAAGGCACTCGTCCATTGGATGGTCAGTTTCGCAAAGCTGTACCTTATTCCACCAATGATGACTTTGCTACTCAATATTCTGCCACAAAAGCTTCAAAGCAAAAACCTCAAGCCACTGCTCCACGAGTGATGACTAATCGTGAGCTTCTCTTAAGTCTTCATTAGAAGGTCGATCGAAATCACAAGTGGGTCAAGCGTCAATTTGGCTCAATTCTTCAGAACATGACTTAACGCAAAATACTATGAAGAAAAACCATTACTACTTGCATGAAGTCTTTGATCGCACCTGGGCCATATTGTCTCACCTCTATGGTGATGAAGATCTCAAGCAGATGGGCTTCCAACAGGACTTTGACTGGTCTCAGCCTCCTTCGAAGAAATTCAAGAAGGTCAAAGTTCCTCAGCTCGTCCCAAGTTCATATTCTTCATCGTGCGAGACAGGTGAAGCTGAAGACTTGAGCGACACCGCGGTAGGCCCTACCTCAATAGACGACCCCAACAACGCTGGCGCTCCTCCATTGACATCTTGATGATATTCTTCAGGGGCGTTAGTCCTCATTTTTCATCCCTTTGGGTCATTTGATGACAAAGGGGGGATTTGAGTTAGTCTTCAAGCGGGTCCCTTATATATGGGAATTTTTTCTTCAAGTTACAACTCTTGCTCTTCTGAGGTATTTGCTCTGATGAGTTGTAAACTTAAGTCATATGGTGCTCTAACTCTTTTGAACTATTTTTCTGCATGCTTATTTCCTCAAGTACCTTAATGCATGCATGTTGAATTCGTCAGACACCATATTTCATCATGTATTTCAAATTATTCATATTATATGTCAAATGCGTGTATGAATTACAAGATATAGGGGGAGATCGCCATGATATTACTCTACAATGTGCATTTGCTATACAAAGCAAATTCCTCAAATATGCACATCTTCAGGGGGAGTTCTTCTATATCTTGCAATCAAATTCCTCGATATCAATATTTACACTTCATATGTCTATCCCTGTTGAAAACTTAACCTATTTGTCATCAATCACCAAAAAGGGGGAGATTGTAAGTGCATCTAGTGCCCCTTAGTGATTTTGGTGTATTGAAGACTTATAGGTTAAGGGACTAATGTGTTTGTGAGTATACACAGGTTCTATAAGTCTATGAGGAGTTTGATATTTACGATGAAAGTCGACCCCTAAAAATGAATGTCTTCAGTTGAAGATTTTCATTTTCTTGAAGACTTTGCAGCTGAGGAAATTCGTGTGACCTTGAAGACTTTGATATTGATGCGAGGACTATAAAGCTTGAAGACTTTTGTTTTCGTAGTTTCATTTTCTCTTTTTTGAGTCATAGGAAACACCATACTGTTAAAGGGGGTCAAGGTAAAACTAAGGAAAAGTTTCCAAGTGATGCTCATCTCAAAATCCTACACCTACCCAATCCTTTTGAGTGATGCCATTAGAAATCTCAAACAATTCATTCAATTTCTTCAGTGACAGAGACAAAGTTCTTCTGGTCTCTGAGGAATTTGTTCTGACTGAGGAGTTAGGAATTCACCAGTGCGGATTGCGTACAAGTGAGGAACATGATAGCCCTGAGGAATTTGAGAGCTTAAATTTCCGACTGTTGTTGTGCTATGCGCCAGCTGTCCCAAAATATCTTATCCACCTAATGGTCATATCATTGAAGGGCATTTATGTCTTATCTTGTCGATCTGCTCCCTAGGCTATAAATAGCAGCCCCCTACAGCCACTAATTGGTTGGCCGCTCCGAGAGAAACTGACACTTGTCATTGAGAGCATCCCATCCTCCGAGGACTTTGAGTGAAAATCATCAGTGAGGTAAAACCCAAACACCTACAAACCCAAAGTGATTGAGCATCACTTAAGAGATTGTTCCTGTGTGGAACTGACTCTTGTTACCTTTGAGGACTGTGCATCCTCCAGACGGTTAGGCGTCATGGTCTAGAGCATCCAAGAGGAATTGTGGATCGCCGAGTGACCGAGTCTGTGAAGGTTTGGAAGTCACCTAAAGACTTACCACGAGTGATTGGGCGAGGTCTGTGTGATCCCAGCTCAAGGAGAATACGGTGAGGGCTGTGTATCTGGGACTGTGTGTCCTCAGGTTTATATACCTAGCCACTCCAAGCAGACATACGATTGTCACAGTAGTTGGAACTGGTCTACCAAATCATCGTCTTCACCAAGCTACTGGTTCTATTTCCTCAACCCTTTCATTTCCTCATTCATGTGTTGATGAACTTGACTGTTACTGTTCGAAGACTTTGACTAAAGACTTTCTCAATTTCCTCAATCCTAATTCTTTAGTCACTTTGTCTTCAGCCTGCTTATCCTGTTTACACGCTACTTGTGCTCTGTGCTTGTTTCATTTCATCATGATGACTGTGTTACTGCCATGTTATGCTTGCACCTGAGTACTTATTCCGCTGATAGTAGTTCGTTGCTTAGGAAATTCCTCACCTAGAATTTCCTCAGTGACGAATTCATAAAAATCGCCTATTCACCCCCCCTCTAGTCGATATAACGCACTTTTTGATTTGGTTTGGCAAACTAGATTGATTTTTCTTGCAATGGGAGAGGTGCTTTGTGATAGGTTAGATCTTGCGGTGCTCAATCCCAGTGATAGAAGGGGACATGACACATATTTTTATTGTTGCCATTAAGGATAAAAAGATGGGGTTTATTCATAGGTGAGTTTTCTTTGTCTACATCATGTCATCTTTCTTAAGGCATTACTCCGTTCTTTATGAACTTAATACTCTATATGCATGTTGGATAGTGTTCAGTGTGTGGAGTAATCATAGTAAATGCAGAATGTTTTGGTCTACTTGTCTTGGACATGATGCCTATATACATGATCATTGCCTTGGATATCGTCATGATTATTCACTTTCTATCAATTGTCCAACAGTAGTTTGTTTACCCACTGTATGCTATTTTCAAAAGAGAAGCCTCTAGTGAAAACTACGACCCCGGGTCTGTTTTCTATCATATTAAATCCAAAAATACCTTTCTACAATTTTCCTTTATTTATTTTATTTTGTATTTTTGTTCGATCTATCTATCTATCAATCTATCATCATACAATTTAATCTTGCAAGTAACCGCCGAGGGATTGACAACCCCTTGTTCGCGTTGGGTGTAAGGATTTGTTATCTTGTTTGTAGGCACTGCTAACAAGGTGTTGCGTGGTTCTCCTACTGGATTGATAACCATGGTTCTTAACTGAGGGAAATATGTATCTCTATTGTACTACATCATCCTCTCCTCTTCGAGGAAATCCCAATGCGCTCACAAGTAGTAGGAAGAATTTCTGGCGCTGTTGCCGGGGAGACGTCATTAACATCTATCAAATACCTACGCATAAACTTTCATCTCCTTGAATTTACATTATTTGCCATTTGCCTCTCGTTTTCATCTCCCCCGCTTCTAAAAAGTTTTTACAAAAATACAAAAACAATTTCCGTTTGCCTTTTTCTTGTTTGCTTCTTAATTGCTTGTTATCTCATTTGGGTAGTTACTATGTCTCAAGAAAATACAAAATTGTGTGATTTTTCTAATACTAATAATAATGATTTTGTTATTACTCTGGTTGCTCCCCCCGCCGCTAGTGCAGAGTCTTATGATATTAATGCCACTTTGTTGAATCTTGTTATGAAAGAACAATTTTCCGGTAATCGTAATGAGGATGTCGCGTCCCATCTAAAAACTTTCGTTGTATTGTGTGACATGCAATAGAAAAAAGATGTGGGCAATGATATTGTGAAATTAAAATTTATTTCCGTTCTCGCTACAAGATCGCGCTAAAACTTGGTTTTCATCTTTGCCACGAAATGGTATTGATTCTTGGGATAAGTGTAAAGATGCTTTTGTTGCCAAGTATTTTCCTCCCGTGAAAATTATTTCTCTTTGAAATCAAATTATGAATTTTAAGCAACTTGAACATGAACATGTTTCCCAATCTTGGGAAAGGATGGAATTAATGATAAGAAATTGCCCTACTCATGGTTTAAGTTTGTGGATGATTATACAAAAAATTATGCAGGATTCAACTTTGTCTCTAGAAATCTTTTAGATTCCACCGCAGGAGGTACTTTTATGGAAATTACATTAGGAGAAGCTACCAAATTACTTGATAATATTATGACAAATTATTCACAATGGCATACTAAAAGAACACCTACTAGTAAAAAGGTGAATTCCATTGAAGAAATTCGTACTTTGAGTGATAAAGTAGATGCACTTATGAAATTGGTTGCTAGTAAAAATATTCATATTCATCCTAATGATGTGCTATTGTCTACTTTGACTGAGAAAAATTATGATCCCATATATGTGAATTTTGTCTCGCGAAACAATTTCAATAGCAATGCTTATAGGGGTAGCTTTAATCCTAGGTCGTTTCCTGGAAATTCCTCTAATAATTGTGGAAATTCCTATGGTGGTAATAATAATAATAATAATAATAATAATAATAATAATAATAATAATAATAATAATAATAATAATAATAGGGATAATTAATTTGGTGCCCTTAGTTGTGTCCCCCTCGGCAGGTTTGCCCCTAGTTTCTAAAAACCCTCGTTCTTGCCCAACTCACTTTGGTTTCTTTGGGCTTTTACCCTCCCGTCACGGTTCCGTCTAGTCAGCGCCGTTTGACTACTACCGGCGCTAGATTTTGGACACGACTTGCCCCCGTTCGTGCTCACTCACTTGTCCCCCCTCACTCTCTTGTTCCCCATTCCTCCCACCACTCTCTCTCCCCTGTCCAAACCCTAGTTCGTTGGTGCCTCAACACTAGATCCACAAACCCTAGGGGCACCACCACCACAACATCGTCCGCAGCACCACCACATCCATTTCTAGGCGATGGGGGAGAATGGAGAAACACTAGGCGGCGACCGCCTCCACAAGAAGGGAACCACATCGGCGTGGGAGGGCGATGGCTGCGCGCACGGCCAGGTGGTGTCCCAATCACCACGGGGTAGCGGACATGGCGGTGGTGGCGTCGTCAACAATGACAAAAGCTCGACATCGGTTAGGGGGAGCGTTGAAGGCGGTTGTGGTGGCAGTCAGGGCGACAAGGGCAAGGGCACCGCATCTGCACAGGAGATCCCGACGGGGTAAGTCTCAGATCTGCTCTTACTTAGTATTGTAGGATTGATTTAGAGAAGATAGTCATGGTAGATGTTGTGTTCATTATTGTAGGATGGATCCAGTTGTTGCATTCTTTCTGTCTGTTAGAGTGGAGACCACAGTCATAGTTTCTGCTAGTACTAGAGGAAAAGAAAGCAGGTTCACATTTCCATTAGTTGTGGACAGCAGTAGTAGTTCATTTAATGATTTTAGGGCTAATATTTGTGCAAAGTATCCATGGGGATAGTTTGATGCTGCCGAAATAAGATATTGGGACAGATCAAAGGAGAGTTAGAACCCTTTACAGTGCGATGATGAGTTAGGTTTGATGTTTGCAAGAAATGCAGAGACAAGGTCATGCAATTTTGAAATTACAGTAATTCATAGAAAGAGAGGAGAAAGGTGTGAGAAAACACCTGCATCTAGGACAACTGCTGGAGGGACAAGAGGTAGAAGAAGGGGTAGACCATGTGCATCTAGGCCAAGAGCTAGCAGTACTCCTAGTGCTCCTGGCACTAGTGCAGCAAGTGCTAGTAGCACCCCAACTGCTCCAAGTGTCACTGAGAAACAAGATGATCAACCTTATCCAATTGTGGAGGAAACACTGCCTGATGTCTGATGAGGAGGATGAGAAGCTTTATCCAGGTTATGTACAGCAAAATAATGAGGAACTTGCAGCAAATGAAGACTACATTCCTGCAGAATTTTTAGATACCGATGAAGATGAGAGGCAAGAGGATCATGACATGGGAGCTTTTGAGGATGCAGATGAGGACATGCCTGTCATGATGTATGATAGAGATAACCCAAGCATTGAGGAAGGTGTGGTCTTTCCTGAGGTAGTTGATTGCAGAAATGTTGTTGAAACATTCTCAATCAAGTCTGAAACTGAGTACATCACACTGAAGAGTGACCAGAGTAGGTTCACTGTTAAATGTGCCTATGACATGTGTAAGTGGAGGCTGCATGCCTCTTTCATGAGGAGGAGCACTTTGTTTCAGGTACTAGCTATTTAGTTTACTACTATTTGTTTTAAAATTGTGACTTTTTGTTTTACTAATGTTGTTCTGACTGACCATTTGTTTTATTTCTAGGTCAAAGTGAACCCCCACCCTCACACATGTCCTAGTGTGAATAGATCTCAGAGATTGAAAGCTGCAAAAAGAAGGTGGATTGCAGATACTTATAGGGCTTGGATCAGACAATACCAGGGATTGGCACAAAGGAAATTCAGGGTAGGTTGTTAGAGAAGTATGGTCTTGAGGTGCCTTACAGCACATGCTACTATGGTAAGGAGATGGCACTTGACAAGATATATGGTAAGTACAATGACAGTTTTCAGTTACTTTTTGCTTTAAAGTAAAAGTAGAGAGGGCATCACCAGGCAGTGTTGTTGACATTGACCATCACACAGTGGAGTACAAGTTCAAAGGAAAGAAATTCTACAAAGAGTGTTTTAGAAGGTTTTTTTTTCTGTTTTCAAGCTTGTCAGAAGGGGTTTCTAGAGGGGTGCAGGCCATACTTGGTTGTAGATGCAACTGTATTGCATGGTAGGTTTAGGGGCCAACTTGTAGCAGCATGTGCCCTAGATGCACACAATTGGTTATTTCTTGTTGCATATGGTGTTCTTGAAGTGGAGTGCACTGAAAGTTGGACATGGTTTTCAACAATTTGAAGAAAGATATAGGACATCCTGAAGGATTAGTTATCCATAATGATGCTTGCAAAGGACTAGAGAGTGCTGTTGAGGATGTTTATCCTAGAGTTGAGCACAGAGAGTGCTTGAGACATTTGTCTCAAAATTTTGGCAAGAAATTCAAAGGGAAATTTTATGATGACAATCTGTGACCTTGCTCACTAACTTACAGCATCAAAAAGCACAATTTTCATCTAAACCAGTTGAAAAGCAAGCCCAAAGTAAAGGAGAATCTTGAGGAGCACCACACAAAAATTTGGGCTAGAGCAGATTTCACTGAGTTGAGCAAGGTTGACTATGTAAATAACAATCTAGCTGAATCATTCAACTCTAGAATCAAGAAGTACAAGGTCCTACACCTAGTTAACCTGCTTGACAAGACCAGGCAGTACATTATGGAGAAGTTTGACCTAAGAAAAAAGAATTTGCATTGACCATTTCATTGGGCAGTACATCATACCAGCAGTAATGAAGGCATTAATGGAGAAAACTAAAGGTTTGGAGATGAGCGTTGTTAGGAGAAGCCCATAAGAGGCTGAGGTACCTGCAACTAATAGAAAGAAGAGAGAATGGAGGTATCCTGTGGACCTGGAGAAACTGACTTGCAGTTGCAGACAATGGCAAGTCACTGGTAAGCCATGCATCCATGCACTTTTCTAATCGGTGCTACCGGGATGGGTCAAAAGTGTGTAACGGTTGGATTTTGTGTGGAGGATATATATACCCCTCCACCCCCTTCTCCATTTGAGAGAGGGCCATCAGAACATGCCTACACTTCCACAATACATTTTCTGAGAGAGAGCCACCTACTCATGTGTTGAGATCAAGAGATTCCATTCCAACCTTTTGAACCTTGATTTCTAGCCTTCCCGAAGTTGCTTTCCACTCAAAACCCTCTTCCACCATAGCCAAATCTAAGAGAGAAAGTTGATGTTGGGGAGACTATCGTTTGAAGCACAAGAGCAAGGAGTTCATCATCTGCACAAGAGCAAGGAGTCTCCTAGATTGGTTAAGTGTCGCTTGGGAGCCTCCGTCGTGATGTGGAGTTGAACCAAGAAGTTCGTGAAGATTGCCTACTTCGTGAAGATCTACCCGAGTGAGGCAAGTCCTTCATGGGCGATGGCCATGGTGGGATAGACAAGGTTGCTTATTCATGGACCCTTTGTGGGTGGAGCCCTCCGTGGACTCACGCAACCGTTACCCTTCGTGGGTTGAATTCTCCATCAACATTGACGTACGATAGCACCACCTATCAGAACCGTGCCAAAAATCTCTGTGTCTCCAATGCGTTTGTACACTCCAATCCCATCCCTTTACACATTCTCAAAAATTGCATGCTTTACTTTTTTGTTGCCTATACTCTTGTCATGCTTGCTTGAAATGTATTGTGTGTGCTTTAAAATGTGCTAAACTCAACCTTACCTTGAAGAAATTGAAAACTGCTACTTTTGTGTGTTAAGGATCTAATCACCCCCACCCACTCTATACCCATCTTCTCAATCCTTTCAATTGGTATCAAAGCATTGGTCTCCATTGCTTTGGTTTAATCACCATTGGAGGAAGATGGATGAGTCTACATTTGGGAATATTAGACGTAGGGTGCCTATTCTTGATGGGGAGTTCTATGGTTCATGGAAAAATGAGATGCTTGAGATTTTCAATGAATATAATTTGAACAAGTATAGTCTTAGCCCTTATGTGCCTCCTATTGATCCTTTGCATCCTACCCCTGATGACTATCTTGACATGGTTCGCAATCTTAGGACTATTGATCTTATCATTAGAGGATTGCCTAGAAATTTGCTTGTGTGCTTGCCTACTTTTGAATGTGCATATACTATATGGAGTTATCTTGAAGAACACTTTCCAAATTATTCCTTAAAGAATCTAGATGAGATTCTCCAAAATTCCATTGCTTTTCAAAAAATGGATCCTAGCGATCCCAAATTGGATGAATGTCTATTTGAGCTCCCTGATCTTGCGCGTGCTAAGGGAAATGTTGGAGTCATTAGTAGCATCATCTCAGAGACAATTATAATTCATAAACTTGCACATTGTCATGGTCGTAAATCTAATGAATAACTTGCTCTAGGTGATGATCACATACATGAGGATGACATTGAGCATGGCTATTTTGATGAAGACGAAGAAGTGATATTTACTTTGAGGATACTATGAGAAATCTTAGTCTCATGGCAAAATTTCGTGACTACATGTCCGGAGGAAAAGAATGGATTCTCGATAGTGGATGTACCATGCAAGTATGTAACTTTTGGAGATAACTCCAAGGGTAAGGTACTTGGCCTTGGTAAGGTGGCCATATCCAATGATAGATCTATTGAAAATGGTATGCTCGTTGAATCTCTTGGTTACAATCTTATTTCCGTATCTAGACTAGCCGACTTTGGTTTCAATGTTCTATTTACCAAAGTAGATTGCCAAGTGTTTCGTAGAGATAATCATAATATGGTCTTTACCGGCATTTGTAGAGGTGATCCATACATTGTTGATTTCACTAAGAGAGCCCAACCTCGTACTTGCTTAATTGCTAAATCTTCTAAAGGATGGTTATGGCATAGAAGGTTAGGTCATGTGGGCATGCGAAATCTTGATAAGGTTATTAAAGGTGATCATATCCTTGGTGTTAAAGATGTTATATTTGACAAGGATAGACTTTGTAGTGCTTGTCAAGCAGGAAAACAAGTTGGAGGAAGTCATCCCGTGAAGAACATCATGACCACAAGAAGACCACTTGAGCTACTTCACATGGATCTCTTCGGTCCCAATGCTTATAAGAGCCTAGGCGGTAACTCTTTCGGTTTGGTCATTGTTGATGATTTTTCAAGATTTACATGGGTGTTCTTTCTTGATGACAAATTGCATGTCAAAAAGATCTTCAAGAACTTCACCAAGAAGGCCCAACAATTTGAAGTGAAGATCAAGAAGGTTCGAAGTGATAACGGAATGGAGGTCAAGAACGTTAATGTGGATCCTTGACGAAGAAGGGATTTCACATGAGTTTTCGGCTACGTACATGCCTCAACAAAATGGAGTTGTTGAGAGGAAGAACAGCACATTTATTGAGATGGAGAGAACGATGCTAGATGAATACAAAAAGCCAAGACACTTTTGGGTGGAAGCGATTGAGATAGCTTGTCATGCTATGAATCGACTATATCTTCACAAGCTTCTCGGTAAAACGGCATACGAGCTACTCACCGGTAACAAACCCCAAGTTGGATACTTTCGAGTATTTGGTTCAAAGTGCTACATTCTTGATAAGCATCATTGTTTGAAATTTGCTCCTACATATCATGAAGGTTTCCTACTCAGTTATGGCTCAAACACTTACACTTACCGTGTCTACAACAATTTCACCCGAAAGGTTGAAGAGAAGGTAGATGTGAAGTTTGATGAATCTAGCGGCTCGCAAGTAGAGCAATTGCTAATTGCTGTAGGAGATAAAGATCCCTCGGAAGCAATTCAAGATTTGTCTATTGGCAAAATTCAACCAAGAGAGGTGAAGGAGAGCACTTCGTCCATTCAAGTGGAAGCCTCAACTTCACATCAAGGTGAACCACAGGTTGACCTGGAGGCGTCCACAAGTGGAACACGTCAAGACGAAGGAAATGAGGAAGTACAACAAGATGAACCACCTCGACCTCCTTCTCCACTTCCACAAACGAATGAGAACACCACCACAATGAAGAAGAAGAAGAAGATGATGATGATGATGATGGTGGCATTACTTTGCATGTTTAACAACTCTAAAACTCTATATAGGGCAGAATAGTAGCAAATTCAAAATATGCATATGGGGATTTTCCAGAATTGTTGTTTGTTGTTTCTGGCCTCATTTAAACTTGCCTAAATAGTTAGTTTACTTATGCTTCACCTCTTGACATGTTTAACAATATCTAATATTGTTGGGTACTTAAACGAGAGTGAACTAAATAATTTGATTGTGGTGTTTCGTCAATATGCAACTCGTTGCATATTGAGCTCCACTTAATTTGTACTATTGTTTGTTGCACTATGCCATGCCATGCCTCATTAAACCGGACATGCATCATACCTTCTTGTGCATCATGCCATGATTATGCTTGTTGGTTTACCATGTTGTTTGCTTCTTTCCGGTTGTGCTTCCTCTCAATAGTTATGGTAATGTTGTGATTGTGAGGATCCGTTCGACTATGCCCCTTCGTCTTCCTCATGGATTCAGTCTTCTTCCGAGCGGGGTTTCAGGCAAGATGAAAATTACCTTGGATATCACTACTATCTTTGCTTGCTAGTTGTCTCGATGCTATCGCTTTGTCGTGCTACCTACCACTTGTTTATCAAGCCTCCCAGATTGCCATGATAAGCCTCTAACCTTTCCACCATCACAGCAAAACATTGTTTGGCTATGTTACAACTTTGCTCAGTCCCTCTTATAGCGTTGCTAGTTGCAGGTGCCATTGCAGGTTGTTCCATGTCGGAACATGGATATCACGGGATATCACAATATCTCTTATTTAATTAATGCATCTATATACTTGGTAAAGGGTGGAAGGCTCGGCCTTTTGCCTGGTGTTTTGTTCCACTCTTGACGCCCTAGTTTCCATCATACCGGTGTTATGTTCCTTGATTTGCGTTCCTTACACGGTCTGGGTTTATGGGCCCCCCCCTTGATAGTTTGCTTTGAATAAAACTCTTCCAGCAAGGCCCAAATTTGGTTTTACCATTTGCCTAATAACAGCTAAAACTTGCATAGGGACCGGCTAGCACCCGAGGATAATTAATCAACATCCCGGGTCGGTGCTCCTCATGAGTGTTGGTCCAAATTAGAGCCCCTTGCAGCGCCAGCACGGGGAAACTCGAGGACTGGTTTTAGTTGTACGGACTGCTCATCCGATCGTGGCCTGAGACGAGATACACATGGCTCCTATCGGGGTGTCGGCATGTCAGGAGGTGATACGTCTCCAACGTATCTACTTTTCCTAACGATTTTCCTCTTGCTTTGGACACTAATTTGCATGATTTGAATGAAACTAACCCCGGACTGACGTTATTTTCAGCAAAACTACCATGGTGTTGTTTTTGTGCAGAAATAAAAGTTCTCGGAATGGAACAAAACTTTGCAAGGACTTTTTATATCTATAAAGAGAATTTCTAGAGCCAAGAGATACCTGAGGGGGGCACCTGGGTGGGCACAACCCACCAGGGCGCGCCTGCCCCCCTCCCAAGCACGCCCAGGTGGGTTGTCCCCACCCGGTGGCCCCGCTGACCCTGAAACCGACTCTATAAAATCACATTATTCCATAAAAAAATCAGGGAGAAAGAATTATCGCGTTTCACGAGACAGAGCCACCGCCGTCTCCTGTTCTTCATTGGGAGGCCAGATTTGGAGTCCGTTTGGGGCTCCGGAGAGGGGGATCTTTGATCTTCGTCCTCACCAACACATCTCCATCGCCAATTCCATGATGCTCCCCACCGGGACTGAGTAATTCCTTCGTAGGCTCGCTGGTCGGTGAGGAGTTGGATGAGATTCATCATGTAATTGAGTTAGTTTTGTTAAGGCCTGATCCCGAGTATCCATTATGTTCTGAGATTGATGTTGCTATGACTTTGCCATGCTTAATGCTTGTCACTTTGGGCCCGGGTGCCATGATTTCAGATCTGAACTGTTTATGTTATCACCATTATATCCATGTTCTAGATCCGATCTTGCAAGTTATAGTCACCTCCTACGTGTTATGATCCGGCAACCCCAGAGTGACAACAGTCGGGACCACTCCCGATGATGACCGTAGTTTGAGGAGTTCATGTATTCACCGTGTGCTAATGCTTTGTTCCGGTTCTCTATTAAAAGGAGGCCTTAATATCCCTTAGTTTCCAATAGGACCCCGCTGCCACGGGAGGGTAGGACAAAAGATGTCATGCAAGTTCTTTCCATAAGCACATATGACTATTTACGGAATACATGCCTACATTATATTTATGAACTGGAGCTAGTGTTGTATCGCCCTAGGTTATGACTATCTCATGATGAATATCATCCAACGAGTCACCGATCCAATGCCTACGAATTTATCTTATATTGTTTCTACTAAGTTACTATTGCTACTGCTATCATTACTGCTACAAAATCACCGCTACCATTGTTACCATTACCGTTGCTACTGCTGTTATCATCAAAACTATCATATTACTATGCTACTAATCACCTTGCTGCAGATAGTTAATCTCCAGGTGTGGTTGAATTGACAACTCAGCTGCTAATACCTTCAAATATTACTTGGCTCCCCTTGTGTCGAATCTATAAACTTGGGTTGAATATTCTACCCTCGAAAACTGTTGTGATCCCCTATACTTGTGGGTTATCAGGAGGTCTTGCTGGTTTTGTTTTACCATTGTCGAAATGTCTTGTGCACGAGGATTCCGAGTTTGATCTGGTTGTCCCGAGATGGAGATTTACCTCCGTGGATCGTGAGAGTTTGTGATGGAATAAGTTGGGACACCCCTGCAGGGTTTAATATTTTTGAGAGTCGTGCCCGCGGTTATGTGGCAGATTGGAAAGTTATAATATCCAGTTGTAGAGAACTTGACACCAGATCCAAAATAAAATACACCAACCGTGCGTGTAACCATGACTGTCTCCTTTCGAGTGAGTTTGGGAAGAGAACACGGTGGGGTTATGTTTGACTCATAAGTAGTTCAAGGTCACTTCTTGATCATTACTAGATTGCGACCGTTATGCATAGTTACTCTTCTTACTCTTGTACTCGTAAGTTAGCCACCATACAATGCTTAGTGCTTGCTGCAACTTCAATACTTATCCATTCCATACCCATTAAGCTTTCCTAGTCTTGATACTCATGGTAATGGGATTGCTGACTCCTCGTGGCTCACAGATTACTACAACAACAGTTGCAGGCATAGGTAAAGCGATGCTTTGACATGAGAGCGATGCTTGATTGCTTTTGGAGTTCTTCTTATGCATCTTCTTCTTCATCGATCAAGGGATAGGTTCCGGGTCAGGAGCCTGGGATTAGCAGGGTGGATGTCATTCTTATTTTTCATTTGATTTCATCCGTAGTCAGATCCTACTCTTTTGTATGATGGTTGCTATGTATTGATGTATTGATGTATTCTTTTTATAGCTTGTGGCGAGTGTAAGCCTTTATCTTGTACTCTCATCTATTCAGTACATAGTATGTTGTAATGATATCCACCTTGCAATGGGCTTGAAATGCGGTTGTGACCCAATCAGGAATTCATCACGTGATTGGGATAGAATCGCATCTTGGGCGCTACAAGTTGGTATCAGAGCCTTACCGACCACAGGAGCCCCTTTGATTGATTGAACCATTGCTGTTGTTGAGTCTAGAAAAAAACTATTTTGAGTCTAGTTATATATCGGAGAGTAGGAATTCTTTTTACTCCTTATCCCCTTCATCACTCTGGTGAGGATTTGTGATGTAGGTGTTCTGATTCTACTCTTCTCCCCCTACAAATTTTTTTAGGATCACGCGGGTATTGTTGGAATCATTGCGATATTGATGTGATGAGAATACTGTCTTGGTGTTGGGGAACGTAGTAATTCAAAAATTTCCTACGATCATGCAAGATCTATCTAGGACATGCATAGCAACGAGAGGGGAGAGTGTGTCCACGTACCCTCGTAGACCGAAAGCGGAAGCGTTTAGTAACGCGGTTGATGTAGTCGAACGTCTTCGTGATTCAACCAATCCAAGCACCGAACGTACGTCACCTCCGTGTTCAACACACGTTCAACACAATGAAGTCCCTCGAGCTCTTGATCCATTTGAGGATGAGGGAGAGTTCCATCAGCACGACAGCGTGGCAACGGTGATGATAAAGTTACCGGTGCAGGGCTTCGCCTAAGCACTACGACGATATGACCGAGGTGTGTAACTGTGGAGGGGGGCACCGCACACGGCTAAGAGAAGACTTGGTCTCTTTGGGGTGCCCCCCTCCCACGTATATAAAGGAGGGGGGAGGAGGAGGCCGGCCCTAGAGGGGAAAACAAGGGGGAGTCCTACTTGGACTCCCGGTCCAAGTAGGATTCAGCCCCCCTTTCCTATTCCAACTAGGAGGAGGGAAGGGGGAAGAAGGAAGAAGGAAGGAGGGGGCACCGCCCCCTCCTAGTCCAATTCGGACCAGCCCATGGGGGGTGCGCGACCACCCCTTGAGGCCCTTCTCTCCTTTCCCCTAAAGCCCATTAAGGCCCATTACTCTCCGGGGTCCGATAACTTCCTGGTACTCTGAAAAATACCCAAAACACTTCGAAACCATTCCGGTGTTCGAATATAACCTTCTAATATATCGATCTTTACCTCTCGACCATTTCGAGACTCCTTGTCATGTCCGTGATCTCATCCGGGACTCCAAAAACTTCGGTCATCAAATCACATAACTCATAATCTAAATCGTCATCAAACGTTAAGCGTGCGGACACTATGGGTTCGAGAACTATGTAGACATGACCGAGACACATCTCCGGTCAATAACCAAAGCAGAACCTGGATGCTCATATTGGCTCCTACATATTCTACGAAGATCTTTATCGGTCAAACCGCATAACAACATACGTTGTTCCCTTTGTCATTGGTATGTTACTTGCCCGAGGTTCGATCGTTGGTATCATCATACCTAGTTCAATCTCGTTACCGGCAAGTCTCTTTACTCATTCATGGTGCTTAATCCCACAACTAACTCATTAGTCACATTTCTTGCAAGGCTTATAGTGATGAGTGAGGGAGTCCTGGATAAGGGGGTATCCGGACAACGGACTATATACTCTGGCCGGACTGTTGGACTATGAAGATACAAGACTCAAGACTTTGTCCCGTGTTCGGATGGGACTCTCCTTTGCGTGGAAGACAAGTTTGGCGATACGGATGTTAGATATCCTTCTTTTTAACCGACTCTGTGTAACCCTAGCCTCCTCCAGTGTCTATATAAACCGGAGGGTTTAGTCCGTAGGACAAGAACGATCAGAATCATTGGCTAGCTTCTAGGGTTTAGCCTATACGATCTCGTGGTAGATCAACTCTTGTAATACTAATATCATCAAGATCAATCAAGCAGGAAGTAGGGTATTACCTCCATCGAGAGGGCCTGAACTTGGGTAAAACATCCTGTCCCCTGCCTCCTGTTACCATTAGCCTTAGACGCATAGATCGGGACCCCCTACCCGAGATCCACCGGTTTTGACACTGACATTGGTGCTTTCATTGAGAGTTCCTCTGTGTCGTTGCAACAAGGCTTGATGGCTCGTCTCGTTGTCAAGGACAACATCACCTCTGGGGGAGCCCTGGTGGTAGGCCAAACTCTCCGACTAGGCGGCTTCGTCGTGACCGCCCGATGGCCTGCCGCGCCGATGATGACTTCTCGGGTCATTAAAAACAGCCTCCACGTCAATTCGGAACTCGCCGAACAGGTGGATCCAATGGAGCTCTCCTCCCATAATGAGCTCTTGGATCGCATCGCCGCTCTGGGAGTCGCTACAGACTATGATTGGATCGGGCTTAAACCCGACCAAAGGGATATTAAATCCCCACTGGTCACCCATGAGATAGCGGTAGTGGAAGAGCCACACATGGATTATCCCTCTACTTTGAGGATGAACTATGTCCGGATTACCGAGCTCTCTGAGCCGGATACCCATTCGCGGGAGGACATTACACAGACCCCAAACATAGAATCGGGCAACGGGCCGGAAAAATCGGGCAACATCCCGGAGCCCGAGCTGCCAAGCCCGGAAGCTCCTCTGCCCCTGGGTGTTAGATCGGGTCAGAATTCGGATTTAACTACGCCCACCCACCCAGACTTATGCCATCTCTCCCATATCAGACAAGAGCCCCAAGAGACAGTACATCGCTACTGGGCCAGATTCCTCCTTGTGATAAACAGGGTCAAGGCTATCGCGAGGAAGATGCAATCTCACTTTTCTGCAAAAATTGCACGAACAAAGGGATCCTTAATGCTATAAGTCGCTGTGACATAGTACACTTTGCTGACTTAGCAGCCATAGTACAGAAGTACTGTGCGATGGAAAGCGCCTAGAAAACCCAAACAGACTTTTGGGATAATCCGGCTCTCACTAAACCCTTCGTCCAAGCTAAAAGGGCAAACTCTCGTAAGTTACCCGATCAAATTCCCAAAAAACCAAAGCCCACTCCCGGGCATGGAGCCGTATTGGAAGAATGTCTCAATGGGCCATGAAAAATTCACAGCATGCCGGATACCACGCCAACGCACAGCCTGGGAGCATGTTGGATACTCCGGCAGGTAGATAAAAGTGGCGAGGATCTTCTTATAAACCATAAAGCAGGGCAACATCCCGCCGAAGACGAGAATGCGGTACTGACAGTCTTTGAGACTTTCGCCTCAAATAATAGGCGCAAGCGAGCTCATCGAAATTTCGCTGAAATCTGCCATGTGGCAAAAATAAATCCATGGAGCGACACTGTTATAACCTTCAGTGCCAGTGATGAACCTCAATTCCAGACAGTCCGGGCACCAGCCGCTTTGGTCCTTAGCCCAATCATGGACGGCTTTCGGCTCACTAAAGTACTCATGGACGGTGGAAGCGGATTAAACCTGATCTATGAAGAAACCCTCAACAAGATGGAAATTGATAAAAGTCGTATTGATCAAAGTGGCACCACCTTCAGGGGAATCATCCCTAGTAGGGAGGCACGGTGTGGGGGGAAAATCACACTCGATGTGGTATTCAGCACCCCTGAGAATTATAGGTCCGAAGAAATCACGCTCCAAGTGGCCCCGTTCAGCAGCGGATACCACGCCCTTTTAGGGTGGGACGCATTCACAAGCTTTCAAGCTATACCCCATTCCGGGTACATGAAGCTCAAAATGCCTGGACCCAATGGAATCGTCACTCTAGCCAGTGATCCGGACGTCGCAATCCGCGCCAAAAATAAAACTGCCGCACTAGCCCTGGAAGCATTATCCGAAGCCCTAGCGGTCGAAGAACTAACAACGCTGCACACCACAGTGGACAGGGACGACGTGATACTCGACAAACGACCCAAGTCCATCTCATTCAAGCCCGCGGACGAGATAGTCAAATTCCAGGTCCATCCAACGGACCCCACAAAGACAGCTTCCATCGGGACACAGTTGAGTCCCACAATGGATGCCGCACTGCGAGACTTCCTACGCGAGAATTGGGACACTTTCGCCTGGCATCCTTCATACATGTTGGGCATCCCACGCAAGCTGGCCGAACATAGCCTCAATATACTGAAAGGATACAAGCCAGTCAAGCAGACTCTTAAGTGCTTCTCAGAGCCTAAACGGCAAGCCATGGGAGAAGAGCTAGCCAAGCTACTTGAGGCCGGATTCATTAGAGATATAAAACATCCGGATTGGCTGGCAAATCTAGTAATGGTACCAAAGAAGGATAAATCCTGGAGCCTATGTGTCGATTTCAAAGACCTCAACAAAGCCTGCCCCAAGGATACCTTCCCCCTCCCTCGCATTGACCAAATCATCGACGCCACCGCAAGACACGACTCACTATGTTTCCTCGACGCATACTCCGGATACCATCAAATAAAGATGGCGGAATCTGACCAAGCCGCAATGGCCTTCATAACGCCATATGGCCCCTTCTATTTCAACACTATGCCTTTCGGGCTCAAAAATGCCAGTGCAACCTATCAACGTATGATTCAGACATGCCTGGAGAAGCAAATCGGCAAAACAGTGAAGGCATACGTGGACGACGTGGTCATAAAAACAAGAAACGTCAAAACTTTAATAGATGACTTGAGACTCACGTTCGACAACCTCTGAACATACGACATCAAGCTCAACCTGAAAAAATGTGTTTTCGGCGTACCCTCTGGGAAGTTGCTCGGCTTCATCGTTTCCAATAGAGGAATCGAAGCAAATCCGGCAAAAATCCGAGCTCTATCGCAGTTGGCTATCCCAACAGACCTCAAGCATATCCAGAAACTAACTGGATGTGTGGCTGCCTTAAGCCGCTTTATCTCGCGATTAGGAGAAGAGGCACTACCTCTTTACCGCCTTCTTCGACGCACCGAACACTTTGTGTGGACGGATGCGGCCGCGGCCGGACTGGATGAAATAAAGACCCTATTGGCCGCAATCCAGTCCTGACCGCGCCAAATACTGGCGAACCTATGCTATTATACATAGCCGCAACACATCAGGTTGTAAGCGTAGTGCTCGTCGTCGAACGAGAAGCATACGGATACAAGTTCCCGCTCCAAAATCCGGTATATTACGTGTCCACTGTCCTCACTCCATGCAAATCCCGATACCCACACTATCAAAAGATAGCATACGCGGTCTTCATGGCATCCCGGAAGCTACGACACTACTTTCAAGAGTGTTCGATTACGGTGGCCTCCGAAGTACCACTCAACGACATAATAAACAACTGCAACGCCACGGGACGGATTGCTAAATGGGCTATCGAGCTCCTTCCGTTCGACATAACATACAAACCACGGCGGGCCATTAAGTCGCAAGTATTGGCTAACTTTGTCGCCGAATGGACAGAAGCTAAACTCCCTAAAGAGTACGGCGCGTACTCCAATTGGATCATGCACTTCGACGGCTCTAAAATGCTGGCCAGATTGGGAGCGGGTGTAGTCCTGACATCCCCCACCGGAGACACGGTCCAATACGTACTCCAAATATTATACACAGACTCCCACAATGCAGCCGAATACGAGGCTCTGTTGCATTGTCTTCGGATGGCAGTCTCTATGGGCATTCAACGCCTAGAAGTGTGTGGGGACTCAAACCTTGCAATATCACAAATAAACAGAGATTTTGATGCCAAGGATCCGAAAATGGCAGCCTACCGTAATGCCATCCTCAAAATGTCAGCTTGGTTCGAGGGGCTCGAATTCCACCATGTGACCCGAGAAAACAATCAAGCGGCGGATATCCTCGCCCGCATCAGCGCTAAACGTGACCCCGTCCCACCTAATATATTCTTGGAAAGGCTGTTCAAGCCATCCGTGGTATGGGAAGGGGAATCCGGCAACACCAGTCCGGCTCCGAATACAACCCCAGATTCCGAACCATCTGACGTAATCGGGGGTTCCGCCACCAAAATAACATCTTCGGCCCACGAAATCATAGCTGTAATCGCCCCGTGGACCGAGCCCTTCTTGGCCTACCTAAATAGGCAGGAGCTCCTCGAGGACCAAAATGAAGCATGTTGTATTGTGCGGCGCTCCAAGGCCTACAAAGTCCATGAGGGAGAGCTCTATAAGAAAAGTGCCACCGGAGTGCTCCAAAGATGCATCTCCGAAGAGGAAGGATGGCAGCTCTTGGCTGAAATCCATGCCGGACTTGGTGGGCACCACGCTGCGGCTTGGGCACTTGTCAGCAAAGCCTTCTGTACAGGTTTTTATTGGCCGACAGCCTGAGCAGATGTGCAGGACCTTGTCCAACATTGCGTCGGTTGCCAGCTCTTCGCCAATCAGAGCCACATGCCCCCTACCGCTCTCCAAACAATCCCCATAACTTGGCCCTTTGCGGTCTGGGGGCTGGATATGGTCAGAACTCTTAAAGGGGGAAGCCATAAGAAAAAATACTTATTGGTCATGGTGGACAAGTTCACCAAATGGATAGAAGCCAAACTATTTAAAATGGCAGAATCCGGAGCAGTGATAGAATTCATATCAGGGGTTGTACACCGTTATGGTGTCCCCCACAACATCATCACTGACAATGGCTCAAACTTCACAGCCGATGAAGTGAAAACATTGTGCAGCAACATGGGCATTAAGCTCGATTACGCCTCCGTCTATCATTCCCAAACAAACGGCCAGGTCAAACATGCAAATGGTCTCATCATGAGCGGCATCAAACCCAAACTAGTGCGATCCTTGAAAGAATCGGACACGCACTAGGTCGAGGAGCTTGACTCCGTACTCTGGGGGCTGCGACCACGCCGAATCGCACCACTGGATATACACCATTTTTTATGGTGTATGGCGCAGAAGAAGTACTACCCTGCGACATAATCCATGACTCACCTCGCGTGCGCATGTATGAAGAGAAGGAAGCCGAGCTAGACCAGCAGGACAACTTAGATGCCCTGGAAGAGGAGCACTTTGTCGCAAAAGCCCGTTCCGCATTCTATCAGCAGCAGGCCCGAAGGTATCAAAGCAGAGAAGTGCGGGCCAAAACTTATAACATTGGTGAACTCGTTCTACGCCTACCGGAGAAGAAGAAGGACAAGCTCAAACCTAAGTGGGAGGGTCCCTTCATCATTAATAAAGTTCTCACCGGAGGAGCGTACCACCTGCGCAATGCATCTGATAACAGACTCGAGCGGAATCCATGGAACGTGGCCAGACTCCGGAGATTCTACGCCTAGTGCCGAAATCAGTGTAAGTCTCCTCACCCCCGCTCTTTTAATTATGTTCTCCCTTTTTCCTTTCTCGCCCTCTTTACCTTCTTCACACAAAGTATTAAATACAATGCGGATGCTCGGATCACTCCGGCCGCACTATGTGTGCTCACCATACCTGGGAGCTTCCTATACGGAAGCTAAATATAATTACTTCTATGGCTTCCTGCCTACCACATATGTGTCCTTTTTCCATATGTGCCTTTTCTTCACCATTATATGCATCAATATGACTTAAGATTTGGCCACGCTGGGTTGCCTGGCTCTTGTGTTTATGCTCTACATTCCTGTTAATTCGGCTAGGGCATAAGGGGAGCACCTCTGCGATTGTTACTGCCGATTCAGCTGGATGTGTACCTCACACTGGGTGAAGCCAAAAGCTAGCGTTCTTAAGGGAATATTCGGTTGGTGAACAAAAGATGTTTCTTTCGTTTATTACAACGTGAATCCCCAGATGCTTTGTGTCCTACATTTCTGTTCGCAGTTCAGACATGCACATCGATGCATGCGTACGCAGGGAAAGGAACCCCTAACGGAACTATTCTCCCTGGAAGATGTTTCTTACTACCCATGTAATATAACATAACTAGTTGGGTACTTGTCTGTTCAAGCACTTATGACCCCTACGCCTGGTTTCCATGCATACCCCGGTTTTACATAACTGAGCGGGTATTCGGATACACCCTGGACTGTTAGATCTGGGAGCTGAAGCGAAAAGGTCCGCCATGATAAAAGATTTTTAATCCGGCTAGGGACTACATATGTCCATTGAATTACATAGTCACTTGGACTGAATATATTCTTCCTATATACCATCCAACAGGCTATCTAGCTTGCAATCCTATTGGGAATACTTGGCGGCTAACGCTACCTGGTCATACACCAGACTTACGAGAATCTCTTGCCCATCTGGCCCCACTTGTCCGATTTCGGCCATATGGTTCGGGTCAATCTTGGCGTATCGCGTCTTCACCATGGCCCAGGCTTCCCTCGCACCTTGTCGGTAGGCTGATACCTTCCATAACCGGAAGTGCCGCCGTGCTCCCTTGAGCATATCCACGAGCTCCCCCATGCCTCCTGGCAGGCGAGCGGATGGCCACAAGGCTCGGCATACCTGCATCACCGCCGAGCTCATCCATGCAGCCAGAGAGATCTTGCAGCAAATCGCTCATGGACCTGTGCATCTCTCTCAGACGGCCCACAAGATGCCTACAGATATAAACTCTTTTAATATGATTCCTCGCCGAACTGTATTGCTGTTCGTTTAGGCACTTACCATAAATGCCGCGACAAATCCTCCTGTTCTCCTTCACGGAGTCCACAAGATGAGCTTGAACATCTACTAATTCGACGCCCAACCGGACGTTGGCATCTTGGAGATTGTTTTTCTCCTGCCTAACCTGCGTAAGCACACGCTCGCCAGCCTTTAGCTGTCTTTGGAGATGTGACTCGCTATCTTTTATGATCTCCGGATTCTCCCCGGGAGTGTCTGCAGAATTTTCTGTTAGACTTATAAAGCAAGCCAACTACTAACTAGTATATTTCCTTAAAATTTCTCTATTGAGACAAATGTTACCAGATGAGGCCTTCTAGGATTCCTCTAGTTTGGCAATCGCGGCCCTCAGCTGGGTCTTGCACTCCTCGAGCTCTTGAGACAAATGGGTATTCTTCTCTACAAGAACCTGTGCATACAATGATCCTTAAATCAGTTGTTCCAACTGTTTCAAGTCTCAGGGGCTACTGATATACATGCTTATCAAATTCTCTTACCCGTATATCTTTTGCATACTGGTCCATCGCTTGGGCGAGCCCATCCTGGGCAGCTCGGATGTATGCGTCTCCTGAATTGAAGGCATTGAATGCCTCCTCGGAAAAGATACCATTACGAAGTACGGCCCGTCGGCGCCGGTGATTCATGGCGCTCTCTACTTCAGAATTGGCGGCGGAGAGCCTATCTGCATCCTCTGTCGGAGGACAATTCGGCATCGGCCCCGCATTGGCCTCCTGTCTTGAAGACGGCTCTGGAATCCGGCTGGTGGAGGCGTGACCGGCAGGATCTCCGGATATAGTCCGGTGACTACTCTTCCTGCCAGGACACGATGGACGTTGTTACATTTCAAACAAGATAATCACACAACAGATTTTAACTATACCTCTGTGACGGCATTTCAACCCTAAATGCCTTCCTCTTGAGCCTGCCCGGCCCGGATGCCCTTTGCTGATGAGCCCCCAGGGGCTCGGCGCCGCATTACGATGATCGTCTCTATAAAAATAAGATATTTGTGCATAAGGCACGGTATAAGAAAGGAATCCTCTTTAGAAGTTAAAGCTTCAGCTTTGCTTACACGCGACGCAGGGAGCAGTCCGAGATAATCAGTGATAATAGCCACCAAGGTGTCGTCGCAGCTTGCCTGATAAAATGTCCCGTCGACAAGCTCCACAGATATATCCGGATCTTCTTCAAGTCCGGGGTCGAGGGCCCGGCCAGGATCCTCTGGCTGCGGAGGAGGGCTGCTGAACTCTTTCACGGCCTTCCTCAGTTCCTGCTTCACTACAAAAAAATACACTTCCGTGATGATACGTGTTTGTCACAGTAGGGCGTGTTTTTTGTCATGCATGTACATCCATGACAATTTTATGACAGAATCAATATAGTCATACCTGTGCTGTCATAGAAGTGTTCCATGACATTACCAAAATTATCATCACGGAAGTGTCCACTTCCATGACGATAAATCGCGCGTCACAGAAGTGCTTTCGTCAAGGGTGACCGACAAGTGGCATCCACCGTAACGGAACGCCGTTAAGCTATCGGGTCGGGTTTTGGATCCGATAACATGTTAACAGCCTCGACCAATGGGGATTTTCCACGTGTAAAATCATCATTGGCTGGAGGAAACATGTGTCTGCTCATCGTTGGGACAGATGTCATCCACTCATTGGACGGAAGGCCCCTATGATACGTCGACACGTGGCACGACCCAACAGAGGCCCATTCTTGTGAAAAGGCCGGCCTGTTTGACTTGGTCAAAATGTGGCGGGCCGGCCCATGGAAAGCCTGTTAACGGCCTGTTCGCATATAGCCCATTTACAGCCCGCTAACCCAAGGCCCGTTACGCTCTATCCGAATTAGGCCCAATAGTGTCATCTGGGCCACCCAATATGATTCCAGCCCGCTTTTCGCCCATGTATGGCCCATGACGCCTTCGCCCATATGAGGACCTATG
This sequence comes from Aegilops speltoides, assembly GCA_021437245.1. Classification (NCBI taxonomy): domain Eukaryota; kingdom Viridiplantae; phylum Streptophyta; class Magnoliopsida; order Poales; family Poaceae; genus Aegilops; species Aegilops speltoides. Next base: position 78,335,801 of record CM038145.1, on the reverse strand, counting down.
TAACTCTTGGCCTATTAACGCCCGTGGTGAAATCGCCCATAATGAACAAAGTATCACTTTACACCCATTAACGGCCCGTGGTGAAACTAGCCCGTAATGAACAAAGGTATCACTTTATACCCATTAACGGCCCGTTATTCCGCTAATGCTTCCGCCCATGTTACCTTTCGGCCTTCTCGAGCCCATTTATTCTGGGCTCATTTCCGATTCGCTTACTTATGGCCCGTTCATCGCTATTTTTGCATGTGGGCCAAGTTCAGCCTGTGGTTATAGTCGGCCCATTTGTGGTCCGTTAATACGTTGGGCCGTTTTCATAGCGTCATGAAATACGGCCTATTAACGATGGCCCGTTATGGTCGGCCCATGAACGGACGATTCCAACTCTAGCCCGTTTACGGCCATAATGCGGCCTGTTATTGGCCCATGTTATCATACTGCCCGTATAAGGCCCATTGATGATATGGACCATAGAAGGCCCATTGTTTTACGGCCCTTAGAAGGCCCATTGTTTCTACGGCCAGTAGAAGGCCCACTGTTTCTACGGCCCGTAGGAGGCCTAGTGTCACTACAGTAAATATTAGCCCATGGTTATTGTAGCCTAGTTTTAAAAAATAGGTTATTGCAGCCACTAGCAAACCGCGGAAAAAGAACTGCAATGACTACAAGCAAACAAATAAACAAGACAACAAGGAAATAAATAAGCAAGCAACTTATGCTAGGCTATCATGGCTATCACATATTACATCCACTGGGCATCAAAGTTCGCCACCAGTGCAAATAAACGCGCCGACAAAAGAATATACAAAACAGAGAGCACTTTAGAAGGCACTAGGCCTGGCCAGGAAGGGCCCCCCAAACAGCTGAAGAAGCTGAGTAGACCTCAGTTCTGTCAACGATAGATGCATCAACACTAGATTTAAGGCTTGATGGTGCGCACGACAGTCCTCTGACATCTTCATTGCATCTTTGACTTCAAGTCGGAGCTGAGCTGAAGCAACCCTTTCCCCTTTAAGTTGAGACTGAAGAAGTCGAACTGATTGAGGTAGCGACTACACAGAGGTTGTCTTACACCTGCTAGTGAGTAGCTTCAACTCACTGTCTTCATCAAGACAGGACCTTGGGGTCATCTCGCTGTCCACAAGATGGTTTGGCTCACTATCTTCCCTAAAGTTCTGCTTGGAGTAAGAGATACGACTCCGAAAGAGAAACAAGGAGACACGTAAGAGGTTTCACAATTATATAAGCAAATAAATGGATTTGTTCTGTATAAGGAACATGTTTTTACAACTACAATTTGAAACTGGTAGTTGTTGCAAACATCCAATCAGATGTAAACAGCAAAGCAAACAGCAGTGGAGGAAATGGTGCCTATCCAAATCTATACTAGAACAAAGTTTGAAGGCTTGAGAAGGATGAACTTACATTACATGTTAACACGGGCTGGACAAAGCCCTTCTCCATGTTGATGGAAGGATAATTCAATAAATTCCCCAAAGAAAATTCTTTATAAGCGTCGCCATTATTCTACATTTTGCAAAGAGTAAATATAGATCAAATAATATTGGAAGAAACAGAGGATAATGAAGCTCAAAAGTGCATTAATGATACATAATCAAATAGCAATTAATTAAGTACAAACATTACAAGGCAAAAGGAGAGAGGTACCGACAAGAGCAATGCAGGGCCCATTATTGTTTTGAGATCGTATGATCCTTTGAGCAAGGAGATTCATCTGAAATTAGTTTTCATACAAGAGAGAAGGTAAGGCACAAGCAGAAATTTAGGAGTTCAAATTTTGAATTGATATCGAGACAAGACTGACGCCGGGCTCCCATTAGTTCTAATAGGGTTTGGCCACCGGAGTAGGGGTAAAGTGTGGTACAGTTGGGCTGTGTTTTCTCGTGGCTGCCGATCTATCTGATTTAACAGTATCACTACCTTTTCCAAATACCTAGTTTGTACTCCTTGAGGATCTGCACTCACCCTCTTCCTTTTGGGCATCTATTACGAAAGAACAACATTTGACTGGAAAAACATAGTGTGACGACACATGGAATAGGTACAGAAAATGGATAGGTATGGCATATAGTCATATATGATGCTTAAACTAAGCAGATGGTGTAACAAAGTAGAAGTAATGCAAGAGGTCAGATGCAAAATATGTGCGACCAATACAACTTTGCAAAGCTAGAGAAAGCACCTTGATGGGTGAATAAGATAGGCCATCCTCCACCATGCCAAGTTTGTCAGCTAGTGGATCGTTCATAATATTCCTCTCGTATGCCCATTCTCATATTCATTTTGATAATGTTCAATATCTGACATGCATGAAAACATAAAAACAAGTGAGATTTTCTTTGTAATGCAAAAGTGATTCTAATCCAATACTGCCTCCCTGTAAACCCCTTTGTGCTATCTCTGCAATTCTTTTAAAAGATGCCATGCATGTTGTAATTTGTTGTGTGCATTAATATAATGTGGCCTACTACTCAAAATATGAGAGCTCCAGAAGTGATGACACTTCCCAGATGATAGCTTCAACATATAGTAAAGAAGAACAAGTCGACCTGACCTAACAGATTCAAAATATACTAAGGGAGAACAACTCGACCTGACCAGTCGACCGCAACAAAAGAGAATCATCTTAAAGAAGAGCAGAAGAGCAAGCAGATTGAAGATATTACAAGTCTTTCAATACAATGTCGGTTGGCCACCCATGATGAACCAGAGCACACAGAGAAATACTATTCTTTCTGGTCTCTCCATATGTGGCTCACATGCATTTCGAAACTAAAGTAGGAACATTTAGCTAACCAATTAAACATCTCTCAGTTTTACTAATATCAGCAATAATATCATATATTAATTTGTACAACTAAGCTTGTTTAGCTCGATGGGTGGAGCAATTGCTATTACGACCACCTAACCACGAGGGCTGATTGTGGTCATCATAAAATGGGGAAACATAAGCATGATGAGTACAGTGTTGACCGTGGCAGTGGGATGGCAGATCTGAAGCTGCAAACTGCGCAAAGGGTAGTTAGCAACCGATGTTTGCTTTGAAATAACAACTAATATTTGGTATGGACAATAAAGTACGGTCAACAAGTGATAAAGAAATGCAATTATGCTGTCTCTCTATATTTCGCGACATGCATTTGGAAACTCAAGTGGGACCTTTAGCTAACCAATTAAATGTGTCGGTTAACTAATATCAGTATCATATCACAATCATATTTGAACAACTAAGCTTTCGAATTCTGAGTGTTGTGTTGTTTAGCTTGAAGGGTGGAGTAATGCTAGTACGACAGAAAGCACCTATGCGGATCATAGTAGAGTAGATAAAAGGGGAAAACCCTAAGCATCAAGAGAAAAATCAGGAAAGTGGAACTAGCTGGACCAGTGGGTGGCGCACATGCTTTTCGAAACGAATATAGGAACATTAGGTGACCAATTAAACGTTCTCTGTTTTAGTGATATGAGCATCATATCAGATTCGTATTTTAACACGTAAGCTTTGGGTTGAGGTCTTGAGGAGCAGTGCTAGCACGACACGGAGCACCTACGGTGATGGTAGTGAATATAAAGGGGGGAAACCATAAGCTTTACGAGTATAGTGCCCATGACATGGCGGATCTGAAGGTGCAAACTGGACAAAGATACTTCGCAACCAATGTTTGCTTTCAACTAGCCACTACGATTTCGTACGGACAAGAAAAGTACAGTAAACAAATTATGATCTATTTTCCGGGTGAGATCAATAACTTAAGCACATATGGAAGAGTACCACCTCTCTTGCGACGCCCTGTAGGCCTATGCTGATATGTTGAGGGTGCTGCAGGTGCGATGGCTGTCGGCGGGAAGAAGACTTTAGACGGCAGACACCGGTCGGGGATATATCCTGTTGCTGTGGGCGAGGCGGTCGAGGAGCAGCAACGGCAAGGTGGACGACGCGCCGATGAAGCGAGAGGAGGCGATGAAAGGATCCCGGTCCAGCCGTGGATGAGAGACGCCCATCTATTGCAAGTGGACGACGGGTAGGGGTAGCGACTCCGCAAGGTGGAGGATGGGGTGGCGGATGGAGGAGGCTGGCGCAGTCACGGAGGTTGTTGTGCCGCCGACGGTGTATGAATGGGGAAATGGAGGGAGGGGGATCTCAAACTTTGGGACGCTTCTCAAATGGGGAAAGTTACTAACTTATCCCCGCTTAAAATTTCGGACATCGCGTCGGTTGGGGATAGGACGGTAATCTCGCATCTCCCAAATATTTGCCAGTAACTATTTCAGGCGAGGAGAGGGTGTTTTGCCGCCCACGGTTGGCGGCCACGGTGTAAGAACGGGGCTGACAGGTAGGGCGGTTGTGTCATGTCTGATGGAAGTTACACATCTGCCCCTATTTAAAATATTAGCCTACATCGATTTTGGACGAGGAGAGTTTGTTTTGCCGCCCACCATGTATGAATGGGGAAATGGAGGAAGAGACACATGTCTTTCGGACGAGCTTGAATCAAATGTGTTTTGCCGCCCACGTTTGGCGCCCACCGTGTCTGAATGGGTTCAGAGGCCATCGTGTCACGTCTGATTGAAGTTACTAGTCTACCCCTATCGACAGCAGTGTAAATCCGGTCGATAAGGATGTCAAGTGTCAGGGGTAGACAATAATTTCCATCTCGCAAACACTTGCTTCAGGCAGCCCACAAACTATAGTGGGTGTTTAGCCACTTCGTTCAAAACTTGGGAGAATTAGCATTCAAGTTTGCCCTGGGACCTGGCAAACTAAATTCAAATCCAATTTGTATTCGATTACGAATATCCACAGATAATTATGCGTTTTGTTATTTATTTCTTCAACACCACAACAAAGATTTATTCCACCTTTATATATGATTATGATTTAGAAATGCCGTGATCTTCGAATTCAGTAGGTTGGATACACTCTGATTCAAACAGTTATTTCATCCAATACAATATGCTCAGACGAAAAACAGTTCACCTTATGTCAATCATACAAGTACTAAGGATTACCTTGCCTAAAAAATTTGGATCATTACAACACATGGACAATATGGAATTCCAGACAGCATAGGGGGTCTTGCAACATAATCCATTCAGAGACATGACACAACATGCAAGTACAATAATCTAATGACAATTTCAACTGGTATCTAAAGAAGAACTGGGATTACCTTGGGCTTCAGATAGCAGAAACAGCAGGACCTCCTCCGTCTTCAAATGCAACGTTCTTACTTCCTCCAATTCTTGGGTTGCTTGCATAATGCGTGCAGCTAATTCCGTAATTTCAAGCCTCAAGATAAAGATTAACTCATTCATGGCAGCCACACCATCTCTTTCTGCCTCTAGTAGAGCCTCAAGCACTATAATATTTGTGCTCGATCGCTCTCCGCGGTGTTGCCTCGAATCGCTACCATCCGGTAACATGGATGGCGCACTGCTTCCACAAATAGATTCTGGGGTTGTACATTGTGTCCTAGTGTGAATGGCATCCTGAAAGGTTTCCGCTAGACATAAGTAACAGATAGTTATCGTATGATCCAGGCAGTAAGCTTACATGGTAAACGACGGACGAATTATTGCCGAGCATGGCAAACTATATTTAAATGGTTCGAAGCAGCATCAGCCGAAAAGAAATTCAAATGGTAAGATGAAACTAGGGATGTAAGTGGCAAATAAACGACATTCGCCAGTCCCATCTAGTTAGTTTTTGCTACCTCCCAAGTTCATTTTCCTCAAAAAACAAAAACTCTTTTGAACTATCATACCACTAGTGGACTTTAATCGGGATTAAACGGGACCCAGTTGACATCCCTAGTTGAAAGGGAGTGTACAACCGCTATATTTAAGTTGCCAAGGCATCTAAGCGGTTGAAATAATCGAGAAAGCACTTAACAAAGTGGCCTCATATAAACTACGAAGACAGTCTTGTGATGAAGTTGAGAGGAAAGTTAAGGACTCAAATGAAATAGGCATGCACTTCTTTACGATAGTACAAGCAGTAATCACGACATATTTGCAAACTCGTATAGCGTAACAACAAACAAGCATTCAATCAAGCAATACAAAGAAAGGCATAACCGAACTATTTGTAATTCAAGAGGATTACACGTTGAGGGCACAAGCCAAGAAAGCATCCCACTCGCATTACATTTCACATGTACTAAAACACATTGGCTTACCATATGTTGCTGTGAAGCCTAGCTGCTGTTGCAATTTTCTTTGAAAATACCGTCAGCATCCCGTGGTTGCAAATCTAGTTGTTGTAGTTTATTCTGCACCATCTATTTAGGTAAAATTAATTTTAATCGCATGCACTGGTCCGAATTGATCATCAATGGTTCATCTAAACTAATGAAAGAAGGGTGTGTGCATACACGACAATATATCTGCTTCCCTCTATTTTTATGCTTGTTCGAGGTGCCAGCCCCAAAAGAACAAATATTTTGCTTGATGGGGTTGGCAGATCCATAATTAATAGAAGCATCAAATTTGTCATGCAACTTGGGAAGATCAAGAACACACAAACAAGTAATGAATAGAGGCTCGGATCAGTGATGTAATAGCTAGCATCAGGAGATGTAGGGTAAAACGAACAAAAAGCAGCGGAACCACATGCTAGTTTGCTGATGTGTAATTAAGCATAGAGAACATTAAGCAGTCTGATGGAACCAGCAGGTGGCATCAGAACAAAACTAAAGCATATTAACTATATGTGCACTGGTATGTAGTTTAGCACATGTAACATGTTCACTGCCAGAAGTATGGCCCTACAGGTGCAAGCAGAATAACGCGTCTCATGAAAAACTGAATGATGCCCTGAAGAAATTCAAAGGTGCGGTGCTTATGCTAGGAAAGTGAACATAGGCGTCGGCCGTTGGATATCGTTGTCATACTTGATAGCTAAGGATCGTCGATGGTGCTCGTGTTGCGGTTGAGTTTGGGCCGGCTGTCGCCATCGCTGAAGCGGCTCCGGTGCTACGGTTGCGGCGCCTGTCGACATACAAGAAAGCTCATCTGTGGTAAGTGAACAGTTGCACGATAAAGAGAAAAACCGAAGGAGTACAAATCAAAATAACCTGATGAGGCTGTGGCGTCGGTAAAGCAAGGCCGGTGGAGTTGAATATGGCGTCCGTGGAGCGGGTCCGTCTGCAAAGGGCGAAGGCTTCAAGCGGCGCGTTATGCGATGCTTTCGGTGAGGCGGATCTGTTGCATGGATGAGGGCTTGTATGAAGGGCCAGCAAAGGGGGGACGAGGAGTCGATGAAGGGCCTACGCTGTGGTGGGCGAGGGCGCCGGTTAAGCAGATCCGTGCGGTGGACAATGATGGCGGTCAAGGAGATCTCGAGCGGTGGACAAGCCCGATCGCCAAGCGGCTCCGGTGAAGTGGTGAGTTGGCGGTTGGGGGTTCCAAGGTGCGGAAGGTAGATCCGGCGGGGTGTGAGGTCCACCGCTGCGGAGGACTAGATTCGCGGCTTGCCGTGGTTGGGGGTCGGGGAGGAAGGAGGGGCTGGGAAGAATGTTGGGGAAAAGAGGGAAAACAATGGAGTTACCAAAGCAGCCCTTTTACGTTCATGTGGCAGGGGTAAAACAGGAATATCGCAGGGCTAAACTTTCGGGCGCGTGATATTTCGATGTGAGCGGGAAGTTTGAAAGCTTTTGGCGCCTAAAATTATAAGTATTCTGCTCTCATACGGCCGACTATGATGTCATGGCCGACAATTTGTTTGTTTGCACGCAAAAAAAATGTGCAAGTTTTGAAAATCAATGTCTCCAACTCGAAACTTAGATTGTCCATTCAATTCAAATATGGATCATTGAGCTACTACAAGCAAATACCATCATACGGTCCAATTCAAATGAAATTCCAAATGTGTTTATCCTAAATATGATGACAAAAGCAAAAATGTGTATGTGTATGAATAAAGTGAATGATTATAAAGTTTGAACATGCCCGTATGTGTATATCTCTAGGTTTGATATATGAATTTGAAATCACGAAATCCCGGCTTAAAAAATGTACCTCCATTTAAATGAATTACAAAAGCTAATGATGGAGTCGAATTCGAAAATTCCAATCTTAGGTTTGTAATTCTGGTACATCAAGGTAAATCACGCATGTTCAAAAGTATCGTTATCTCATAGTACAAACTGTGAAACAAATTGATCAACCATGAGTGCACAATATCTCAATTACGCTAAAGTCCCTCAAATATAGACACCTCACTCTTTATCTGAAGTCAACCCCCCCCCACCACCACCACACACACACACATAGAGAGAAGTCGTTCTCTCCCCCAGACACCAACACATGAGCACATTAACACCCCTCTCTCTTGTAAAGTCCGGACCCCAACATAGGTCTCTATCACTTTGTCTCTCGGGCATGCACACATCTCTTCCCTCACTCTCTAGGTCTCCCGCTATCTCTCTTACCCAAGCACACACACTATGTAGAGTGTATATTTCCCATACACACAAAACATCGCCCCCAAACGTCTATCTCCCTAGTTATGTGGTTCTCGCGCACTCACCTCACACACCACCCCACTGCAAAAAAGCACACTTTGTCTCCTTGTGCACCACTCTCCTCTTTCTATCTCTCTCACATGCGGACCCGCCCCAGCTCCTTCCATGTATACATATATGTCGTGACTCTTTGCATAGCTCCCTAATGTATAATCGTTCTCGATTTCGCACATGTTCTCTACACCATCTATTCTAGATCTCTTATGAAGTCCCTATCACACACACGATGACTCGCTTCCCTTGCGTCTCCGTTCATAGGCCAATTTCGGACAATATCAACATTGTCTCCCTATCTATACGCCATTTATGGACACAAACGACCCCTCTCGCCCTCTCTCTCTCTCTCTCTCTCTCTCTCTCTCTCTCTCTCTCTCTCTCTCTCTCTCTCTCTCTCTCTCTCTCTCTCTCTCTCTCTCTCTCCGTCGCTAGCTCTCTCTTTCTCTCACTCTCACACCCCTCTCCCACACACACACTCGATGTCTTTTCCAAATAGTCTTCTCCCCCCGCCCGCACCCATTCTATCTCGCTACTACACATGTCACACCATTCCCCCTTCCCTTATACTAGGTTTACATCATCAGTGATCTCTCTACTCCACATACACTCTCTCCCTGTCACACACAAACGCGTGCACAAACACACACAGACACGCACAAACATCCATTTATCTGGATCCTCATCTCTCCCCATGTCTGCATGTGTATCTCACACACTCGCTCTCTAATTATGTATATGTGTCTCCATGTTACACAACACAAAGCCCCATGTACATGTCTCTCTCTATCCTCCACACACATAGACACAAAGAATCTGTTATCATTGCCTCAGTCTCTAACATATCGCACACGCACTCTCTCTCTCTCTCTCTCTCTCTCTCTCTTGCAAACACGCTCAACAAGGGTTTCCCCATGAATAACTTACCATCTAATCATCAATAGTTGTGGCAGTACGGCGAACACGAGACGTGAAAAAGAATAAATCTACACGTGCTTAGACCACCTAGTATGACTACTAGGACTAGAGCAAGCCAAAAAGCACGCCGCCGTCACACCTCCTTGTCGGCGACGGGAAAATCTTTGTTTTACATAGTCGAGAAGTCATTGTGCTAAGGCCCCACATGCCGAGGCGTTGAATAGAATGTAGATGCTAGTTTACGGAAGCAAGTATCGATAATACGTTTGTATCTCCATACTTATATTTCTTCTTTTATAAAAAACCAAGTTGGTGATGATGGTACATGTGCCATCTTGCAATATAGACCGTCCGATCTATATCCGATGGATGGAAATTAAACTAAAAGATACCCGCACCCCTCTCCACATTTGCAGACAAGGCCTTCCCTCGTTCATCCTTATCTCCAAAAAACCTCATTGTTGAGCAATTAAGAAAGGAAGCCTCGAACAAAGCGGCTCGGTGGCCGCCGCGGCGTCATCAATCCGCATGCCTCCGCTCAGTCCGACCACCAACCACCACCACACCCCACTCCTCTTCACCTTATCTTATTTCTCGAGATATCGTTAATTTTTACACATGGGATTACTCCCGCAAGGGTCAATCACAACAAGTGTTTTTATAAAAAAATGCATCTTGATGTTCCGTGCAATGCACGGATCTTGCTAGTACTCCGACACAAGACTAAGTTGGTGATGCTGGTGTGTCTGCCATCCGTCATTTCTGACCATTAGATCTACATCTAACGATTGTGAGGTAAGTTGTTGCCTTTTGTCACCAACATCCCACATGTCTACCAATTTGCAGAAAAACCCATAATTAGTATCTTAAAACCAACCATCCCTCCCTGACCTCACCAAAACAGCCCAAGGAATATATTATAATTGAAACATAATATATCTCTAGTGACATATGTATATCAAAATTAGGGTGTTTTGTACCAAGTTTGTGAATAAGTATTATTCTAATTATGATTCGTTGCAACGGAGATGAACATTGCTAGTATTTCCAACCATGCATTTTTTTCCTAGTATTCCGTATTTTCGAGTTTTCCATCAAGCTATTAGTCACTCATGGTTGATATTTACTTTAAATCATGTACACATATGCACTATGTAACTAGCCTTGCTTAATGGATACCAAAGCTTAACTTTCACTCCTACTTACAATATGTAGAGTATTTAACAAAAAACTACCACTTTCAACCAGCCCTAGGAAGAATCTATTGTACAAAAAATAGCAAAAACATACCCAAAATTTCTTAATCCACGCCAAAAACTACTACCTAGTACTCCTACCGACTAGGTTCGTTTAAACCCATTTATGACTGGGTTGGCCCACACGTCCGTGCTGACGAGGCAGCTTAAACCAACACATTTTGTTTGACCATTGACACGAGGGACCCACATCTGACCTTGTATCCTGTTATTCCCCCTCAAATCATTATTTTTCCTAAACATTACTTCAAATAGTACTGATGTGTGTTCGTCGGTGGCGCCGGTGATGATCGAGTTGGCCACCGCTCCACCGGACGGGCCGGACGCTGCGCTGGCCTCCGCATGGGTTGGCAGGCTGGCCCGAGCATGACTCACGAGCGAGCAAGCCGCCGCGCTGTCCTTCGCTCGAGCCAGATGGCTGGCCTGAGCAAGGCACGCACGAGCAAGCCGCTGCACTGCTGTGCCAATCTAGCTAGCAAACCTTGCAGACAAGCAGCTGGATGGAGCTATCTTGGCTAGCTAGCGGTCACGAGCGCCGAACGGAGCTGGCATCCGGGCTGCTGCAACATGGGCTCCGCACCGCTGGCGGTTTTGACCTCGCCTTCTGCCGGCGACGGTAGCTGCGTCCCATGGCCGAGGATGACTAGGTGGACGGGCCAGAGGTAGGAGGTCAATCAAGGATTCTGGTTGGTAAGAGCATGTACAATGGTTGATAAGGTAGTCTTATCTTAAGTCTGCCACGTATGCAAGTGGTAGTAGCTTCTTGGCATTTTAGTGGTTTCTTGCATTATTAGGCGTTTCTTGTACGGAACAATGTTCGTACTACTAGCGACAAAAGGCGATTCTAGGTTGCGTTGTACTCCAACGAGTACTACTAGTGGTCGCGGGAGTGTATACCTCGTTTTGTGGGTTTGATCCCGGCCGAACGCACGGCGGCCTTTTTTTTAAAAATAGTACTACTACACTTCGCTGCGAGCCAATATTTTACACGGGTAGTTTGAGTTTTGAAGTCAAACGGACGTGCGGCCCCACAATTTGGGTGCACTGGACAGCCTAGCCACGTGAACGGGTTTTCCTTCCCAGCATCATGTGGCTCGCGTGCTCACCCTAGCCACACCTCGCTTGCAGCTTCCTCATCAGCTAGTAACATATTTAAACTAACGCCTCCCAATTAAGCCCGAGGAGCCGGAAAAGCCTGGCGGGGCATTGGGAACTATGCAATATGGCTCTGTAGCTTGTGGTGTTGCACGCATGGACCTCACTCCATTATCGGCTCTACTATAAAAGAAATTCCTCTTGACGTGTTTTTTTGGAAACGGAGGCAAAAGCTTTGCTTCATCTCATTCATAAAGAAGGAACTACTAACAAAGTTCAACGATATCCATTGCACCTCCACAAATGGAAGCGGAAAGCCTAGTCTCGCTGTATCAAATAACTCAAATGTTCTGCCCCCGCAGACCGTAGTAACCGTTGGTGATAAACAGGCTGCTAGTGTGTGCGTGAGAGGAGTGGCTGAGTAGGCCAGCTACTCCTACGTGAGAGGAGCGGCTGAATATAGCACCGAGAGTACCCACTAGGCCACTACGCAGGTGTACTTCCCCTGCATTGATAGTACAGTGATGGTTCTAGAGAACAGTAGTACCCTCCACTTCCAACTGTAGCTCATTGGCCCTGAGATTCAAGTGTTCAAAGCTGGTGCACTATACTAGACTAGACTAGAAGTACAGTACATCACACTACTAGTTGAGAAAAGTAGTACTGGTACTGCTACAGTACGAGTATGTACTCCTTCGTCACATAATGTAAGACATTTTTTGACAGTAGTTGGCGTGTACAAAAAATGGCAAAAACATACCCAAAATTTCTTAATCCACGCCAAAAACTACTACCTAGTGCCAAAAATTTCTTACTAGTGCTATTATTTATAGCATAATGCAATCCCATAACGTTCCATAATGCTAGTACCTGTAGTAAATAATAGCCTCACCCCTTCGCTGAGGAACGATCTACAATTGGAAGGGACGAGGCCCTGCAGTTACTACGCTCTTATCTCCTCCTCGCTAGTTCCCCTCCCCCCGAAGAGAAGGCACTTCGTCGCTGCTCCCATGGATTCGCCAGGCGGTTCTCCTCCTCGTTGGGGCTGGGAGACCTTGGACGACGATCCTCTGGGAGAAATCGCACACCGCTCCGACGTCCTCACCGTCGCAAGACTCGGTGCTTCCTGCACCAACTTTTTCAAGACGCTGCTTAAACAGGCTTGGGAAAAGGCCATGCTTGTTGGTCTTCCATCCATCCTCGAGGACAAGGTTCTTCTATGGGACAATCCTTCGAACAGTCCACCGCTCCCTAGCCATGGTTGCACATTGACTCCGCTAGAGTTGTCGACGTTGAGAGGTAGTCAGATTTTGTCCGATGAGCAGGTCAGTAATGGAGTTTGATCATGTAGTACTTAGTTATTCCATTCCCATCCCGTAATTTCTCCGCTGCCCACCATCTTATATATAGGTCTGGGTCAGTGCCAACGAAGATTGGCTTGCATACCATTGGCCAGATACCACCATCATTTTGCACAACATCCACAGCAGTGCGGCCGTTCCGGTAGACCCCTTCTCCACCATTGGGATCGGCCTTCCGGCCTAGCTGGGCTTGAATACGTATGATGATGCCTACATGAGATTGAAGAAGATAGCAATTGCGGACCCGCCGACAAAGCGACCCGGCTACGATGATTACTACCTCATCACGGTGTTCGACATAAGGATTGCCATCAATGCAAGACACAGTAACGGCAGAGGCTGGTGCATGTTGGCGGCGGCAGATTTGTACCCCTACACGTTCGAAGACGACGTGCGCCATCTAGGCCGCATCTTCGCGGTGACAAGCCAGGGGACTTGTTTCATCTGGTTGCCATCCTATGGTACGGGAGATTACAAACGGAATGCACAAACCATCATTTGCATCCCTAACGGTACTCCATTATTTTGCAGGGACTAGTCATCCCCCGATCAAAATAAGATCGCCGATCCTGGATGTGCGTTTGCATCCGCGGTTCAGTCTCACCTGGAACCTTGTAGCTGACTTTGGCATATTGGGATCAACTATCTTAGCAGTCGTTACCCATGGTACCACTGATGTGCAACATGGTCACACAATCTACCACGATCGGACCGTCACCATCTACCCAGGTATTCCATTTTTTAACCCTCTCGCCTTCTCTTTCATTGTTGTACTACTACCTCCGTCCTGGTTTACAGGTCCCCTTTGTAGTTTGTGTCAAATTTTGACTAAGGATTTAACTAATAAAATGTTAATGCATGTCAAAAAAAATTATCTCAGTGGATTCATATTTGAACATAGTTTTCAAAAATATAATGTTTGGTAACATGCGTAAACATTTTGTTAGTTTAATCTATGGTCAAAATTTGACACGAAATACAATGAGGACCAATAAACCCGGACGGAGGTAGTAGTAGTATACTTAGTACTACTAGTAGGAGTACTTTTTACCTTGGAGGACGCGTATAGCTAGCTAGGCCCTTGAAGACTTGAACCCACTAGCTGCCACCATTTTTGTTTTTCCATGTCTTACTATCTCATCCATGTAGCCAAGAGTGGCTATATATAATAAGCCGGTTATTTTACTTCATCTATACCGGAGTAGTACTATTTGTTGCACAGTATTACTGACCGCCATATTTGAGCACAACATTATTATGCATGGACCTTGACTATGTACGTCACCATGTGTCCAGATATGAGATGCAGCGTGTACCAGATGAATGGCGCCGAGTTCGACCCCTGTGATGCTACGTGGGTGCCGAGGAACACGCTTGGAGAGTACTCACTTTTCATCAGGGACAGCTACGCCATTGTGAAGAGGATGCCACCTTCCGTGCACGACATGGAAGGCCTGCCATTCATGAAGCATGGCTGTGTCTTCAGTGCGCACCGCCGGATGAACGACATGCTGGGACATGCTATCCCTGATTTATGCCGCTTCAGCTTGGATGAGTCTCCATCGTGTGGAACCGGACTAGAAAGCTGCGACAATGATTCCCGTTGCCCACCGCTATGGATCATGCCATCCATGAAGAACACCTAGGACTGGAACCTGGAGGAGGACATGCATGTAGCCCATCTATAACGTGTAAGTGGAGTACGGTAATTGTGAACGGTAGCACTATGAATATATGTAGACTAGTCGTGCACAAATATATCACATGAATTGGAGATGAACTTGTGTGGCATACTGGCATTTGTCCTTTAGAATTTATTACTAGTAAATGTGTTATGTGTACGTGCAACTTGTGTGGTTGTTGCACGGGCTCCAACACGCTCTTTGAGAAAAAAAGGTGGCACAGCTTTGGATATTCGTGACGTGGCGGCATCATACAGTAGCATTGTTTGCTATAGTTGTAGTACACTCCTACTAGGACGACAACTCCTATAAAACCTTGCGCTTGGCTCTTTGCCTCTTCGGGAGGTTCAACAGTTCGTACTCGTGTGAACCTTGCACTTGCCTCTTCGCCTCTTCGGAAGGTCCAACAATGATGATACTACAGTACAATATGCTTCTGGCAATCTAACACCGATTGAACTGCTGCACGTCCACCGCGAGGGCGAGGGTGAGGGCGAGGGAGAGGAAGAGGGAGAGGGCGCTGTAGCCAAAACACTCTCCTCGTCCTGTGAACCACCGCGCGCGTGGGCGAGGGAGAGGCGTATTAAGCAAGCTTCTCCTCATTCGGCGAGTTGATGGGACACATCAAAGCAGTAGTAGTACTATTAGTAGTCCATACTGCGTCCTTTCTGATTAATATGGCTTAATTTGAAACGAGAAAAATACACTGGCGGTCAACGTATGTAAAAATACACTCTTTACGGTCACTATATGTAGTTTTGCGTCGATTATACGATCACTAGCTCATCGTAGAGCACCGTATTGCACCCTACCGACCGCCACATAGTCGACGTGGCACTTTGTCGATGGTTAAATTGTCACCGGTTTCGGGTCCCACATCGGTTAAGGCGAGCAAAGAAAGCAGTTAAACAAAACTTTACGCAGGTGCGACACGAGTCCAACCCTTGCGCTCGAACCGCCCTGGCTGTGTATGTGAGTGCATGCACGTGTCCTCCCTCGGTCTTCCAACAAAGAGTGTACATCGGCTATAAAACAAAGAGTGTAGTAGTACATGATGTACATCTACACTTCCAATGCATTTAGCCTTTAATCTAAATCAATATTGATTGACCAATGCACCAACTTGTGATGTAGGTATAGGCTACATGTCTATCCTTAATTACAGCATGCAACGGCCTTCATTTAATCTTCTTATCTCAATGGTCGCATGCACACATAAGTCTGCTACTTTTGGGCGTTAATTATACCCTGGTCAATGTGTAAATCTCTAAATGTACAGTCTTTCACGGACGTAGGGAGTAGGTTTAGCACTTGAGCCTGAGCGTGTGTGTTGCGTCGTGTGCTATGTGCCGCATGGGTGCGTGAGTGTTGCGTGCGTCCATGTGGAGTACGTGTGAGTGTTGCATGTTGCATGCATGCATGCATGCATGGGGCTTACTCCCTCCCATTGACATGTTCATATTTCAAGCTTCCTCTGTTCCCTCCATATGGTGATACTCCCTCTGTTCCCAAATAGTACGGAGTAAAAGCCTCCCTCTGTTCCCAAATATGGATTATTTGTCTTTCTACAGATTTCAACAAGTGACTAAGTACGGAGCAAAATGAGTGAAGTGAGCGTAGAGGCATAGGGATACTGTAGAAAGGAAGTCCTCGCGATCCATCATTCCCCATCTCGGTCAGAGAGAACTATTCAACTAGTCTTCACAGTGAAGTGACAATACATGCTGTAGCAGATGGGACACGTAATTAATAAGCTGAACTAGCGTGTTGGTGTTACTAAATCAGCCTTACCCAGTACTGACATCATGTTTGCCAGTAGAGCACGCTTCCGCAAATACGCCTACGCACCTCTATCCTCCAATAACTGACATATGGGCCCTCTTGTGGTAGACCCACATGTCATCGGTGTAACTATTTACACTCCGAAGGACGGTGCCAATATCCTGGTAGTAGTACTAGTAGAATTGAGATTTAATGCACTTTATTCCCCGTCTTCCACTCTTCTTCCTCCTCTCTTCCCCGTTGTCGGCCGCACACCATTTACCCCCGCTCACTTCTCGCCCGCCTGCGCCGTCTTCCTTGGTAGCTCACACGTACCATATCCCCCCGCTCACTACTCGGCCACACGAGGAGAAGCTTCTTCGCTCGCCCGCCCAAATCCACTTCCCCGCTGGCTCGCGGGCACCGAAAACCCCAATGGCAGAACCGACTGACACGCAGAGCCGTGATTGGAATTCCCTCCCCGATGTTCTCTTGGAGCAGATCTGTAGTGGTATGGACCTACTCAGTATCGTCCGTCTGCCCGCATGCTCGGTGTCTTTGTACCGTCTACTCGTCTGCAACCGGCCAGCTCTTTTCAAGACACCCTGCTTGCTGATGCCCGATCCTCGCAGGTGGCCAAGACACCGGCTTGACAATCCTACGGAGGTTGCCGTGGTGCCCCTTGACAAGCTACCACTACCCGTCCACCTGTCCTTCATGCGTGGCCACTACTGGGCGGGCATGAAGGCCAACTGGATCATCCTCATCCAGCACACCGGTAGTCCGTGGCATCTCGTGGATATCTACACCCAGCGAGAGATCACCCTTCCATCGTTGGATACTGCCAACATCGAGCCTCGCGGCCCACCGGACACTCTTGCCTACTACGCATGAGACGCGTCAAGCTTTTGGCTCGACCTTTGTTTGCAGAAAGTTGTAATCTGTGAAGTGCCCACACCATCAGAAGACTACATGGATTACAAGCTCATTGCCTTGTTCAACATGGGATTAGTCTATCTGGAATCCGGTCACCATACATGGTTATGGCTCATCATCAATCCTGTTGAGGCAACATTTCTGTCTGATGCTATAGTGCATGATGGCATCGTTTACGCGGTCGACGCACAAATTGGCTGACTATACTGGTGGAATCTATCGTCGTGTAATTGTTCTATCTCATCTCATCTTTACCTTATGAATGCAACTGCCTGTTCATTTGTTACAAATTTAGAATGCATAGCATGTCTATAACCACATCATTGCTATATGTTCCTCTCATTTCCTAGATTTTTATGACCACACATGTTATTGTTAGAGTTGATATGAGAACAATTGGCATCTAATGATTGTTAGAATACATATTATGAGCATAACATCATGATTGCTATACGTTACTCTCGTTTACAAGATTTTTATAACGACGCATGTTATTGCTTAGAGTTGATATGAGAATAGTAGTAGTAAGTGCTATGGTAGAATATGAGTAGGTGCTAGCATAGCTGTTTTCCTCTCATTGTTACATGATGTTTGAACCATGGCATGTTGCTAGAATATGAAAGCCATTGGCTTATTTTTTTTAACTTGGGGTATGATTATGACCACTGCATTGCAATTCTCTGTCTATGATATGTGTCACTATTATAATAATCTTAATTCCACACATACTCTGAACATGATTATTTATTTTTGTCCTTTTGGTCTCCAATTTGAATTGTTGCAGCAGACGCAAATGCGCTGGCCTTCATGATTCCAGGACCTGGAATCATACCAGCCGATGGGTGTTGGTTTATCGCTCGTTCAGCTGACGGCGGTCATTTGATGCTCATTCGCACGTACCAAATTGACCAAACCATTACATCAAACCACATGCAAGACAATGCGTGGGCGTTAAATGACATTGATGGCTATGGCTGCTTCGAGTTCGAGAAAGATCTCAGCTCCGTTGGGCCAGGCGTATTCAACTGGAGGCGGGTTTACAGCCTCGGCAACCACTCCTTGTTCCTCGGGCTCAATTATCCGATCATCCAACCAATCATCGATCGTATCACCGGCGATCATTACTATGCTATGCAACTTCCATTCGTGATGGGGGGCTGTGTTTACACATCATACCATGGGTTTCATGAATCACCATATCCAGAGATTCATCGACACAGCTTGTTGCCAGGTAATCTTCAGTGTGTGAAAGGCATCAAGCTTCCATGCGATGGATGGCTTTTGCAAACCCGACATGCGGTGATGTGGTTCATGCCAATAGCAAATATGCACAACTTGATTCGTGCTGATATCTAGACTGAGCCATGTATTCTGCTGTTGTAGCACGATCTTTTGTTGGATATTATGTATTGTTGTTAGTTTGAATCACTCCTTTGGTTTGAAGGATAGATACCTTCCTGGGATCAAGTGCATCCTAACTCACCTGCGTAGGATGTACTGATAATGATGATGGAGATGCTGTGCAGAAGCCATATATATACATATGTATCAGTTAGGCTTCAAGTGCGTACTTGATAGTTAAACCTATGTATAAATTGTGACACTAAATACGACTAGTAAGTAGTACAGTAGCAGTACTAGTATACGTCGGTCAAATTATTCATCATGTCCACACATTGAATTGAATTGACAACACGCTGCGCGTGAGGTGACACAAGAATCCCGGCGGCATGTTCGGGTATTCTGGACTTCAGATTTGGAGTACCACTTATCTGTCGAAATCTTTCATCATTCACTTAAAACGGTCAATTGATCATACATTGAGTACCATATAACTGGAATTACCGATGCAAGTCAAAGAAAGATTGGACGGTGCTGCCGGCTGGCGTCAAGTTCGATCCCACGGATTAGGAGCTGATTGAGCACCTTGAGGCCAAAGTGAGTGTTGACAGCGCGAGATTTCAGTCTCTCATTGATTTGTTCATACCAGCCATCGACAGCGAGCACGGCATATGCTACACCCAACCTGAGAAACTTCCAAGTAAGACACCGATCGGCCGTCTACATGCACAAACATATTCCTTTGTTTATAGCTCTATTTTTCCTTTTAGACGCAGACCTGGTGAAACAATTACAATTTGACAGTTAATAAAAAGTGAAACAAGTGACTACAACATGCCAAAGATGTTATGAAAATACCAACTAGGTACACTAAAACCTGTATTCCACAATACTGCAGGTATCACACTGAGTGGCCTAAGGAAGCATTTCTTCCAGCGCAATTCCAGGGCATTCAAAAGGGGCACGTGGACGCATCGCAAGATACAGTCGGAGTGCGGCATGCACGCGATGTGGCACAAGACCGGCAATACCTTGCCTGTGATGGTCAACGGCCGGCAGACGGGCAGCAAAAAAGGTTCTGGTGTTGCACACCAACAAGAACTTCGACCAGCAGAGGACCAACTGGGTGATGCAGCAGTACCACCTCAGGGACCTGGAGCAAGAGAAGGAGCGGGAGCTGGTCCTCTGCAAGATTTTTTACCAGACGAACACTAGGGCCAGGAGTAAAAAGATTATAAGTTACTAGTTTGGTATTGGTAGTTGTACTACCTTGTCGTCCGCAAGTTGGTATTGTTGTTAATGATCTTTTGGTATGAACTTGCATTTGCTTCCAACCATCATGCCAAGGGTCGACGTGGATATAAAGTTGAATTATTTGTTTCGAAACGAATTCTCAGGCACCTGATTTTTATTTGATGGGTAGCATAAGCACCCGCCGTTCAAATTCCCAGTTCTGTGGTTTTTTCGAAACAAGTGCATGCACTTATTATCACGATAAAAAAACAATATCCATCCTGCATCCCAGTTATCAGTCCGTGCTTGCAGAATTCTCTCGTTTATTGAGCATGTATATTGTTTTTTCAGGTCGAGCAAGTTTCAACTGGGTTGTAGACTGCCCAGGGTTGGTTTTGTTTTTAACAGGCCCAGCCCATGACGACAACGGGGCACAAAGATCCACCAGTATCTATCGCCTCGCCCGCCAAATATTAGTTATATTTTGTCTTACAACATCCGCAGGCAGTTTTTTTACTGAATCAAACACACAGCCCAGTTCTATTTTCCTCTTGAAACGCATGTCCTACATCCGTTTTCTAATCTCTACCTATAGTTTTACTAGTTCATATACATGTATCATTATATTGAAAACGCATAAAATTCCCTTTTCATATTTACATCCTTATTTTTGTTGTTTTTCCCCACCCAGCGCTGATTTTTTTACCACTGGTTTTCCCTTAAACCAACTCAATTGTCCCACGTCTTATTTGCTTACAAAACGAAATGATTTTTTTGGCAAATCAATAAGTTCTTAAAAAAATGTTTATCATTTCGGGATTACAAAAGTTTGGACTCCACCGAAATATGCAAAATAAGGTTGGAATTTTTGACCGTGGTCCTGGGCAGAAAATGGGTTGTAATAAATTACTTAAGAATTAGCAAATGGGCTGCAAATTATAAAAAATAGCAAATGGGCTGCAAATTATAAAAAATAGCAAATGGGCTTTATGTTGTCTGCCACAGATTTGGAGGCTGACTTGTGGGCCTACTAAGTTCATGCGTACACAAGGTTTCTTAAAAAAGAAACTTAGTCAACAATCGACTCTACCAGCATCAGACCATTAGATGTCAATCTAACGGCAATCGTGCTTCTTCAGTCTCTGATCTTCCTGCCCCAGCCGCCCAAACCAGCGTCGTCGAAACCGCCTTCTCCCGCCTCCCGTGGCCAGCAGTGCTGCCGGGCAGGCCTCACGGCCCTATCATAATCGCATCCCTGGCCTGTCTATCCCTCTACTCACCCACACCTCCTGTTATTTTCCGACGACTGCAGCCAAACCAGTCAACCCTCATACTCTCCACCGCGTGGGCAGCCACTGTCGTGTCTTCGCCGGCTCCGTGTCGTTCCCTTCATAGGCCTCGCCGTCGTCCACCGCCCTGGTGCTCTCGGCGCGGCGTGGTCAACGATTTCCATCCAACAGCCGTAGTGCTTCTTCAACCTCTGGTCTTCTTGCCCCAGCCGCCCAAAGAAGCGCTGGTCATGCCGCATGCTCCTGCCTCCTGTGGCCGGCTGTGCTACCGCGGAGGCCTCACCGTCCCCATACTACTCCCACCGCTGGCCAGGCCATCCCTCCACTCACCCACTCCCCCTATTATTCTGCGGCGACGGTAGCCTCACACCGCAGCCGAACCAGTGAACACTCGTACTCCTCTCCGTGTGGGCATCCACTGCCGCTTCTTCCCCGGCTCCGCAGCATCCCCTTCCTAGGCCTCGCCGTCGTCCACCGCCCTGGTGCTCTCGGCGCGGCGTGGTCAATGTGGTCAATGACCTACTTCCATCGGAAGAGTACTGTACGTGCAGAGTGAAAGCACAAGTGCTCCCTAGGTGGTTTTGGTAATTAATGCCAACATATCTCTTGTTGGACTAACACTTTTATCTAGCATGTTTCAGATAAGTTCAACAATGGAGTGGCATGGACTAAAGGATGTGGGAACTCCTTCAAGATGCTAAGGACAAAGGATTGGCTCAAGCTTCAAGCTCAAGACTCTTCATTTTACATTTTAAGTGGTCCAAGATCACATTGAGTCTATAGGAAAAGCAAATACTATCAAGGAGGGATGAGGTGTTGCTTAATGAGCCTCTTGCTTCATGTGCTTTGTTATATGCTCCAAAACCCTCAACTACTTTCCCACTTCCACAAATGACCTAAACCTAAAGCCAAAATCGGTCACACCGAATCTTCCTATCCGGCGCCACCGATTTCAAAAGTCATAGCCGCTGCCACAAAACCCTAAGCAAATTGGTTCTACCGATAGGGATCTCTGTCTCACCGAGATGGGATTGTAATCTCTGTGTATGTCCATTATCAAAATCGGTCTCACCGAGTTTGAGCAATCGGTACTACCAAGACTACAATGCAAACTCTCTGGACAACTTATTACCAAAATTGGTCCCATCGAGTTTGAGTAATCGGTCCCACCGAGTTTGCCTGACCAACTCTCTGGAAAGCTTATTACCAAATCGGTCTCACCGAGTTTGTGTAATCGGTCTTACCGAGATTACGTTATGCCCTAACCCTAACTGAATCGGTCTCACCGAGTTGCATTTCTGTCCCACTGAAAACCCTAACGGTAACATTATTTGCTCAATCGGTCTGACCGAGTTTAACAATTTGGTCCCACCGAGTTTGGTAGATTGTGTGTAACGGTTAGATTTTGTGTGGAGGCTATATATACCCCTCCACCTCCTCTTCATTCGTGGAGAGAGCCAACCTACACTTCCAGCATACATTTTCTAAGAGAGAACTACCTACTCATGTGTCGAGTCCAAGATATTCCATTCCTACCATATGAATCTTGATCTCTAGCCTTCCCCAAGTTGCTTTCCACTCAAATCTTCTTTCCACCAGATCCAAAACCTATGAGAGAGAGTTGAGTGTTGGGGAGACTATCATTTGAAGCAAAAGAGCAAGGAGTTCATCATCAACGCACCATTTGTTACTTCTTGGAGAGTGGTGTCTCCTAGATTGGCTAGGTGTCACTTGGGAGCCTCCGACAAGATTGTGGAGTTGAACCAAGGAGCTTGTAAGGGCAAGGAGATCGCCTACTTCGTGAAGATCTACCGCTAGTGAGGCAAGTCCTTCGTGGGCGACGGCCATGGTGGGATAGACAAGGTTGCTTCTTCGTGGACCCTTCGTGGGTGGAGCCCTCCGTGGACTCGCGCAGCCGTTACCCTTCATGGGTTGAAGTCTCCATCAACGTGGATGTACGATAGCACCACCTATCGGAACCACGCCGAAAACATCCGAGTCTCCAATTGCGTTTGAATCCTCCAAACCCTTCCCTTTACTTTCTTGCAAGTTGCATGCTTTACTTTCCTCTGCTCATATACTCTTTGCATGCTTGCTTGATATGTATTTTGAATGTTGAAATTGTGCCAAATCTCCACTTAAACTTAAGGAAACTTAAAAACTGCAACTTTGGTACTTAGTGTCTAATCACCCCCCCTCTAGACACCTCTTCTCAAGGTCCTACAAGTGGTATCAGAGCGTTGGTATCCATTGCTTTGTTTTAATCACCATGGAGGAAGATGGATGAGTCTACTATTGGGAGTCTTAGACATAGAGTGCCTATTCTTGATGGAGAGTATTTTCATGAATGGAAAAAGGAGATGCTTGATATTTTCAATCAATATCATTTGAACAAGTACATTGCTAGCCCTTGTGCACCTTATGATGATCCTATGCATCCTACCCATGATGAGTCAATTGACATGATTAGGAATCTTAGAACTGCCGAACTTATCATTAGAGGATTGCCTAGAAACTTGCTTGGATATTTGCCTACTTTCAAATGTGCCTACACCATATGGAAATTTCTTGAGGAACGATTTCCAGATTACTCTTTGAAGAATCTTGATGAAATTCTCCATAAGTCTATTGCCTTGAGTAAGATGAATACTAGTGATCCTATGTTTGGTGATCGTCTATTTGAGCTTACAAACCTTATGCGTGCCAAAGGAAATGTTGGTATCATTAGTGATATTATTTCCGAATCTATAAAAATTCATAAGCAAGATTATCAAACTCATTCTAATGAATCACCCTCTCTAGGACTTGATCCACCACATGACGATGTTGAACATAGATACTATGATGAGGATGATGATAGTGACTTTGATCTTGATGATGCAATGAGACACTTTGGTCTTATGGCTAATCTTCGGGGATATATGTCAGGAGGAAAGGAATGGGTTCTTGATAGTGGATGTACCGATCACATGACCGGAGATAAAGACATGTTCCGTGAGCTTGCTGATAATGATAGTCCTCGAAAGTATGTCACTTTCGGTGACAACTCAAAGGGTAAGGTGGTTGGCCTCGGTAAGGTGGCCATATCACATGATAGCTCCATACAAAATGTCATGCTCGTTGAATCTCTTGGTTACAACTTACTTTCAGTATCTAGACTTGCTAATTTCAGTTTCAATGTCCTATTTACTGAAGTAGACTGCCAAGTGTTTCGTCGAGATAATGATAAAATGGTCTTTACCGGTGTGCGTAGAGGTGATCTATACATTTTTGATTTCACTAAAAAGGCTCAACCTAAAACTTGCTTCATTGCTAAATCCTCAAAAGGTTGGTTGTGGCATAGACGATTAGGTCATGTTGGTATGCGAAACCTTGACAAGCTTATTAAAGGAAATCATATCCTTGGAGTTAATGATGTCATATTTGATAAGGATAGACTTTGCAGCGCTTGTCAGGCAGGTAAACAGGTTGGAGGAAGGCATCCCGTGAAGAACATCATGACTACAAGGAGGCCACTCGAGCTACTTCACATGGATCTCTTTGGTCCCAACTCTTACAAGAGTCTCGGTGGAAATTCTTTTGGTCTAGTTATAGTTGATGATTTTTCAATATTTACGTGGGTGTTCTTTCTTGATGATAAATCGCAGGTCCAAAAGATCTTCAAAAACTTCGCTAGGAAGGCCCAAAATCAATTTGAAGTGAAGATCAAGAAGGTTCGCAGCGACAACGGAACGGAGTTTATAGAACGCAAATGTGGACACCTTTCTTGACGAAGAAGGGATTTCACACGAGTTCTCGGCTACGTACACACCTCAACAAAACGGAGTTGTTGAGAGGAAGTACCGGATGCTCATCGAAATGGCGAGAACGATGCTTGATGAGTACAAGACGCCGAAGCACTTTTGGGCGTAAGCGGTTG
The DNA here is from genome assembly GCA_021437245.1 of Aegilops speltoides. NCBI lineage: Eukaryota > Viridiplantae > Streptophyta > Magnoliopsida > Poales > Poaceae > Aegilops > Aegilops speltoides. Next base: position 78,310,476 of record CM038145.1, on the reverse strand, counting down.
AGACAGCTTGTCATGCAACAAATCGCTTGTATCTTCACAAGCTACTCGGTAAGACGGCATACGAGCTCCTCACCGGTAACAAACCCCAAGTTGGATACTTTTGAGTATTCGGCTCAAAGTGCTACATTCTTGATAAGCATCGTCGCTCTAAATTTGCTCCTAAGTCTCATGAAGGTTTACTACTAGGTTATGGCTCAAACTCTCACACTTACCGTGTCTACAACAATTTCACCCGAAAGGTTGAAGAGACGGTAGATGTGAAGTTTGATGAATCTAACGGCTCGCAAGTAGAGCAATTGCCAATTGATGTAGGTGACAAAGATCCTTCGGAAGCAATTCAAGACTTGGCTATTGGCAAGGTTGGTCCAATGGAGGTGAAGGAGAGTACCTCGTCCGTCCAAGTGGAAGCTTCAACTTCACAACAAGGTGAACCAAGAGTTGATTTGGAAGCGTCCACAACTGGGACACACCAAGATGAAGAAAACGAGGAAGTGCATCCAGATGAACGTCAACAACCTCCTTCTCCACCACGACAAGAGAATGACAACACCAACAATGAAGAAGACCAAGAACAAGAAGAACAAGATGAAGAAGATGTTCAACGAAGACCCAAGCAAAAGCTCTCACGAGTTCGAGCAAGAGTTTCTAAAGATCATCCCGTCGAGCAAATCTACAATGACATTCAAACCGGGAGAATCACTCGCTCTAAAACTCGTTTAGCTAACTTTTGTGAAAACTATTCTTTCATCTCTAGCATTGAACCTATGAAGGTTGAAGAAGCATTGGAAGATCCGGATTGGATAAATGCTATGCATGAAGAGCTACATAACTTTGAGAAGAACCAAGTTTGGACATTGGTTGAGAAGCCCGACAACAACCACAATGTCATCGGTACCAAATGGGTGTTTCTCAACAAGCAAGATGAAGATGGACAAGTAGTTCGCAACAAAGCACGTCTCGTCGCCCAAGGCTACACACAAGACGAAGGTATGGACTATGGTGAGACTTACGCCCCCGTTGCTAGACTTGAGTCCATTCTGATCTTACTTGCCTATGCTAATCATCATGATATCACCTTGTACCAAATGGACATTAAAAGTGCTTTTCTAAATGGTGAAATAGAGGAGGAAGTTTATGTTAAGCAACCTCCCAGCTTTGTCAATCCTAAGAAACCCAATCATGTTTACAAACTTCACAAAGCTCTTTATGGTCTTAAACAAGCTCCTAGAGCATGGTATAAATGCTTGACCAAGTTTCTTATTGAAAAAGGCTTTGAAATTGGGAAAATTAATTCTACTCTTTTTACTAAAAGGGTTAATGGAGAACTATTTGTGTGCCAAATTTATGTTGATGATATCATATTTGGTTCGACTAACCCTCATTTTAGTGAAAAGTTTGGGAAGCTAATGTCGGAGAAGTTTGAGATGTCTATGATGAGTGAACTCAAATTCTTTCTTGGGTTGCAAATCAAGCAAACTAAGGAAGGTACCTTTGTTTCTCAAACGAAGTACACCAAGGACTTATTCAAGAAGTTCAATATGCAAGAATGCAAAGGTATGTCTACACCCATGCCTACTAGTGGACATAATGACTTGACCAAAGATGGTGAACTGGTTGATCAAAAGGTTTATCGCTCTATGATTGGTTCATTGTTATATCTATGTGCTTCACGTCTCGATATCATGCTAAGTGTGTGCATGTGTGCACTATATTAAGCTGCTCCTAAGGAATGTCATCTTAAGGCCGTGAAAAGGATAGTGAGATACTTAATCCATACACCAAACTTTGGCATTTGGTATCCTAAGAGGGCCTCTTTCGATCTTGTTGGCTATTCCGACTCGGACTATGCCGGAGACAAGGTTGATAGAAAGTCCACTTCGGGTACTTGTCAATTTCTTGGTAGATCTCTTGTGTCTTGGTCCTCCAAGAAACAAAACTCGGTATCCTTATCCACCGCCGAAGCTGAATATATTGCCGCTGGTTCATGTTGTGCTCAATTACTTTGGATGACCCAAACTCTTAAAGATTATGGGATATATGTGAGACATGTTCCATTGCTATGTGACAATGAAAGTTCTATCAAAATTGGTCATAATCCTGTGCAACATTCTCGAACTAAGCATGTTGAAGTTCGTCATCATTTCATTCGAGATCACGTTGCTAAGGGTGACATTGATCTTAAGCATGTTCGCACCGAAAAGCAATTAGCAGATATATTCACTAAACCTCTTGATGAGAAAGTGTTTTGCAGGTTAATAGGAGAATTGAACATCATTGATGCTTCAAACTTGGAGTAGAAACTCCATTGGATACATGCAAGACATGAGCTTATGACTAATCCTTGATATTTCTCTTATGATGAATATCTTATGTCTTGGATATATTTGTATCTTGCATGTTATCTAACCCATGTAGGTACTTGGTGGAATCACATTCTATGAGATTGAACTCCACTCATATCTTGAGCAATCTCTACATCACCAAGTCTCTACACTATGGTGGTTGAAGACAAGGAAGCATGGAACCACTCAAACATATCCTTTGACGAAATTCTATGTTAAGCTTCATGATTGTCATTTTTGGATACACAAGTGCTCTTCCTTGCAAGAACTAACCATGTAGGTAGATGGACTAAAATTCCAAGTGGTGCTCCAAATTCTTGACGAACTACATCAACCTTGAGCAACCCACACAAGTTCAACTACATGGACAACACCACCAACCAAGGTATGTTATTCCATCTTAGAGAAGCTTTACTCCAAGTCATGAGCTAGAGCAACTCAACAAGATGTGAACACATCAAAATGCTTAAACGAAAAATGGCAACCCCATTTTGAGCTTAAACGATGAGTATGACCTATGATCAAGTGATCTCACTTGACTCCTAAGTCAATATACTCTAACATAGGTGACTCTGTCGCCGACCATCTCTAGATGAAGTTCTCTTGTGTTATTTTCTGCGTTTTTGCATTTGTCTCATGCATATTTGTTTCCCCTTTCAAAAAAAAACTTCATCTAGATTTATTTCTTTCTGTTTGTTCTGCATTTTCTTCATTCCAATTCATTACACATCTTTCAGGAAATTCCTTGCAAATCTTTGTGAGATCTTACCAGTCTAAGTGAGATGAGGTGACAAGTGTTTTCTCTGAGATGAACTCGGTTTCACCGACTTGTTATTTTCGGTCCAACCGAATTCTTTCAGTACAACCGAAGCATACAACTCGGTGCCACTGATTTCACATCAGGAAAACAGTTTGCCACATATTCTATGTGTCTTTTGATCCAGCTCCACTCAATGAATCTTGTCCTCTACAAGCATCACATTTTATCTTTGCTTTGTGTTGTGTCTCAAGGACCAAACCCATTCGACAGATTCCAGAAGACCCTTCTTGGAAATTGATGTCAAAGGGGGAGAGAGAGAACATCAAAGCTTATCATTTGGAGAGAGAGAACATCAAAAGCTTATCTTTTAGAAAGTGATCCTTAAGGGGGAGAGAGAGATCCTCTAAGGGGGAGAGACCCTCAAAGGGAGAGAGATTCTAGGGGGAGAGAATACTTAAGTATAAAGTATTTCTCAAGGATCCCAGATGCTTGGTGTTCAAGAGGAGAGATGCCCACATGTCTTCTTGAGGGGAGAGACATGTCCATATGGTCTTTTGTGCTTATTTGCATTAGCATACATTAGCTCTGTTCATCATTCATATCTTTCAGCTCTGATTTTCTGTTTCCCTATCTTCTCCCAGTATCCCATGTTAGATTCAGGGGAGCAAGACATCTAAGGGAAAGAAATCATTTGAATTCATTGCATATCTTTACTCTTGGGGACATGTCTAATCCAATGTGGTACTTAGTACTCACTCTCTACATGTCATCCCAGTCTTGGTATTCTTGTGGTTTCTTTTGTTTGCTCTGGCTAGTAGATGCATCTGTGTTATCTAACCTTGTTTACGCAGGTTCATCCCTTCCCAGCCAACTCAAGACTGCAAGGTAAGTATATGCATCACAATCATGTGTATGAGGAATTCTTGCTGATGTACATATTGTTTGCAAGAAGGACTCATGGGCATGAAGGTATTTTCTTTAACATTCTTTGCTCTGATGCATATGGCCAAGATGCATGTAACACATTGCCTGCTATATCATGGTTATGCTCTCACATGCTTTTATATTCCATATTCACATGATTGCATACATGTAGGGGGAGCCTATGCTTGTTACATGTCTTTCCAAAGCTTTACTTGCTACTCTTTATATCTTTATCTAAAGCTTTGATGTATGTTGCCATCAATTACCAAAAAGGGGGAGATTGAAAGCACAAGTGCTCCCTAGGTGGTTTTGGTAATTAATGTCAACATATCTCTTGTTGGACTAACACTTTTATCTAGCATGTTTCAGATAAGTTCAACAATGGAGTGGCATGGACTAAAGGATGTGGGAACTCCTTCAAGATGCTAAGGACAAAGGATTGGCTCAAGCTTCAAACTCAAGACTCTTCATTTTACATTTTAAGTGGTCCAAGATCACATTGAGTCTATAGTAAAAGCCAATACTATCAAGGAGGGATGAGGTGTTGCTTAATGAGCCTCTTGCTTCATGTGCTTTGTGATATGCTCCAAAACCCTCAACTACTTTCCCACTTCCACAAATGACCTAAACCTAAAGCCAAAATCGGTCACACCGAATCTTCCTATCTGGCGCCACCGATTTCAAAAGTCATAGCCACTGCCACAAAACCCTAAGCAAATCGGTTCTACCGATAGGGATCTCGGTCTCACCGAGATGGGATTGTAATCTCTCTGTGTATGTCCATTATCAAACTCGGTCTCACCGAGTTTGAGCAATCAGTACTACCGAGACTACAATGCAAACTCTCTGGACAACTTATTACCAAAATTGGTCCCACCGAGTTTGAGTAATCGGTCCCACCGAGTTTGCCTGACCAACTCTCTGGAAAGCTTATTACCAAATCGGTCTCACCGAGTTTGTGTAATCGGTCTTACCGAGATTATGTTATGCCCTAACCCTAACTGAATCGGTCTCACCGAGTTGCATTTCGGTCCCACTGAAAACCCTAACGGTCACATTATTTGCTAAATCAGTCTGACCGAGTTTAACGATTCGGTCCCACGGAGTTTGGTAGATTGTGTGTAACGGTTAGATTTTGTGTGGAGGCTGTATATACCCCTCCACCTCCTCTTCATTTGTGGAGAGAGCCGTCAGACTGAACCTACACTTCCAGCATACATTTTCTGAGAGAGAACTACCTACTCATGTGTCGAGGCCAAGATATTCCATTCCTACCATATGAATCTTGATCTCTAGCCTTCCCCAAGTTGCTTTCCACTCAAATCTTCTTTCCACCAGATCCAAAACCTATGAGAGAGAGTTGAGTGTTGGGGAGACTCTCATTTGAAGCACAAGAGCAAGGAGTTCATCATCAACGCACCATTTGTTACTTCTTGGAGAGTGGTGTCTCCTAGATTGGCTAGGTGTCACTTGGGAGCCTCTGACAAGATTGTGGAGTTGAACCAAGGAGTTTGTAAGGGCAAGGAGATCGCCTACTTCGTGAAGATCTACCGCTAGTGAGGCAAGTCCTTCGTGGGCGACGGCCATGGTGGGATAGACAAGGTTGCTTCTTCATGGACCCTTCGTGGGTGGAGCCCTCCGTGGACTCGCGCAGCCATTACCCTTCGTGGGTTAAAGTCTCCATCAACGTGGATGTACGATAGCACCACCTATCGGAACCACGCCAAAAACATCTGTGTCTCCAATTGCGTTTGAATCCTCCCAACCCTTCCCTTTACTCTCTTGCAAGTTGCATGCTTTACTTTCCACTGCTCATATACTCTTTGCATGCTTGCTTGATATGTATTGTGAATGTTGAAATTGTGCCTAATCTCCACTTAAACTTAAGGAAACTTAAAAACTGCAACTTTGGTACTTAGTGCTTAATCACCCCCCCCCCTCTAGACACCTCTTCTCAAGGTCCTACAGAGAGGCTGACAGCTGGGTCCACGACAGCCGCAAGGAAGTGCCTCCTTATTACGCGCAAAATAATTATTCCTCCACCTGACAGCAGGGACCCACCGGACGGGCCACTAGTATTTTGCGGAAAAAACGTTTCCCCCCCTGACTGTTGTGACCCACCGGACGGGCCACCGTATTTCGTGAAAAAAAAACATTTGCCCCTGACTGCTGGGACCCACCGGACGGACCACCGTATTTCACGAAAAACGCTCTCCTAACATCGTCTCGGACCCACCGGAAGTGCCTCCTTATTACGCACAGAAAAATGAATACTCCCCCTGCTAGCTAGGACCCACCATGGTGGGAGGCTGACTTGTGGGCCTACTAAGTTGACGGGGACAGAGGACTTTGTCAACTTAGTCAATATGAACGATTCTAGCTCCAAAGGACTGACGATGTCCATCCAACGGCTGTCGTGCTTCTTCAATCTCTGCTCTTCCTACTCCACCGCTCAAACAAGCAGCGACGGACTGCTCGCTCCCTCCTCTCCTCATGGCCGGCCGTCTTTGCCAAGACATGCCTCACTGCCCCACCGTACTCCCATCGCTGGCCTAGCCATCCCTCTACTCACCCACACGGCCACACCTGCTGTTATTCTCCGGCGAGGGCAGACGAACCAGTAAACCCTCGTACAGTCGCACTCCCCTTCGCGTGGGAAACAACTGCCGAGTCTTACCTGCCTCCATGTCGTTCCCTTCCTAGGCCTCGCCATCGTCCATCGCCCTGGTGCTCTCGGCGCGGCCTTGTCAACGTGGTCAAGGAACGACTTCCATCGGACGTGGACTGTACGTGGAGAGGCTGACAGCTGGGTCCACGGCCGCAGCAAGGAAGTGCCTCCTTAATACGCGGAAAATAATTATTCCTCCACCTGACATCTGGGACCCACCGGAAGGGCCTTGTATTTCGCAAAAAAAAAGTGCCCCCAGCTGATATGTCGGACCCACCAGCTATCTTCGCACGCAAGGAAGTGCCTCCTTATTACACACAAAAAAATGAATACTCCCCCTGCCAGCTGGAACCCAGCATAGTGGGAGGCTGACTTGTGGGCCTACCAAGTTGACGGGGACGGAGGGCTTTGTCAACTTAGTCAATATGAACGATTCTAGCTCCTGTTACTGTACGATGTTCATCCAATGGCCGTAGTGCTTCTTCAACCTCTGGTCTTCTTGCTCCAGCCGCCCAAACCAGCACCGGTCATGCCGCGTGCTCCTGCCTCCCGTGTCCAGCTGTGATGCCGCGGAGGCCTCACCGCCCCCTACTACTCCCACCGCTGTCCAGGCCATCCCTCTACTCACCCACACCCCCTGTTATTCTGCGGCGACAGCAGCCTCACACCGCAGGCGAACCAGTGAACCCTCGTACTCCTCTTTGCATGGGCATCCAATGCTGCGTCTTCCCCGGCTGCGAGTCGTCCCCTTCCTAGGCCTCATCGTCGTCCACCGCCGTGGTGCTCTCGGTGCGGCATGGTCAACATGGTCAAGGAACGACTTCCATCGGACGTGGACTGTACGTGGAGAGGCTGACAGCTAGGTCCACGGTCGCAGCAAGGAAGTGCCTCCTTATTACGCGCAAAATAATGATTCGTCCACCTGACAGCAGGGACCCACCGGACGGGCCACCGTATTTCGTGAAAAAAACGTTTCCCCCTGACTGCTAGGACCCACCAGCTACATCTTCGCACGCAAGGAAGTGCGTCCGTGAAAAAAAATGATTCACCCGCCTGACTGCTGGGACCCACGAGCTACATCTTCGCACGCAAGGAAGTGCGTCCGGGCAAAAAAGCGATTCGCCCCTGACTGCTAGGACCCACCAGCTACATCTTCACACGCAAAGGAAGTGCGTTCGGGCAAAAAAACGATTCGCCCCTCTGACTGCTGGGACCCACCAGCTACATTTTCGCACGCAAGGAAATGCCTGACAGTCGGGACCCACCTGGTCGAAGCGTACGTAGCATTGTCATTCTGGTCACGAACGTGTACGTACATATATACTTGTGGATGTAGAGGTGCGCACGTGTCGCAGTAGAGGCGCGCATGTAGCATGTACACGTACGTACAACGACCAGGGTGCAAGAAAGAAAATACGGCCACGTATGTGTACATATGGGCGGGGTCTCGAACGCCTACTCGCGCATACATACATGCATGGGTCGGAACGGAGAAACGGCGTCGTCGTCGTGTTCATGGGGAGCCAACCGGCTGGGTCGGAACGGAATGCGTGGTCGTGTTCATCGAGAGGGCTTGGACGGAACAGGCGATGGAAACGAGGCCTGGCGTACCGCACAACGGAGGAAACGGCCTTGTGTTCGATCGACCACGTTCGAAACGGGATCCTGTTCATCGGGAGGGGTCTGGCGTACCACAAAACGGAGGAAACGAACCTCCTACGGTCGAAACGGGGGCCCTGTTGATCGGGAGGGGTGCGGCGTACCGCAAAACGGACGAAATGGACCTCCTACGGTCGAAACGGGGGTCCTGTTGATCGGGAGGGGTGTGGCGTACCGCAAAACGAAGGAAACGGACCTCCTACGGTCGAAACGGGGTCTGTTCATCGGGAGGGGTGTGGCGTACCACAAAACAGGACTCCACGGGATACTGTTCATCTCCACCGTCGACCTCCTCTAGCCTCCACGGGCTACCGTCGACCTCCTCCAGCCTCCACGGGCTCCTGTTCATCCAGCCTCCACCGCGCGCTACTCCACCGGCTACTATTCAACCACCCTTCCACGGGCACCCCTCCACCGTCTACTGTTCATCCAGCCCTCCACAACGCGGGGTCCTATTCAACCACCCCTCCACGGCCACCCCTCCACCGTCTAATGTTCATCCATCCCTCCACACCACGGGGTCCTGTTCATCCAGAGGCAACGCCATCGCTCATAGTTCATCCAAACCACCCGCAACGCTCACTGTTCATCCAATCGATCGGCTTTGGTTAGCACCAGTAGCAAAGGAATCGCTCCATCGGGTTCAGTTAACAGCCATTGATCGATCGCTCGGGTTCAATAACGCGTAGTTCGCAAAGGTCGCCGAGTTCGCTAGAGTCCAATGCCTCGCTCGGGTTCAGTTAGAGCCAACGCCTCGCACACAAGCGCGTACGTGTACTTGAGAAACACGCATCGCTTGTCCCCCAACCTCCCATCGTAACCGGCAACTCCCCGAAATTTTCCTCCCCCTCGCTTCTACCACGGTTTTTTCCATCATGGACGGCCCAAAGAATGTCATGCAGCTGCGTCTCCGGCCCGCCCAGGACTTAAAGCCCATTTTCTGTCATGATTTTTTGTCATAGAAGTAGGAGCCCACCACATCTATGATGATACCAGGTTCTGTCACAATTATCGTCATAGAAGTGTCATATGTATGACAGAAAAAAAATTTGTTCGGCCCAAAATGTCATGGATGTGTCTTTTTTTGTAGTGCTTAGAAACATCAAGGTAAATGATTGTGATGAAGGACGCTAGAGTGGATAGAGTTGGGTAAAGAGTAACGGCTTACCCAGCTTGGGGAATTGTACATGGAAAATCCATCCTGCGGTTTGATACGAAGGAATTCTTCTTCTTCTCCTTCATATAAATCGGACAGTATTCTCGCCAGAGCAGTGGCGAAGTCCGGACCTTTACGACCACATCGGGTGGCACCGTCTTCCCTGTTGAACTGACACATGGGCTTCCCCCGATATTGAAGTAGCTGCACCCCCCGCATTATGCATATTGATATAACCTCGACTATTGTCAGTCCTGATTGGGCTAGTGTCTTTATCTTGCTCATCAGGAAGTAGACTTCTCTGGTATCTTCCCCCTGGGGGCTCCAAGGGTGCCAACTTCGGCGTTTCTTCAGCGGAGAATTATTAAACTCAGGGAGGCCTGTCCGGATTGGATCCGGAAGGGGAAAGTCATCTACATAAAACAACTCCGAGGGCCAGTCTTTGGATGCCTTCTTTGGAGTGCCAGACAGGTATCCGATCTAGGCGACGCGCCATATTTCGGCTCCGCCCACTTGATATATAGATTCCCCCTGATTGCGAGGAACGAGGTAGAATAACTTCTTCCATAACTCGAAGTGAGCCTCGCAGCCCAGGAATAATTCACAAAGGGCAACGTATCCTGCGATGTGCAACACGGAGGTGGGGGTAAACTTGTGCAACTGGAGGCCATAGAACTCCAGGAGCCCGTGAAGGAATGGGTGGATTGGAAAGCCGACGCTCTTAGCAAATATGGGATGAGGCACACTCGCTCCCCCTGAGATGGGTTAGGGGATCCCTCCGCTTGCGCCCCGCCATTGTAGGTGGCTAGTCCGGCTCGGACGGGGACCATGTACGCCGGTGGAAGAAACCCTTGGGTCTGCAACTCTACCAAACGGCTGTGGGGGACAGAACATTCTTCCCAATCGCTTGGCTTAGAGCTAAGGGAGCGAGAAGAGGAGCTGCGGCGACCGGCCATGATGGAATGGTTTTTTCCGGATGCGCTCTATTGAATGCTTGCTCAAGGGAAGAAGGTGAGATTTGGATCTGAGGATCCCGTCTCTTCAAATAGACGGTTTGCTGCGCAGGTCGGGGTGGCAAATGTAAAATGCTCCAGCCTCGTATTCGCCGACCGTGGAGACGGCCATTATTGAAGCACAGAAGCCGAGGAGTACAACATTGATGGGAAGCCGGACACTGTTCGTTACAACAGGTACTCTGGATTCGGAGATGGAACCCGCCTTGCAATGCCGAAGACAATCTGCACGCCGGACTCATCGTCATTGAAGCCTGGTTCAGGGGCTACTGAGGGAGTCCTGGATAAGGGGGTATCCAGACAGCCGGACTATATACTCTGGCCGGACTGTTGGACTATGAAGATACAAGACTCAAGAATTCGTCCCGTGTCTGGATGGGACTCTCCTTTGCGTGGAAGACAAGTTTGGCGATTTAGATGTTAGATCTCCTTCTTTGTAACTGACTCTGTGTAACCCTAGCCTCCTTCGGTGTCTATATAAACCGGAGGGTTTAGCCCGTAGGACAAGAACAATCAAAATCATAGGCTAGCTTCTAGGGTTTAGCCTCTACAATCTTGTGGTAGATCAACTCTTGTAATACTCATATCATCAAGATCAATCAAGCAGTAAGTAGGGTATTACCTCCATCGAGAGGGCCCGAACCTGGGTAAAACATTGTGTCCCCTGCCTCCTGTTACCATTAGCCTTAGACGCACAGATCGGGACCCCCTACCTGAGATCCGCCGGTTTTGACACCGACAATGAGCATCACCGCGAGGGCCCAGAGATACCTCTCCGAAACATGGAGTGACAAATCCTAATCTCTATCTATGCCAACCCAACAGAGACCTTCAGAGACACCTGTAGAGCATCTTTATAATCACCCAGTTACGTTGTGATGTTTGATAGCACACAAGGTGTTCCTCCGGTATTCGGGAGTTGCATAATCTCATAGTCTGAGGAACATGTATAAGTCATGAAGAAAGCAGTAGCAATGAAACTGTAACAATCATAATGCTAAGCTAACGGATGGGTCTTGTCCATCACATCATTCTCTAATGATGTGATCCCATTCATCAAATGACAACACATGTCTATGGTTAGGAAACATAACCATCTTTGATCAACGAGCTAGTCAAGTAGAGGCATACTAGGGACACTATGTTTTGTCTATGTATTCACACATGTACTAAGTTTACGTAATAATACAATTCTAGCATGAATAATAAACATTTATCATGATATAAGGAAATAAATAATAACTTTATTATTGCCTCTAGGGCATATTTCCTTCAGCCTCACACTTGCACTAGAGTCAATAATTTTGATAAAAAAGTAATGATTCTAGCACCCATGGAGGCTTGGTGCTGATCATGTTTTGCTCGTGGAAGAGGCTTAGTCAATGGGTCTGCAACATTCAGATCCATATGTATCTTGCAAATCTCTATGTCTCCCTCTGACTCTTGATGACGGATGGAATTGAAGCGTCTCTTGATGTGCTTGGTTCTCTTGTGAAATCTGGATTGCTTCGCCAAGGCAATTGCACCAGTATTGTCACAAAAGATTTTCATTGGACCCGATGCACTAGGTATGGCACCTAGATCGGATATGAACTCCTTCATCCAGACTCCTTCATTTGTTGCTTCCGAAGCAGCTATGTACTCCGCTTGACACGTAGATCCCGCCACGACACTTTGCTTGGAACTACACCAACTGACAGCTCCACCATTCAATAAAAATACATATCCGGATTGCGACTTAGAGTCATCCGGATCAGTGTCAAAGCTTGATCGTTGTAACTGTTTACGATGAGCTCTTTGTCACCTCCATAAATGAGAAACATATCCTTAGTCCTTTTCAGATATTTCAGGATGTTCTTAACCGTTGTCCAGTGCTCCACTCCAGGATTACTTTGGTACCTCCCTGCTATACTTATAGCAAGGCACACATCAAGTCTGGTACACAGCATTGCATACATGATAGAACCTATGGCTCAAGCATAGGGAATGACTTTCATTTTCTCTCTATCTTCTGCAATGGTCAGGCATTGAGTCTGACTCAACTTCACACATTGTAACACAGGAAAGAACCCTTTCTTTGACTAATCCATTTTGAACTTCTCCAAAACTTTATCAAGGTATGTGCCTTTTGAAAGTCCAATTAAGCATCTTGATCTATCTCTACAGATCTTGATGCCCAATATGTAAGCAGCTTCACCGAGGTCTTTCATTCAAAAACTCTTATTCAAGTATCCCTTTATGCTATCCAGAAATTCTATATCATTTCCAATGAACAATATGTCATCCACATATAATATTAGAAATGCTATAGAGCTCCCACTCACTTTCTTGTAAATAGAGGCTTCTCCAAAAGTCTGTATAAAACCATATGCTTTGATCACACTATCAAAGCGTTTATTCCAACTCCGAGAGGCTTGCACCAGTCCATAAATGGATCGTAGGAGCTTGCACACTTTGTTAGCACCCTTTGGATTGACAAAACCTTCTGGTTGCATCATATACAACTCTTCTTCCTGAAATCCATTAAGGAATGCAGTATTGACATCCATCTCCCAAATTTCATAATCATAAAATGCAGCAATTGCTAACATGATTCAGACAGACTTAAGCATTGCTACAGGTGAGAAAGTCTCATCGTAGTCAACTCCTTGAACTTGTCGAAAACCTTTCGCAACAAGTCGAGCTTTATAGACAGTAACAATACCGTTAGTGTCGGTCTTCTTCTTGAAGATCCATTTATTTTATATGGCTTGCCGATCATCGGGCAAATCCATCAAAGTCCACACTTTGTTCTCATACATGGATCCTGAGGGAGTCCTGGACTAGGGGTGTCCGGACAGCCGGACTATCATCGTCCGCCGGACTCCAAGACTACGAAGATACAAGATTGAAGACTCCGTCCCGTGTCCAGATGGGACTTTCCTTGGCATGGAAGGCAAGCTTGGCGATACGGATATGTAGATCTCCTACCATTGTAACCGACTCTGTGTAACCCTAGCCCTCTCTGGTGTCTATATGAACCGGAGGGCTTTAGTCCGTAGGACACAACATACATTACAACAATCATACCATAGGCTAGCTTTAGGGTTTAGCCTCCTTGATCTCGTGGTAGATCCACTCTTGTACTACCCATATCATCAATATTAATCAAGCGGGGCGTGGGTTTTACCTCCATCGAGAGGGCCCAACACAGGTAAAAACATCGTGTCCCTCGTCTCTGTTACCATCCGCCTAGACGCACAGTTTGGGACCACCTACCGAGATCCGCTGGTTTTGACACCGACATTGGTGCTTTCATTGAGAGTTCCTCGTATGTCGTCACCGATAGGCTTGATGGCATCTCCAACCAACAACGCTGTCGGTGAGACTTTACTCCCGGACAGATCTTACGATTCGGCGGCGGCCTGCGGGCTAATTCGCTTGGCCATCCGAGCAGATCAAAGCTCGCCCTGGCCGTCGTGTCGATTCGAAGCCTAAACTTCACGGCCGATGTCGCGGAGACTTGATCTTGACGGACTCAAGCCTGACCCAAGCGCGCCGCCTCTGTGATTTAGGGCATGATCTAGCTCTGCCGCCGATCAGTGCCTTGGTGGCCGCATATGAATCCACTTCGGCCATTAGTCCGGAGCAGATCGCCCAGATCGAGGATCGGTGGATAGACGCCGCCTTGGGGGCTTCAACATCCACGGCGATGGAGCCGAGCACTAATCTTGTCCCCGCGAACTTCGTGATTCGGCGCCGACTCCTTGCGGACTCCGGGCCTCCCACGCCCTACTAATCGAGTCGGATTGGGCGCGGAATTCACCGCCATGGACATCTTCAATACTCGCCTTTTGGCGACATCCTGAATCGCTAAAGCATCTCTCGTTATCGAGAGCACCTTGGCGGACTATGGCGGGATGGTTGAGATCTGAACAACGAAGAAATTGAGCCCACCCACCACCCACTTTGTAGCCACTGTCGGCGATCTAACCGACATGCTAGACTATGACTCAAGACATCGGCGGAATAGACGGCGATGCGGAGACGAACAAGAAACAAAGCCTATAGGGCACGGGAGGACCACCTCGTCATATGACATATACATGGTGGATACCCCAAAAGAGGGCGATAACGAGGACCAACGGGCCGCGGCAGAAGATAATCCCGCCGATAAACAACCAAAACGGCGGCGCAGATGCCGCCCTAAGTCCCGCCTCGACAACAACAACGCTCCTAAAGACCCCGCAATCCAGTAGGGCACAAAAGTGGACGACAAACATGCAGATAAGCAACCGTCCAAACAGGACGAGTCAGATAATCAGTCCAGGCCCGGCAAAAACGACGGTTCGGACGATCTCACGCCGGACACGCCGCCGGAAGGTAAAAACCTTCGGAAAAGACTCATCAACACTGCAAGAAGCTTGAAGAAGGAAAAGTGGAAGCCCAAAACAGCGGAGGACACACTCAGAATAAGGTGGAGCAAAGTACTCAAAACCGCAGATAAATATGGCAATAGCCACCAATCAAAGAGCTATCCAAAGCGCAAGCTGCTACCAGAATTCGACGACGAGGCCATAGAGCCCCCACAGTCAAAAAATAAAGAGGCTGCAGGGTCGGATAGACGGCCGGATGACAGACCAAATTCTTAAAGCGGCGCCGCACATAAACAACCAATGAACTTGGAAGGACAGATCGCCCAGTTAGGTCCATCTACGGGCCAAAGAAGAAGGCCCCAGGAAGCAAGGCAACACGTCAAGTGTCCGAAGATAGCGGCACACCCAAATACAGGGGCGCCGCACACCCACTATGTTTCACCAATAAAGTACTGGACCACGAATTCCCAGCAGGATTTAAACCCATAAACATAGAGGCCTATGATGGAACAATGCACCACAGAGTCGGATAGAAGATTATATACTACATATACACATGTCCAGAGGAGATGATCTCCACGCCATAAAATACCTACCCCTCAAGCTCAAAGGGCCAGCCCGTCATTGGCTTAAAAGCCTCCCAGAAAACACTGTGGGAAGTTGGGAAGAGCTCGAGGATGCGTTTAGAGCAAATTTTCAAGGGACTTATGCTTGCCCTCGGGACGCAGATGATCTAAGTCATATAACTCAACAGCCCGGAGAGTCAGCGTGGAAATTCTGGAACAGGTTTCTCACCAAAAAGAACCAAATAGTCGACTGTCCGGATGCCGAAGCCTTAGCAGCTTTTAAGCACAATGTCCGAGACGAATGGCTTGCTAGGCACCTCGGTCAAGAGAAACCGAGGACAATGTCTGCACTAACAAGCCTCATGACCCGCTTTTGTGCGAGAGAGGACAGCTGGCTAGCAAGATGCAGCACCAGCGACCCAAGTACATCCGAGATAAGGGATGGAAACGGAAAATCACGGCGCAGAAAAGAGCAGCGCCGGAATAAAGAGAAAAGCCCAAAGAGCACGGCAGTCAACGCCGGATTCAAATGCTCGAGGCCAAACAATAAAACACTGCCTCTTAAGGATGATAGCGACAAGCTGTCCAACTTAAATAAGATTCTGGGTCGGATATGTCAAATCCACAATACCCCCAGAAGGCCTGCAAACCATACCCATCGAGATTGTTGGGTTTTCAAATAGTCCGGCCGACTAAACACCGAACACAAGGGGCTCGACGCGTCAAGCGAAGACGATAAACCCCACCAGCAGAGCACCGGAAAACAAAAGACTTTCCCACAAGAGGTCAAAGCGGTAAACTCACTTTATGTGATAATCTGAGAAAAATAGTGCGGCACTTCCTAAAAAGAGCCTCGCACGGTCCAACCCAGCAGACCATAGAGATTGGATATCAAAACCAATCACTTTCGACCACCTGGACTATTCCAGAAGCGTTCGAAACACGGGACGGACTGCCCTGATATTGATCCCATAATCGACGGATTACAATTTACTAAAGTCCTAATGGACAGAGGCAGCGACTTAAACCTGATGTATTCAAACACAATCCGCAGGATGGGGATAGACCCTTCCAAAATTCGACACAGCCGCACTTCCTTCAAAGGAGTGACGCCAGGCCCTTATGCCAAGTGCACAGGCTCCCTATTACTAGAAGTCGTGTTCGGATCACCGAACAACTTTCGACACGAAAAACTAATTTTTCATATCATCCCATTTAAAAGTGGATATCAAGCACTCTTGGGACAAAAGGCTTTTGTCCGCTTCAACGCCATACCGCATTACGCGTCTCTTACACTCAAGATGCCCGGTCCGCGTGGCATCATTTCATCTGGGTCACTCAAAGACCCGGACTCGGATAAACGAGTCGGCTTGGCAGTTAGGGTTCCCTAGCCGCACACCTCTCCACAGGCTGCGCGCACAAACAACCGCGGGTTCATACAAACCCCGCTTTACTTATTTATATTTCTTCTTTTACACATATATTTCTCGCACGAATCGTTTTCAAACTAAGCGTTCCTCTCTTTTCTGAGATGAACAACGTGCATACCCGTCCGAGATAACGGCGCCGCGGAGACACAGCGCAGACGTGCGAGAGGGACCCGTTGTGGATTCTTTTCAGATTAAGACCTGCGTAAACCTTTCTTCTTGTCTCTTGTTGTTATTCTCCTTGGTTTCTTCCTATAGCCAAAGCGGGCACGACGTTTTGGCATCGGCGCGTCGAAGACCATGCCCGCACGGACACTAGGGGCTCGGGGCATTGTTCTGCCCATTACTATAAAGACCGAACACCTTAGGGAGTGTTGGCGTCTCGAGATTAGGCATTATATGCATCAGCTCGAATCATGTCTTTGGTCAAATGTTGGGTTTGCCCGGCTCCGTGTTTTGCTGCCTTCGTTCCGTATCATCGGCTAACACGGCACCGGAGAACTCTGCGATTGTGCCCCGGTTAATTGGGCAAGCACCTCGATGAAAGCCAAAACCGACCGTCATGATACAATGAGAGACTGGTCAACCACTCGATCGACTACCGAATGTTTAGAATTCCCGCTTTGTGAAGAACCGTTTCGGTCAGCACACACGCGTCCGAATTGAGAAGTGCGGTGCCCAGGGGCTATATCGTAGCCCCACCCTCGAACTCCAGGCTAAGTGAAAGTGATAAAGCATTATAGTTCGGATTGCCTCGTTAAGCTCGCTACCACCTCCTTAACAGACCGAGGCGTCGGATTAAGTGTGAAAATCGCTATTTTTGCGAACACCCCGCACCTTGTGCGTGGGGCTGAAGCCGAAGACTGCAATCTTTCAAGTTATACAAACGTATACGTAAACGGCCGCACAGGAGAAGTTTCACTACTTGGGATGCACAAGTATAAAAAGCAGTTATAGCATAATCATCGTTTTACAAGCTAAAACGTTCATTTGATCGTGACATTTTTTGAGCACTGCGACTCTATTACACGAGCACCACTCATAACTTCCCCGAAATAGTGCTCGGCGGGGAGCCGGCTTTCATCCGAACCCGGGGAGACAACAGCGGTGGCATCCATCTCTGTCCAATGTGCCTTCACACGGGCAAGAGCCATCCGCGCGCCCTCGATGCAGGCCGACCGCTTCATCTCCTTGATATGCGGCACCGCTCCAAGGAATTGCCGCAGTAAGCCGAAGTAGCTCGTCGCCTTGGGCCTCTCGGGCCAGACATGAGCCACGATGTCAGTCATGGCAAGTCCGGACAATCTATTTAGCTCGGCCCGTTCGGCCAACCGGTCGGTCAACGGAAGTGAGCGATCCGGACTATGGAATTGAGACCAAAATAGCTCTTCCGTCTTGTGATCCTTCTGGCCCCGAAAGTGCTCAACGGCATCAGCCGCACTTGCCGCTAAGTCCATATCTGGATCCTCCGGACTCCTGACCGATCAAATTGAGCATACTTTTGATCCATAAACGGCGACGCAGCGAGATAAGGCTTGCCGGCCACGATATCTCCACTGGCGCAGCTCCTCCCTCATGGCCCGCGTTGCGGGCGGGCATCCTTAACCTCGGCGATGGCCTTCCTCAGTCTTCCCGCTCCGACAAGCGCTCTTTTCAAGAGCCTCATTGCGGTCGGCAGCATCTTTACTTTCACAGCCAATTCGATCACCTCTTCTGCTAGGGCGTTGTGCAGCCTTTTTCGCTTTCAACTCCTCGGCCGCCCTCGAGGCAGCCGCGTCACTCCTTCGGGCTTGCTCCTTAGCTTGAGCAAGTTCGGCCCGAAGGCTCTCCACAGCAGCAGCACCGTCTGTATAACAGCATATACTTTATCAGAGGAGGGCTTTGACCCCCTTAATAAAGCGACTGCGGAGAACTCATTTACCTTGCGACTCGTCAAGTCGCCGGTTGACAAGCGCGATGTCCGCATCCGCCACGTCAAGTTGCCGCATCAATTCGGCAACTCCACTAGTCCGGCTAGCCCTCGGACTATTCGCCACCTGCATAGGAACGGCGACATTCATTACTTGTGATTTCGATCCTCGGCACGCTGTCGTCTCCGACAACCTACCGAGTCTCAGGGGCTACTATCTATACAGGGCGCATTTTTACGTGCAAAATTGTTAAAAGACAAAAGGGTGTGTCGTTCTCGCGTACCTCAAACCCTGCCAGCAAACTCATAGTGGCATTGCGTAATCCGCTCTCGGCGGACGAAATCCTTCCAATCACCATACGCATCAACGCACAGTGATCTTCTGAGATGGACGCCCTCTCAAGTAGATTCTTCAGTTCTCCCGGCCGGATACTAGCGGGTGCTGAACTCTCTGGCCCCTCCGGACTCGGGGATACCCTCCGTGACGATACTTCATGCTCGTCTGCCTTATCTGACGGTGCAGCAGACGGAGGCGTTTCGCTCTCCATCATCTCCGGAAGAAGGTCCCCCGAAGATGAACTCATCTGAGAAGGCTGCAGATCCGAACTGCAAGATAAATATTTCGGTTACCCACAGAAGCATAAATGGAGGTATTTCCTTACTAATTAACTCCCCTTTTCACACTCACAGCTTGCTGGAGGACTGATCCTTTGGCGATGAGTGTGCGTCCGGATTCTCCCCAGACGCCGGACCCCCCGGTGAAGATCTCTTCCCCCGTTTAGGGGCTTTCGCCTCCGGATCTTCGGAGGCGGTCCTCTTCTCGCCCTGGAAGGAGGGGTTTTTGATTCCCCCCTCTTCAGACGCCCCTTTGGGCGAAATAACAGCTCCTCTATCTTCCTCATCGCCCCCTTCCATGGGCGCGACCTCCAACATTCTGACCAGCACGGGCTCTAGTGCGGTCTCTGGGAGGGGGGGCCGACACCTAATCAGCCTCGATCGCGCCACCCACTCCTGTGAAGAGTAATGGGTCGGGAGGCAAACTCTAGAAAAGCAGATAAACAGAACGCCCGGACTCGAGCTATTTACCCGAGTATCTCGGGCGATTGCGGCTTAGGCTGCGTCCTCGGCCATTCGGACCGCCACTGCGGTCCGAAGAACAACTTATACATCTCCACAGGTGTCGCACCCATGAAGTGTTGGAGAATTCGAGGTCCCTCCGGGTTGAACTCCCATAGACGGAGAGGACGGCGTTTGCAGGGCAGAAGATGCCTGATTAGCATAACCTGCATCACCACAACCAGATTGATCCCCTCGCCTGGAGGTCTCGAATCCGGCCCTGCAGTAAGGGCACGTCTTCGGACGGCCCCCAATTGAGCCCTTGGTTGACCCATGACATCAGTCGGCATGGAGGTCCCGGGCGGAATGAAGGCGGCGGCTTTTGCTTGCTACCCTTCGGAGCGGTGATATAGAACCACTCCTGCTGCCACAGTCCGAGTTCCTCTTGGAAGGAACCCTCGGGCCACGGGGCATCGGCCCTTTTGCTCATGGCCGCCTCGCCGCACTCCGCTTGACGCACCCCGATCATCTTCGGCTCCACATTGAAGGCCTTCAGCCACAGGCCGAAGTGGGGAGGGACGCGGAGGAAGGCTTCGCAGACGATAATGAATGCGGAGATATGGAGGATGGACTCTGGAGCCAAGTCGTGAAAATCCAGCCCGTAATAGAACATGAGCCCTCTCACGAAGGGGTCCGTCGGGAAGCATAAACCCCGACAGAGGTGGGATACGAAGACAACGAACTCACCGGGCTCGGGGGTGGGCACGGCCTGCCCTTGGACAGGCAACCTGTGCGAAACCTCGTAGGCCAGGTACTTGGCCTCACGTAACTTCAATATGTCCTCCTCCGTCTGCATCCACCGACCTTGGAGGTCGGAGCCGGACATGGTTAAGAATCCGAAGCGCTTGAATCTGAGGCTCTGGGTGTTGGAACTGGGAGCGAGGAAGAGATTCGATGCGAGATTGAAGAAAAAGAACGAGCCTTGGTCCGCTTATAAAGGGGAAAAATACCAAGAGCCGTCTCCGTGACCGTTTGGGATTCACCTTCGATAGAGGAGGTGTGGCGACGGGAACGGTTGGGTTACCCACGCACGTATTGATGAGAATCCCGGAATAAGGGGAACACGATCTCTGCTTCGACGAGACGTGCCAAGGAAACTGCTTCACTAAACGTGTTGAGGTGGTATAGTAAAAACGATTCAAGTAAAGGCCTGGTAGCAGTGTGATATCACGCCGCATAATACGTCAGCAGATTGAACTGGTGTATATTTTATTCTCTCTATGGTGGAATATGGAATTTATTTTGCAGAGCCGGACACTATCCCGGTGTTCACGATCTTCTCTGGATTATTCAAGGGAGGAACCCGCCTTGCAATGCCGAACATTATGCACGCCGGACTAATCGTCATTGAAGCTTGGTTCAGAGACTCTTGAGGAGTCTGGACTAGGGGTGTCCGGACAGCGGACTATCATCGTCCGCCGGACTCCAAGACTACGAAGATACAAGATTGAAGACTCCGTCCTGTGTCCGGATGGGACTTTCCTAGGCGTGGAAGGCAAGCTTGGCGATCGGATATGTAGATCTCCTACCATTGTAACCGACTCTGTGTAACCCTAGCCCTCTCCGGTGTCTATATAAACCAGAGGGCTTTAGTCCGTGGGACACAACATACATTACAACAATCATACCATAGGCTAGCTTTAGGGTTTAGCCTCCTTGATCTCATGGTAGATCCACTCTTGTACTACCCATATCATCAATATTAATCAAGCGGGGCGTGAGGGTTTTACCTCCATCGAGAGGGCCCGAACCTGGGTAAAAACATCGTGTCCCTCGTCTCCTGTTACCATCCGCCTAGACGCACAGTTCGGGACCCCCTACCCGAGATCCGCCGGTTTTGACACCGACAGATCCCATCTCAGATTTCATGGCCTCAAGCCATTTCGCGGAATCTGGGCTCATTATCGCTTTCTTGTAGTTCATAGGTTCATCATGGTCTAGTAACATGACTTCCAGAATAGGATTGTCGTACCACTCTGGTGCGGACCGTACTCTGGAAGACCTACAAGGTTTGTTAGTAACTTGATCTGAAGTTTCATGATCATCATCATAAGCTTCCTCACTAATTGGTGTAGGAATCACTGGAACTGATTTCTGTGATGAACTATGATATGTCTCCAACGTATCTATAATTTATGAAGCATTCATGATATTATATTATCTGTTTTGGATGTTTATGGGCTTTACTAAGCACTTTTATATTATTTTTGGGACTAACCTATTAACCGGAGGCCCAGCCCATATTGATGTTTTCTTGCCAATTTTAATGTTTCGAAGAAAAGGAATATCAAACGGAGTCCAAACGGAATGAAACCTTCGGGAACGTGATTTTTGGAACGAAAGTGATCCAGTAGACGTGGAGCTGAAGTCAGGGAAGCTTCAAGGAGGCCATGAGGTAGGGGGGCGCTCCGACCCCCTGGGTGCGCCCTCCACCCTCGTGGGCCCCTCGAGGCTCCCCTGACCGACTTCTTTCGCCTATATAAGTCCATATACCCTAAAACCTTCAGGGAACACAATAGATCGGGAGTTCCGCTGCCGCAAGGCTCTGTAGCCACCAAAAACCTCTCAGCAGCCCGTTCCGGCACCCTGCCGGAGGGGGGATTGAGGGAGTCCTGGATTAAGGGGTCCTCAGATAGCCGAACTATATACTTTGGCCGGACTGTTGGACTATGAAGATACAAGATTGAAGACTTCATCCCGTGTCCGGATGGGACTCTCCTTTGCGTGGAAGGCAAGCTTGGATATTCGGATATGTAGATCTCCTTCTCTGTAACCGACTTTGTGTAACCCTAGCCCCCTCCGGTGTCTATATAAACCGGAGGGTTTAGTCCGTAGGACAACAACAATCATAATCATAGGCTAGCTTCTAGGGTTTAGCCTCTACGATCTCGTGGTACATCAACTCTTGTAATACTCATATCATCAAGATCAATCAAGTAGGAAGTAGGGTATTACCTCCATCGAGAGGGCCTGAACCTGGGTAAAACATCGTGTCCCCTGCCTCCTGTAACCATTAGCCTTAGACACAAAGTTCAGGACCCCCTACCCGAGATCCGCCGGTTTTGACACCGACGTTGGTGCTTTCATTGAGAGTTCCACTGCGTCCTCACGATAAGGTGCTATGTCTTGAGCTTGCGTTGGTTTTCCTTGAAGAGGAAAGGGTGATGCAGCAATAGTAGCATAAGTATTTCCCTCAGTTTTTGAGAACCAAGGTATCAATCCAGTAGGAGGCTCCTCAAAAGTCCCACGCACCTACACAAACAAACAAAGAACTCGCAACCAACGCAATAAAGGGGTTGTCAATCCCTTCACGACCACTTGCGAAAGTGAGATCTGATAGAGATAGTATGGTAAGATAAATATATTTTTGGTATTTTATAATATAGATGCAAAAAGTAAAGATGCAAATAAAAGTAGATTGGAAGCAAATATGATAAGATATAGACCCGAGGGCCATAGGTTTCACTAGTGGCTTCTCTCAAGATAGCATAAGTATTACGGTGGGTGAACAAATTACTGTCGAGCAATTGATAGAAAAGCGAATAATTATGAGATTTTCTAGGCATGATCATGTATATAGGCATCACGTCCGCAACAAGTAGACCGACTCCTGCCTGCATCTACTACTATTACTCCACACATCGACCAACTCCTGCCTGCATCTAGAGTATTAAGTTCATAAAGAACAGAGTAACGCATTAAGCAAGATGACATGATGTAGAGGGATAAACTCAAGCAATATGATATTAACCCCATCTTTTTATCCTTGATGGCAACAATACAATACGTGCCTTGCTACCCCTAACATCCTTTGGGAAAGGACACATAAGATTGAACCCAAAGCTAAGCACTTCTCCCATGGCAAGAAAGATCAATCTAGTAGGCCAAACCAAACTGATAATTCAAGAGACTTGCAAAGATAAGTCAATCATACATAAAAGAATTCAGAGAAGATTCAAATATTATTTATAGATAAACTTGATCATAAACCCACAATTCATCGGATCTCGACAAACACACCGCAAAAAGAGTTTACATCGAATAGATCTCCACAAGAGAGGGGGAGAACATTGTATTGAGATCCAAAAAGAGAGAAGAAGCCATCTAGCTAATAACTATGGACCCGTAGGTCTGTGGCAAACTACTCACAACTCATCGGAGGGGCTATGGTGTTGATGTAGAAGCCCTCCATGGTTGATTCCCCCTCCGGCAGAGTGTCGGCAAAGGCTCCAAGATGAGATCTCGCGGATACAGAAGGTTACGACGGTGGAAATTGTGTTTTGTTGGCTCCCTGGATGTTTTCGGGGTACGTAGGCTTATATAGGAGGAAGAAGTACGTCGGTGGACGCCCGAGGGGCCCATGTGACAGGGGCGCACCCTATAGTGGGGGCGCGCCCTCCTATCTTGTGCAGGCCTCGGCTGCTTCTTGACTTGCACTCCAAGTCCTCTGGATCACGTTCGTTCCAAAAATCACGCTCCCGAAGGTTTCATTCCGTTTGGACTCCGTTTGATATTCCTTTTCTTCGAAATACTGAAATAGGCAAAAAATAGCAATACGGGCTGGGCCTCCGGTTAGTAGGTTAGTCCCAAAAATGATATGAATGTGTAAAATAAATCCCATAAACATCCAAAAGGGGTAATAGAATAGCATGGAACAATCAAAAATTATAGATATGTTGGAGACGTATCAAGCATCCCCAAGCTTAATTCCTGCTCGTCCTCGAGTAGGTAAATGATAAAAAGAGAATTTTTGATGTGGAATGCTACCTAGCATAATTCATCAGTTAATTTTCTTTATTGTGGCATGAATGTTCAGATCCAAATGATTCAAAATAAAAGTTCATATTTATAAAATAAATAGTAACACTTCAAGCATACTAATCAAAGTAATCATGTCTTCTCAAAATAACATGGCAAAAGAAAGTTCATCCCTACAAAATCATATAGTTAGGCTATGCTTCATTCTTGTCACACGAAGATGTTCCCAACTTCTATACCCCCGATGACAAGCCAAGCAATTGTTTCATACTAAATAATCTCAAACTTTTTCAACCTTCACGCAATACATGAGCGTGAGCCATGGATATAGCACTATGGGTGGAATAGAATATGATGATGGGGATTGTGTGGAGAAGACAAAAAAGGAGAAAGTCTCACATTGACGAGGATAATCAATGGGATATGGAGATGCCCATCAATTGATGTCAATATGAGGAGTAGGGATTGCCATGCAACGAATGCACTAGAGCTAAAAATGAATGCTCAACAAAATAAAACTAGTGTGTGTGCATCCAACTTGCTTGCTCACGAAGACCTAGGGCATTTGAGGAAGCCCATTGTAGGAATATACAAGCCAAGTTCTATAATGAAAAATTCCCACTAGTATGAAAAAGACAACTTATGAGACTCACTATATGAAAAACATGGTGCTACTTTGAAGCACAATATATGAGACTCACTACATGAAGAACAAAGTGCTACTTTGAAGCACAAGTGTGGAAAAAGAGATAGTAACATTGCCCTTATTATTTATTTTCTTTTTTTCTTTTTTTTCTTTTTTTGGGCCTTTCTTTTTTTTTGGCCTTTCTTCTTTTTCTTCGTTTTTTTTCTTTGGGCAATGCTCTAATAATGATGATCATCACACTTTTATTGATTACAACATATGAATTACATCTCAAAACTAGAACAAGATATGACTCTAATGAATGCCTCCGGCGGTGCACCGGGATGGCGCAATGAATCAAGAGTGACATGTATGAAAAATAATGCATGGTGGCTTTGCCACAAATACGATGTCAACTACATGATCATGCAATGGCAATATGACAAAAGTAAAGTATGTCATGATGATTGAGGGAGTCCTGGACTAGGGGGTGTCCGGATAACCGGACTATCATCATCGGCCGGACTCCAAGACTATGAAGATACAAGATTGAAGACTTCGTCCCGTGTCCGGATGGGACTTTCCTTGGCGTGGAAGGCAAGCTTGGCAATACGGATATGTAGATCTCCTACCATTGTAACCGACTCTGTGTAACCCTAGCCCTCTCCGGTGTCTATATAAACCGGAGGGTTTTAGTCCATAGGACGAACAACCATTACAACAATCATACCATAGGCTAGCTTCTAGGGTTTAGCCTCCTTGATCTCGTGGTAGATCCACTCTTGTACTACCCATATCATCAATATCAATCAAGCGGGAGTAGGGTTTTACCTCCATCGAGAGGCCCGAACCTGGTAAAAACATCGTGTCCCTTGTCTCCTGTTACCATCCGCCTAGACGCAGTTCGGGACCCCCTACCCGAGATCCGCCGGTTTTGACACCGACATTGGTGCTTTCATTGAGACTTCCTCTGTGTCGTCACCAATAGGCTTGATGGCTCCTTCGATTATCAACAACGACGTAGTCCAGGGTGAGACTTTTCTCCCCGGACAGATTTTCGTGTTCGGCGGCTTTGCACTGCGGGCCAATTCGCTTGGCCATCTGGAGCAGATCGAAAGCTACGCCGCTTGCCATCAGGTCAGATTTGGAAGCTTAAAATTCACGGCTGACATCCGCGGAGACTTGATCTTCGATGGATTCGAGCCACAGCCGAGCGCCCGATCACACGATGGGCATGATTTAGCTCTGCTGCGGACAAGCCACAGAGGCCGCACATGAGTCCGCCCGACCCTTAATTCGGAGCCGACTGCGCAGATCGAGGACAGGTGGCTAGACACCGCCTCGTGGGCTGCAACCTCTACGGCGATGGAGCCGAATACTGACCTTGTCCCTTGTAAAGCCCGTGACTCCGAGGTGCCGGACTCCTCGCCGGACTCCGAACCTCCTACACCCCTACCAATCGAATCCGATTGGGCGCCGATCATGGAGTTCACCACTGCGGACATCTTTCAGCACTCACCCTTTGGCGACATCCTGAATTCGCTAAAGTATCTCTCGTTATCAGGAGAGCCCTGGCCGGACTGTGGTCAGGACGGTTGGGATGCGAACGACGAAGAAATTCGAAGCCCACCCACCACCCACTTTGTAGCCACTATCGACGATCTAACCGACATGCTAGACTACGACTCCGAAGACATCGACGGTATGGACGACGACGCCGGATACGACCAAGAACCAGCGCCTATCGGGCACTGGAAAGCCACCTCAACTCATGATATATATATGGTGGACACCCCAAAAGGGAGCGATAACGAGGAACAACGGGACGCGGCGAAGGATAATCCCCCTGAAAAACAACCAAAACGGCGACGCAAGCGCCACCCCAAGTCCCGCCTCGATAACAACAGCACTCATAATGACCCAGCCATAGAGCAGGGCAAACTAGTGAACGACGAACATGCAACCAAGCAACCATCCGAACATGATGAATTGAATAATCAACCCATCCCCGGCGAAAACAATAGTCCAGACGATCTTATGCCGGACACACCACCGTAGCATAAGAACCTTCACACGAGGCTTGTCGCCACTGCAAGAAGTTTGAAGAAGCAGAAACCGAAGCTCAAAACAGCGGAAGACATACTCAGAATGAGGTGGAGCAAAGTACTCAAGACCGCGGACAAATATGGCGATAGCCACCAAGCAAAGAGCTACCCGAAGCGCAAGCTGCTGCCCGAATTCAACGAGGAGGCCGTAGAGCCCCCACAATCAAAAAGCAAAGAGGCCGCCTGGCCGGATAGACGACCAGATGACAGGCCAAGAGCGGCAAGCGGCGCTGCACACAAGCCGGCATATGACACACATAAAGATCCTCGCAAAACAGATGGCCCGGTCAGGTCCATTTATGGGCCAAAGAAGAGGGCCCCAGGAAGCAACACAACACGCCGAGTGTTCGAAGATAACGGCACACCTAAATATGGTGGCGCCAAGACACCCACTATGTTTCACCGATGAGGTCTTTGGATCATGAATTTCAGTGAGATTCAAGCCCGTAAACATAGAGGCGTCTGACGGAACAACAGACCCGAGTCTGGATTGAGGATTACATCCTACACATACATATGGCTAGAGGAGATGATCTCCACGCCATAAAATATCTACCCCTCAAGCTCAAAGGGCCAGCTCGGCATTGGCTCAAAAGCCTCCCAGAAAATACCATTGGAAGTTGGGAAGAGCTCGAGGGCGCGCTTAGAGCAAATTTTCAGGACTTATGTCCACCCTCCGGATCGAGCGATTTAAGTTACATAACCCAACAGCCCGGAGAGTCGGTAGCGAAATTCTGGAACAGGTTCCTCACCAAAAGAACCAAATAGTCATTGTCGTCTGGCGCCAAGCCTTAGCAGCTTTTATACATAACGTCTGAGACGAATGGCTCGCCAGACACCTCGGCCAGGAAAAGCCAAGGACAATGGCCGCGCTAACAAGCCTCATGACCCGCTTTTGCGCGGGGGAAGATAGCTGGCTAGCAAGGTGCAGCACCAGCAACCCGAGTACATCCGAGATCAGAGATGGAAAAGGAAAATCACGGCGCAGAAAGGATCAGCGCCGAAATAAAGAAAAGGGCCCAAAGAACATGGCGGTCAACGCCGGATTCAAAAGCTCGCGGACGAACAACAAAACACTGCCTCTTAAGGACAACAGTGATGAGCTATCCAACCTAAACAAAATTTTGGATCGGATATGTCAAATCCACAGTACCCCCGGGAAGCCTGCAAACCACACCCACCGAGATTGTTGGGTCTTCAAACAGTCCGGCCGACTCAACGCTGAACACAAGGGGCTCGACACGCCAAGCAAGGACGACGACAAACCCCACCAGCAGAGCGCTGGAAAACAAAATACTTTCCCACAAGAAGTCAAAACAGTAAACTCACTTCATGTGATAATACGAAACAATAGTGCGGCACCCGCTAAAGTACGCGTCGCACGGTCCACCCCAGTGGAATCCCGAGATTGGATGTCAAAACCAATTACTTTCGACCACCTGGATTATTCCAGAAGTATTCGAAACGCAGGATGGACTGCTCTAATATTGGATCCTATAATCGACGGACTACAATTTACACAAGTCCTAATGGATAGCGGCAGTGATTTAAACCTGCTATATCCGGACACAATCCGCAAGTTGGGGATAGACCCTACTAAAATTTGCCATAGCCACACTTCCTTCAAAGGAGTGACGCCAGGCCCTTGTGCCAAGTGCACGGGCTCCTTACTACTAGAAGTTGTGTTCGGGTCACCCGACAACTTCTGTCGCGAAAAGCTAATCTTCCATGTCGCCCCATTCAAAAGTAGCCATCAAGCACTATTGGGACGTGAAGCTTTCGCCCGCTTTAACGCAATACCGCACTACGCGTCCCTTACACTTAAAATGCCCGGTCCACGCGGCATCATCTCATTAAAAGGTCGTTCAAGACCCCGGACATGGCTAGGCGAGTCCGGCATAAATAAACTAGGGGATCCCTAGCCGCATACCCCTTCACGAGGGGCTGTGCGTATGAACAATAAAGAGCCAATAAAAGCTCAACTTTATTCATTCATTCATACTTTGTTTTCATTACATTTTTTGCACGATTTCTTTTCAAACTAAGTTCTTCTCTTTTACAGATGAACAGCGTGCTACACCCGTCCAGGATACAGCACAACGGAGACACAGGCGCAGACATGCAACAGGGGCCCGTCGCGAGGATTCTTTTCAGATTAAGACCCTGCGTAAACCTTTCTTACTGTCTCTTGTTGATACACATCCCCCGGTTTTTCTTTTTTAGTATAACCGAGGAGGAGGCTGGCGTTTTGGCATCGGCCGCGTCAGAAATTTTCGCATGTACCTGGACACTAGGGGCTCAGGGCATTGTTCTGCCCGTTATCATAAAGACCGAATACCTTAGGGAGTGTTCGGCGTCTCGAGTTAGGCCTTATATGCAACAGCTCCGAATCATGTCTTTGGTCAAATGTTGGGTTTGCCCGGCTCCTGTGTTTTGCTGCCTTACGTTCCGTATCATCGGCTAACGCGCACCAGGAGAACTACTGCGATTGTGCCCCGGTTCGGCTGGGCGAGCACCTCAGTAGAGAAAGCCGAAAACTGACTGTGATGATACGGCGAGAGACTGGTCAACCACTGGATCGACTACCGGAATGTTTAGAATTCCTCCGCTTTGACGAAGGACCGTTTCCCGGTCAGGCACATACGCGCCTCGAATTCGGAGAGCGCGGTGCCCCTAGGGGCTATATCGTAGCCCCACCATCGAACTCCTATGGCTAAGTGAAAGTGATAAAGCATCATAGTCCGATTGCCTCGTTTGCTACGCTACCACCTCCTTCACAGGACCAAGATGTTGGATTAAGTGTGAAAATGCGCTATTTTGCAAACACCCCCGCACCATGTGCGTGGGGGCTGAAACTGAAGACTGCCATCTTTCAGGTTAGACACAAAGTATACATTAACGGCCACACAAGAGGTATTTCAATACTTGAACGCACAAGTATAAAAAGCACTTATATTATGAATATCGTTTTACATATCATAACGATCATTTGAACATGACATTTTTTGAGCACTGCGATCTATTACACGAGCACCCCGCAGGACCTCCCCAATATAGTGCTCGGCGGCTAACCGGCTTTCGTCCGAACCCCGGGTTGCAACAGCGGTGGCATCCATCTCCGTCCAATGTGTCTTCACACGGGCGAGCGCCATCCGCGCACCCTCTATGCATGCCGACCGCTTCACCGCCTTGATATGCGGCACCGCCCCAAGGAATTGCTGCAATAAGCCGAAATAGCTCTTCGGCTTGGGCTTATCCGGCCACAGATGAGTTACTACATCCGTCATCGCCAATCCGGACAATCTATTCAGCTCAGCCCACTCAGCCAACCGATCGGTCAACGGAAGTGAACGCTCTGGACTGTGGAATTGAGACCAAAAAAGCTCTTCCATCTCGTGATCCTTGACTTCGGAAGTGCACAACAGCATCTGTCGCACTCGCCGCTAAATCCATATAAGGATCCTCCGGACCCCACAGCTGGCCAAGCTGAGCATACTTCTGATCTGTGAACTTCCTGCGCAGCAGAAAGGGCTTGCCAGCCGCAATGTCTCCGGCCTGACGCAGCTCCTCCTTTATAGCCCTCATTGCAGAACGGGCATCCTTGGCTTCGGCGGTGGCCTTCTTCAGGTCTTCTTGCTCCGCTCGGCGTTCTTTTTTAAGAACCTCATAGCGGTCGGTAACATCCTTCAGCTTCACGGCCATTCCGGCCGTCTCCTCCCTGCTTCGGCAGTGAGCAGCCCTTTCGGCTTCTAGCTCTTCGGCTGCCTTCGAGGCAGCCGCATCACTCCTTCTAGCATGCTCCTTGGCTCGAGCAAGCTCTGCCCGAAGGTCCTCCACAGCAGCGGCACCATCTGCATTAAGCATACATGTTGTAAGGAATGGGCATCAGCTCCCTTACTAGGTGACCACGAAGAAACAACCTACCTTGTGACTCGTCAAGTCGTTTTTTGACCAGCGCGATGTCCGCATCCGCAACGTCGAGTTGCCGCTTAAGCTCGGCAACTCCATCAGTCCGGCTGGCCACCGGACTATCCGCCACCTGCATAGGAAAGGCGGGAATTAATACCTGAGATTATGATCCTCGGCACGCTGTCGCTTTCGACAACATACCGAGTCTCAGGGGCTACTATCTATACAGGGCGCACTTGATGTGTAAAACTGTCAAAAGGTATGTCATTTTTACATACCTCAAACCCTGCCAGCAAACTTCTGACGGCATCATGCAAGCCGCCCTCGGCGGATGAAATTCTTTCAATCACCGTACTCATCAATGTACAGTGACCTTCTGAGATAGACGCCTTCCCAAGCAGATCCTTTAGCTCCCCCAGCCGTACACCAGTTGGTGCCGAACTTTCCGGCCCTGCCGGACTCGGGGACACCCTCCATGACGACACCTCAGGGTCGTCCACCCCGCCTAACGGTGCGGCAGATGGAGGCGTCTCGCTCTCCATCATCTCCGGACGAATGTCCCCCGAAGACGAGCTCAGCTGAGAAGGACGGAGATCCGAACTACAAGGTAAAAACTTCGGTTATCCTCAGAAGCAAAAATAGGGATGTCCCTTATTAAAAAACTCCCCTTTTCCTACTTACGACTCGCTGGAGGGCTGATTCCTTAGGGGAGATAGTGCGGCCGGGGCCTCCCCAGACGCAGGACCCTCTGGTGAAGATCTCTTCCCCCACTTCGAGGCCTTGGCCTCCGGGTTTTCGGGAGCGGTCCTCTTCTCCCCTTGGAAGGAGGGATTCTTGATCCCCCCTTTCTCAAAAGCCTCCTTGTTAGAGGCGGTAGTTTCTCTGTTTTCCCCTTCGCCTTCCTCCGAAGGTGCAACCTCCAGCATCCTGACCAGCACGGGATCCGGCGTGGTCTCCGGGAGGGGGGCCAGACACCGTATCAGTTTCGCTTGCGCTATCCACTCCTATTCAAAGGATGATTGGTTAAAAGGCAAATTCAAGAATACGTAAACAAACGGTGTGTCCGGACATGGGGCTACTTACTTGAGCATCCGGGCGATTGCAGCTTAGGCCGGCATCCTCGATCAATTCCGGACACACTTCTTGTGATCCGAAGAACAATTTGTACATTTCCACGGGCGTCATGCCCATGAAGTGTTGGAGAGCTTGTGGCCCCTCTGGATTGAATTCCCACAGACGGAGGGGGCGATGTTTGCAGGGCAGAAGACGCCGAATCAGCATAACCTGCATCACTACGACCAGATTGATCTCCCTCTCTTGGAGGTCTCGAATCCGGCCCTGCAATATGGGTATGTCCTTTGACGGCCCCCAGTTGAGCCCTTGGTTGACCCATGACATCAGCCGTTGTGGAGGGCCCGAGCGAAAGATGGGCTGCGGCTTCTGCCTGCTGCCCCTGGGAGCGGTAATATAGAACCACTCCTGTTGCCACAAGCCGAGCTCCTCCTGGAAAGAGTCCTCGGGCCATGGAGCATCGGCCCTCTTGCCTACAACTGCCCCGCTGCACTCTGCTTGATGCCCCCCGATCATCTTCGGCTCCACGTTGAAGGTTTTGAGCCACAAACCGAAGTGAGGGGTAGTGCGGAGGAAGGCTTTGCAGACGACAATGAATGATGAGATGTGGAGGATGGACTCCGGAGCCAAGTCGTGGAATTCCAACCCATAGTAAAACATGAGCCCTCTCACAAAAGGATCCATCGGGAAGCCTAAACCCGGACGGAGGTGGGACACAAACACGACGCTCTCGCCGGGCTCGGGAGTAGGAATGACTTGCCCTTTGGCAGGCAACCTATGCGAAATCTCATAGGTCGGGTACCTGGCTTCTCTCAGCTTTAGCACGTCCTCTTCCGTGACGGAGGAGGGCATCCACCGGCCCTGTAGGTCGGAGTCGGACATTGTTGAAGGTCCGAGACGCTCGAATCTGGGGCTCTGGGTGTTGGAACTCGGGGCGAGAGGCAGATTCGATTGAGGATTGAAGAAAAGAAACGTGCCTTGGTCTCATTATAAAGAGGGAGAATACCAAGAGCCGTCCCCGTAACCGTTTGGGACTCACCTTCGATGGAGGAGGTGTGGCAACGGGCACGGTTGGGTTACCCATGTCCGTATTGATGGGAATCCCAGAATAAGGGGAACACGATCTCTACTTCGACAAGACGTGCCAAGGAAACCGCTTCGCTAAACACGCTGAGGTGGTGTAATAAAAACAATTCAAGTAAAAGCTTGGTAGTGGTGTGACGTCACGCCAGAAAATACGTCAGCAAATTGAATCCATGTAAATATTATTCTCTCTACGGTAGTATGTGGAATTTATTTTGCAGAGCCAGACACTATCCTGGTGTTCACAATCTTCTATGAATTATTCGGAGGAGGAACCCGCCTTGCAATGTCGAAGACAATATGCGCGCCGGACTCATCGTCATTGAAGCCTGGTTCAGGGGCTACTGAGGGAGTCCTGGACTAGGGGGTGTCCGGATAACCAGACTATCATCATCGGCCGGACTCCAAGACTATGAAGATACAAGATTGAAGACTTTGTCCCGTGTCCGGATGGGACTTTCCTTGGCGTGGAAGGTAAGCTTGGCAATACGGATATGTAGATCTCCTACCATTGTAACCGACTCTGTGTAACCCTAGCCCTCTCCGGTGTCTATATAAACCAGAGGGTTTTAGTCCATAGGACGAACAACCATTACAACAATCATACCATAGGCTAGCTTCTAGTGTTTAGCCTCCTTGATCTCGTGGTAGATCCACTCTTGTACTACCCATATCATCAATATCAATCAAGCAGGAGTAGGGTTTTACCTCCATCGAGAGGGCCCGAACCTGGGTAAAAACATCGTGTCCCTTGTCTCCTGTTACCATCCGCCTAGATGCACAGTTCGGGACCCCCTACCCGAGATCCACCGGTTTTGACACCGACAATGATGATGAACGGAACAGTGGAAAGTTGCATGGCAATATATCACGGAATGGCTATGGAAATGCCATAATAGGTAGGTACGGTGGCTGTTTTGAGGAAGATATAAGGAGGTTTATGTGTGATAGAGCGTATCGTATCACGGGGTTTGGATGCACCGGCGAAATTTGCACCAACTCTCAAGGTGAGAAAGGGCAATGCACGGTACCGAAGAGGCTAGCAATGGTGGAAAGGTAAAAGTGCGTATAATCCATGGACTCAACATTAGTCAAAAGAACTCATATACTATTGCAAAAAAATTAGAAGTCATCAAAAATCAAGTACTACGCGCATGCTCCTAGGGGGATAGATTGGTAGGAAAAGACCATCGCTCGTCCCCGACCGCCACTCATAAGGATGCACAAGCCAGGTACACTTCATGTTTCAAATTTGTTACACAACTTTAACCATACGTGCATGCTACGGGACTTGCTAACTTCAACACAATCATTCTTTAAATTTGTAATCAACCAACTAGCATTACTTTAATATCACTACCTCCCTATCTCAAAGCAATTATCAAGTATCAAATTGATCATAGCATCCAATTCACTTCCTATGATAGTTTTTATTATACCCAACTTGGATGCCTACCATTCTAGGACCAATTTTATAACCATAGAAAATACCATGCTGTCCTAAAAGACTCTTAAAATAATATAAGTGAAGCATGAGAGACTAGCAATTTCTTCAAAAATAAGTCACCGCCGTGCTCTAAAAGATATAAGTGAAGCACTAGAGCAAAAACTATCAAGCTCAAAAGATATAAGTGAAGCACATAGAGTATTCTAGCAAATTCTAATAAAATAGGCTTCTCCCAAAAGGTGTGTACAGCAAGGATGATTGTGTTAAACTAAAAAGCAAAGACTAATATAATACACGACCCTCCAAGCAAAACACATATCATGTGGCGAATAAAAATATAGCTTCAAGTAAAGTTACCAATGAATGAAGATTTAAAGAGGGATGCCTTCCGGGCATCCCCAAGCTTAAACTTTGGCTATCCTTGAATATCTTGGGGTGCCATGGGCATCCCCAAGCTTAGGCTCTTGCCACTCCTTATTCCATAGTCCATAAAAGCTTTACCCAAAACTTGAAAACTTCACAACACAAACTCAACAGGAAATCTTATAAGCTCCATTAGTGAAAGAAAACAAAACCACCACATAAGGTACTGTAATTAACTCATTATTTATTTATTTTTGTATTAAACCTACTGTAATCCAACTTCTCTATGGTTTATAAACTAATTTACTAGCCATAGATGCATCGAAATAAGCAAACAACACACGAAAAACAGAATCTGTCAAAAACAGAACAGTCTGTAGCAATCTGTAACTAACGCAAACTTATGGAACTCTAAAATTCATACCAAAATAGGAAGTACTGGACAATTTCTATACTGATCAGCATCAAGAAGAATCAACGCGAAATCACGTTTCTGTGATTTAACAAAACTAAATTCGTGCGTGCAAATTTTCTGTTTTTCAGCAGAATCAAATCAACTATCCTCATAGGTTATCCTATAGGTTCTACTTGGCACAAACACTAATTAAAAGATAAAAACACATCTAAACAGGAGGTAGATGCAAGATTTATTACTAAACAGGAACAAAAACAAAAAACACAAAGAAAATTGGGTTGCCTCCCAACTAGCGTTATCGTTTAACGCCGCTAGCTAGGCATTGAGATTTCAATGATGCTCACATGAAAGACAAGAATTGAAGCACAAATAGAGCATCATAAAACACGTGACAAACACATCTAAGTCTAACATACTTCCTATGCATAGGCATATTATAAGCAAACAAATTTGCAAGGCAAGCAAAAACTAGCATATGCAAGGAAGAAGAAAGAGACGATAGCAATCTCAACATGACGAGAGGTAATTTAGTAACATGAAAATTTCTACAACCATATTTTCCTCTCTCATAATAATTACATGTAGGATCATAAGCAAATTCAACAAAATAGGTATCACATAACATATTCTCAACATGATCCACATGCATGCAAAGTTGACACTCTTCCAAGATAGTGGGATTAACATTAACTAAAGTCATGACCTCTCCAAACCCACTTTTCTCAAAAATTTCATAAGATTGAACATGCTCCAAATATGTGGGATCTAAAGTTGACACTCTTCCAAACCCACTTTCAATATTTCAAACACTATTATCAATCTCACATTCATCATGGGGCTTAAATAAATTTTCAAGAACATAGAAAGAATCACCCCAATCATGATCATTGCAACAAGTAGTAAACATAGCAAAACTAGCATCCCCAAGCTTAGGGTTTTTCATATTATTGGCACACTTGACATCAAGAGAATTTATAGTAAAATCATTGCAATCAAGCTTTTTGGGTGCAATAGCAACGATCTCATGTTTAACATAAGGAACTATAGCAAATTCACCTTCATAAATATTGGCATCATGGCAACAAGAATAGCAAGCATCATGTTAGTCATGGGATATTTCAATCAAATCATCGGAATCATCATTATCTATAGATTCATGCATATCATTATTTTCTTCCAAAGCAACAGTCATTCTCTCAATAAATTCTTTGACATAGACATTATGAGCATAGTTTTCATGGAAATATTTAAGTATGTCAAAATTTTCCAATTCGTAGAGAGTAATATCATACTTTTCAATCAAATAAGCAACTTCATAAGCACCCTTAAAAGCAACAAATTCTTCAATTTGTTCAATATCATAGTAACAATAAACACCCTTTGCATAAGACGATAAGATTTCATTTTCATTAAACTCACAAAGGTAGGGAAGGTGTTTTTTAGGGTTCTTAGAGCAACAAGTAATATCACAAATTTCACAAAGATTCCACGCATAACACATCAAACGGTTTATTTGATCCCATAAGAGTACCCCTTTTGGAGACACACGATGACGCACAAAATGAGCGTGCTCATCTAAAGATTTCCCATCAACTAGGCTAGTTGGGGTTTCAGCACGAGCGCATAAGGATCAAAGATGATCCAAGTAGAACACTTTAAGTGGATCCATATCAATAGATTTAGCAAGCAAAGATGCAAGCACATAGAAGGCACATAGAGACACAAGCAAACAAAAAGGCAAGCGAAAGAGAGAGGAGAAGATTAGGAAAGAGAGGGCGAATAAAACAGCAAGGGTGAAGTGGGGAAGAGGAAAACGAGAGGCAAATGGCAAATAATGTAAATGCGAGGGAGATGGGTTTGTGATGGGTACTTGGTATGTCTTGACTTGAGCGAAGACCTTCCCGGCAAAGGCGCCAGAAATCCTTCTTGCTACGTATTGAGCTTGCATTGGTTTTCCTTGAAGTGGAAAGGGTGATGCAGCAATAGTAGCATAAGTATTTCCCTCAGTTTTTGAGAATCAAGGTATCAATCCAGTAGGAGGCTCCTCAAAAGTCCCACGCACCTACACAAACAAACAAAGAACTCGCAACCAACGCAATCAAGGGGTTGTCAATCCCTTCACGGCCACTTGCGAAAGTGAGATCTGATAGAGATAGTATGGTAAGATAAATATATTTTTGGTATTTTATAATATAGATGCAAAAGTAAAGATGCAAATAAAAGTAGATTGGAAGCAAATATGATAAGAGATAGACCCGAGGGCCATAGGTTTCACTAGTGGCTTCTCTCAAGATAGCATAAGTATTACGGTGGGTGAACAAATTACTGTCGAGCAATTGATAGAAAAGCGAATAATTATGAGATTATCTAGGCATGATCATGTATATAGGCATCACGTCCGCAACAAGTAGACCGACTCCTGCCTGCATCTACTACTATTACTCCACACATCGACCGACTCCTGCCTGCATCTAGAGTATTAAGTTCATAAAGAATAGAGTAACGCATTAAGCAAGATGACATGATGTAGAGGGATAAACTCAAGCAATATGATATAAACCCCATCTTTTTATCCTCGATGGCAACAATACAATCGTGCCTTGCTGCCCTCGCATCATTTGGGAAAGGACACCGCAAGATTGAACCCAAAGCTAAGCACTTCTCCCATGGCAAGAAAGATCAATCTAGTAGGCCAAACCAAACTGATAATTCGAAGAGACTTGAAAAGATAACTCAATCATACATAAAAGAATTCAGAGAAGATTCAAATATTATTCATAGATAAACTTGATCATAAACCCACAATTCATCGGATCTCGACAAACACACCGCAAAAAGAGTTTACATCGAATAGATCTCCACAAGAGAGGGGGAGAACATTGTATTGAGATCAAAAAAGAGAGAAGAAGCCATCTAGATAATAACTATGGACCCGTAGGTGTGTGGTAAACTACTCACAACTCATCGGAGGGGCTATGGTGTTGATGTAGAAGCCCTCCGTGGTCGATTCCCCCTCCGGCAGAGCACCGGCGAAGGCTCCAAGATGAGATCTCGCGGATACAGAAGGTTATGGCGGTGGAAATTGTGTTTCGTTGGCTCCCTGGATGTTTTCGGGGTACGTAGGCTTATATAGGAGGAAGAAGTACGTCGGTGGATGCCCGAGGGGCCCACAATACAGGGGGCATGCCCTATAGGGGGGCGCCCTCCTATCTCGTGGAGGCCTCGGCTGCTTCTTGACTTGCACTCCAAGTCCTCTGGATCACGTTCGTTCCAAAAATCACGCTCCCGAAGGTTTCATTCCGTTTGGACTCCATATGATATTCCTTTTCTTCGAAATACTGAAATAGGCAAAAAACAGCAATACGGGCTGGGCCTCCGGTTAGTAG
Source organism: Aegilops speltoides (assembly GCA_021437245.1). Taxonomy (NCBI): domain Eukaryota; kingdom Viridiplantae; phylum Streptophyta; class Magnoliopsida; order Poales; family Poaceae; genus Aegilops; species Aegilops speltoides. The sequence goes on along the minus strand of CM038145.1, from coordinate 78,271,419 downwards.
GTTAGTCCCAAAAATGATATAAATGTGTAAAATAAAGCCCATAAACATCCAAAAGGGAATAGCATGGAACAATCAAAAATTGTAGATACGTTGGATACGTATCATAAGGCAGGATGGCTTGCCTCGTTGTCAAGGACAACATCACCTCCGGAGGATCCCTGGCTGTAGGCCAAACTCTCCGGCTGGGCGGTTTCATCATGGCTGCCCATTCGGCCGCCGCACCGACGATGACTTCTCAGATCATCAAGAACAACCTCCGCGTCAGCCCAGAATTCGCCGAGCAGATGGATCCAATGGAGCTCTCCTCCCTAAACGAGCTCTTGGATCGCATCGCCACCCTGGGAGTCACTACGAACTATGATCGGATTGGCCTTAAACCCGACCTAAGGTAGATTAACTCTCCGCCGGTCACCCATCAGATAGCGGTGGTGGAGGAACAGAACAGCAATTTACCCTCTATTTCAAGGACGAACTATGTTGGGATTACCGAGCTCTCTGAGCCGGATACCCATCTACGGGAGGACATGACCCAGGCTCCAAACTTAGAATCGCGCAACAGGCCACAAATATTGGGCAATATCCCGGAGCCCAAGCTGCTAAGCTCAGGAGCTCCTTTGCCCCTGGTACCCAGATTGGGTCAGGATGTGGACTCAAGAGTGGCGAGGACCTTCTCATCGACAATACCGCAGAGCACCATCCCGCGGAAAATAACAATACAGTACTAACCGTCTTCGAGACTTTCGCCTCAAACAACAAGCGCAAGCGAGCGCTCCGCAGCCTCGCCAAAGTCTGCCATGTCGCAGCAATAAACCCGTGGAATGATACGGCCATAACCTTCAACGCCAGCGACGAACCTCAATTCTGAACAGTTCGAGCACCAGCCGCTTTTGTCCTTAGTCCAATCATGGACGGATTCCGGCTTACTAAAGTGCTCATGGACGGCGGCAGCGGATTAAACCTCATCTATGAGGAAACTCTTAACAAAATGGAAATAGATAACAGCCGCATTGAGCAAAGCAGCACGACATTCAGAGGAATCATCCCTAGTCGGGAGGCACGATGCGCAGGGAAAATCACACTAGATGTGGTATTCGGCACCCCGGAGAATTATAGGTCCGAAGAAATCACATTCCAAGTGGCACCTTTTAGCAGTGGATACCACGCCCTCTTGGGGCGAGACGCATTCACAAGCTTCCAAGCTATACCCCATTATGGGTACATGAAGCTCAAGATGTCGGGGCCCAATGGAATCATCACTCTAGCCAGTGATCCAGACATAGCACTTCGAGCCGAAAATAAAACTGCCGCACTAGCCCTGGAGGCATTATCCGAAGCCCTCGCGACCGAAGAGTTAACTGCGCTGTGCTCCGCAGTAGACAGGGACGACGTGATACTCGACAAACGACCCAAGTAAACCTCTTTTAAACTAGCAGATGAAATAGTCAAATTCTAGGTCCACCCAACGGACCCTACAAAAACAGCATCAATTGGGGCATAGCCGAACCCCACAATAGATGCTGCACTATGAGAGTTCTTGCACGAGAATTGGGAAATTTTCGCCTGGCATCCTTCAGACATGCCAGGTATCCCACGCAAGCTGGCCGAACATAGCCTAAACATACTAAAGGGATACAGGCCGGTCAAGCAGACTCTTCAGCGCTTTTCGGAACCCAAGCGACAAGCCATGGGAGAAGAGCTAGCCAAGCTACTCGAAGCCGGATTCATCAGAGAAATAAAACATCCGGAGTGGCTAGCAAACCTGGTGATGGTACCAAAGAAGGACAAATCCTGGCGCCTATGCGTCGATTTCAAAGACCTTAATAAGACTTGCCCTAAGGATCCCTTCCCCCTCCCCCGCATCGGTCAAATTATCGACGCTACCGCAGGACACGACTCATTATGTTTCCTCGACGCATACTCCGGATACCATCAAATCAAGATGGCGGAGTCCGATCAAGCCGCAACGGCATTTATCACTCCATATGGTCCCTTCTGTTTTAACACCATGCCTTTCGGGCTCAAAAACACCGGTGCAACCTATCAACGCATGATTCAGACATGCCTAGAAACACAAATCGGCAAAATAGTGGAGGCTTATGTAGACGATGTGGTCATCAAAACCAAACACGTTGAATCATTAATAGACGACTTGAGGCTTACATTCGACAATCTCCAAACATATGACATCAAGCTCAACCTAGAAAAATGTGTTTTCGGTGTACCAGCCGAAATACTCTTGGGCTTTATTGTTTCCAATAGAGGAAGCAAAGCAAACCCGGCTAAAATCCAAGATCTGTCACAATTGGCTACGCCAACAGACCTCAAGCAAATCCAGAAACTAACTGGATGCATGGCTGCCCTAAGCCGCTTTATCTCTAGATTAGGAGAAAAGGCGCTACCTCTTTATCGCCTTCTTCGACGCACCGAACACTTCGAGTGGACGGATGCGGCTATGGCTGGGCTACAGGAAATAAAAACCCTCTTAGCCACCAATCCAATCCTGACAGCGCGAAATGTCGGCGAACCCATGCTGCTATACATAGCTGCAACACATCAGGTTGTAAGCCCAGTGCTCGTAATGAGAGACAGATGGACATAAATTCCCACTACAAAAGCCGGTATACTACGTATCCACTGTCCTCACTCCATGCAAGTCACGGTACCCACATTATCAAAAGATAGCATACGCGGTCTTCATGGCATCCCGAAAACTGCGACACTACTTTCAAGAGTGTTCAATCACGGTGGCCTCTGAAGTACCACTCAATGACATAATAAATAACCGTGATGCCACGGTCCGGATTGTAAAATGGGCTATCGAGCTCCTCCCGTTTGACATAACATACAAACCACGGCGGGCCATTAAGTCCCAAGTACTGGCTGACTTCGTCACCGGATGGACAGAAGCCGAACTCCCTAAAGAGTATGACACGTACTCCAATTGGATCATACACTTTGACGGCTCTAAGGTGCTAGCTGGTCTAGGGGCTGGCGTCGTCCTGACGTCCCCCACCGGAGATACAATCCAATACATACTCCAAATACTTTACACAGATTCCAACAATGCAGCTGAGTATGAGGCATTGTTGCATGGTCTTCGGATAGCAGTCTCCATGGGCATTCAACGTCTAGAAGTACGTGGGGATTCAAATCTCGCAATATCTCAAATAAATGGAGACTTTGACGCCAAGGACCGAAAATGGTGGCCTACCGTAATGCCGTTCTCAAAATGTTAGCTCGATTCAAGGGGCTCGAATTCCACCATGTGGTTCGAAAAAACAATCAATCAGCGGATATCCTTGCCCGCATTGGCGCTAAACGTGACCTCGTCCCACCAAATATTTTTTTGGAAAGGCTGTTCAAGCCATCCATGGTGTGGGAAGGGGAGTCCGGCAATACTAGTCCGGATCCGCATACAACCCCAGAGCCTGAACAATCTGACGTAATCGGAGGCTCCACCACCGAAATCACACCTTCGGCCCACGTGATTATGGCGGTCATCGCCCTGTGGACGGAACCCTTCCTAGCTTATTTAAATAGGCAGGAACTCCCGGAGGACCAAAATGAGGCTCGTTGCATTGTGCGGCGCTCTAAAGCCTACAAAGTCCACGAAGGAGAGCTTTATAAGAAAAGCGCGACCGGAGTGCTCCAAAGGTGCATCTCCGAAGAGGAAGGGCGACAGCTCTTGGCTGAAATTCATGCCGGACTGGGCGGCCACCATGTCGCAGCTCGGGCGCTCGTAAGCAAGGCCTTCCGAACAGGTTTCTACTGGCCGACAGCCCAGGCAGACGCACAAGACCTTGTCCAACACTATGTTGGTTGCCAGCTTTTTGCAAATCAAAGCCATATGCCGCCCACCGCCCTCCAAACAATCCCCATAACTTGGCCCTTTGTGGTCTGGGCGCTCGATATGGTTGGACCCCTTAAAGGAGGAAGCCATAAGAAGAAATATTTGTTGGTCATGGTCGATAAATTCACCAAATGGATAGAAGCCAAACCAGTTAAAATGGCCGAATCTGGACCAGTGATAGACTTTATATCCGAGGTCGTATACCGCTACGGTGTCCCCCACTGCATCATCACCGATAACGGCTCAAACTTTACAGTCGATGAGGTGAAAACCTGGTGCAGCAAAATGGGCATAAAACTCGATTACGCCTCCATCTATCACCCCCAAACAAACGGTCAAGTTGAACGAGCGAATGGTCTTATCATGAGCGGCATTAAACCCAGACTAGTGCGATCCTTGAAGGAATTATATATGCACTGGGTTGAGGAGCTCGACTCCGTATTATGGGGGTTGCGGACCACGCCAAATTGCACAACCTGATACACATCGTTTTTATGGTGTACGGCGCAGAGGCAGTGCTACCCTGCGATATCATCCATGATTCACCTAGAGTGCGCATGTACAAAGAGAGAGGCCGAGCTGGATCGGCAGGACATCTTAGATGCCCTGGAGGAGGAGTGTGGCATTGCAAACGCCCGTCCCGCATTCCATCAATAGCAGGCTCGAAGGTATCAAAGCAGAGAAGTGCGGGCCAAAACTTATAACATTAGCGAACTCGTTCTACGCCTACCAGAGAAGAAAAAGGACAAGCTCAAGCCCAAGTGGGAGGGTCCCTTCATCATTGACAAAGTTCTCACTGGAGGTGCGTACCGTCTGCATGATGCATCGGACAATCGACTCGAGCCTAACCCATGGCACGCGGCCAGACTCCGAAGATTCTATGCCTAATGCCGAACTCTGTTTGTCTCCTTACCTTCGTCTTCCTTTTTAAATTATACTCTCTCCCTCCCTTTTACGTTTATAGCCTTAAAAGCTTCAAGTATGCTTTGACCACACACTCTGGCAGCACTACGCGCGCTCAATATACCTGGGGGCTTCTTACACAGAAGCTTAATTGTCTTCTGGGCTTTATGCCCACCACATATGCATCACTTCTCCGTATGTGACTTTTCCACCACTATATGCATCGATATGACTTAAGTTTTGGCCAAGCTGGGTTGCCTGGATCTTGTGTTTATGCCCTACGTTCCCGTTAATTCAGCTAGGGCATAAGGGGAGCACCTCTGTGATTGTTACTGCCGGGTCAGTCGGATGTGTACCTTAGACTGGGTGAAGCCGAAAGCTAGCGTTCTTAAGGGAATATTCGGTCGGAAAACAAAAGATGTATTTTAACTATTACAAAACATGCCCCAAGATGCTTATATCCTGCGTAAATTTTCGTAGTTCGGACATGCACATCAATGCATGCAAACCCAAGGAAAGGAACCCTTAACGGAACTATTCTCCCTGGAAGATGTTTCTTACTACCCATGTAATATAACATAACTAGTTGGGTACTTGTCTATTCAAGCACTTATGACCCCTACACCTGGTTTCCACGCATGCCCCGGTTTTCACGTAACTGAGCGGGTATTCGGATACACTCCGGACTGTCGGGTCCAGAGGTTGAAGCGAAAAGGTTGGCCAAGACAAATGATTTACAATCCGGCTAGGGACAAAATGTGTCCTTTGAAGTACAAAGTCACTTAGACTGACTAAATTCTTCTTCTATACCATCCAACAGGCTGTCTAGCCTAAAGTCCTATTGGGAATACTTAGCGGCTAATGCTACTTGGTCATACACCAGATGTACAGGGATCTCCTTCCCATCTGACCCTACCGGCCCGACCTCGGCCATGTGGTTCGGGTCAGCCTTAGTGTACCGCGTCTTCCCTATGGCTCAGGCTTCCCTTACGCCTTGTCGGCAGGCCGATATCTTCCATAATCAGAAGTGCTGCCGCGCTCCCTTGAGCATCTCCACAATCTCCCCCATGCCTCTTGGCAGGGAGGCGGATGGCCACAAGGCTTGGGCAATGCCCCGCATCACCTACCGAACTTGTTCGTGCAGTTGTGAGAGCTCCGGCAGAAGATCGCCTGTAGATCCGAGCATCTCCTTCTCGGGACGGCCTGTTAGCAAGCCTACAGACATAATTTTGTTAGCACACTCCTTTGCCGAACTTTATATTGGTTCGTCAGAGTACTGAATACGCCGCTCAGAGCACCTACTGAATACGCCGCGTCGTAGCCTCTTATTCTCCTTTACGGAGTCAGCAAGTTGGGCCCGAACATCCTTTAATTCGACGTCCAGTCGGACGTTCGTGTCCTGGAGAGTATTTTTCTCCTTTATAACCTTTGTAAGCACACGCTGGCCAGCCTTCAGCAGTCGTCGAACATGTTGCTCATCCTCTGGTACGATCTCCGGATTGCCACTGGGGTTGTCTGCAGATTCTATTGTTAGAATCGCATTCATGCCGAATACTTAACTGGTACATGCCATGACATTATTTTCGTTTAAAGCAAATATTACCAGATGGGGCCTTCGTAGACTCCTCCATAACGGCAATTGCGGCCCGTAGTTGGGCCTTGCACTCCTCCAGCTCTTTGGATAGCTGGGTATTCTTCTCTGTCAGAATCTATGCACACGAGGATCCTTAAATCAGTTGTGCCAACTATTTCAAGTCTCAGGGGCTACTGATATGCATGCTTACCAATTTACTTACCCGTATATCCTTTACGTACTGGTCTGTGGCCCTGGCGAGGCCACCTTGAGCAGCCCGGATGTACGTGTCCCCTGAGTTGAAGGCATCGAACGCCTCTTCAGAGAAATTAGGGTCACGTAGTGCGGCCTGACGGTGCCTATGATTCATAGCGCTCTCCACTTCGGAGTTTGTAGTGGAAAATCTATCCGCATCCTCTATTGGAGGATCGTCCGCGTTGACCTCCGCCCTTGAGTCTGGCCTTGGAGTCCGACTGGTGGAGGCGTGACCGGCAAGCTCTCCGGATATAATCCGGCGAGCGCTTTTTCTGTCAGAAGACAGTGGACATTGTTATATCTTGGCAATGATAAATTCGTGGCAGGTTTTTAAACATACCTTTGCAACGGCGTCTCGGTCCTGACCGCCTTCCTTTTAAGCGTACCCGACTTCGGTGCCCCTTGTTGGCGAGTCGCCGCGGGTTCAGCTTGGCGCCCCGATGGCCTTCCCTGTAAGACGCAATACATGTGCGGTGGGTGAAGTGTAAAGAGGGAATCCTTTTCGGAAGTTGGGACTCTGGCTTTACTTACCTGGGATACAGGGAGTAGGCCAGGATAATCGGTTATCAAGGCCACCATCACACCATCGCAGCTCAGCTGGTAAAATGTCATGTCAACAAGCTCCACAAACGTGTCCGGATCTTCTTCGAGTCCAGGGTCGAGAGCCTGGTCAGGGTCCTCTGGGTGTGGAGATGGGCTGTGACCATCCTTCATAGTCCTTCACAGTTCTTGCTATGAGTTGACGAACTAAGCATCTATGCTAAAAATGTGGGAAAGATTGGAATAAAAGATAGAGACTCACCCAGCTTGGGGGGTTGTACATGGAGAATCCATCCCATGGCTTGATATGGATGAACTCCTCCTCTTATCCTTTGTACAAATCGAACAGTATCTTCGCCAGAGCGGCGGGAGAATCTGGACCTTTACGACCGCAGCGGGTGGCATCGTCTTCTCCATTGAAGTGCCACATGAATTTTCCCCCGATATTGAAGTGGCTGCACTCCCCGCATTATACATATGGACATAACTTCAATTATTGTCAGCCCTGATTTGGCCAGTGTATTTATCCTGTCCATCAGGAAAAGGATCTCTCTGTTATCTTCCTCCTGGGGGCTCCTGGGGCGCCAGTTGTGGCGTTTCTTCAATGGGGCATTTACAAACTCGGGAAGGCCCATCCGAACAGGGTCCGGAAGAGGGACGTCCTCCACGTAGAACCATTCCGAGGGCCAGTCCTCTGATGTCTTCTTCGGGGTGCCGGATAGATATCCGGTCCCGGCGATGCGCCATATTTCGGCTCCACCCACTTGAAATACCGACCCCATTTGAGTACGGGGTACTAGGCAGAATAGCCTCTTCCACAGCTCGAAATGAGCTTCACATCCCAGAAAAAGCTCGCAGAAGGCAATGTAGCCTGCGATATGAAGTATGGAGGCTGGGGTAAAGTTATGCAGCTGGAGGCCGTAGAACTCCAGGAGCCCGCGGAGGAAAGGATGGATTGGAAATCCGAGCCCCCTCAGCAAGTAGGGGACGAAGCATACCCTCTCTCCCTTGGATGGGTTTGGAGAGCTCTCCTCTTGCTCCCCGCCATTATAAGTGGCTAGTCTAGCTCGGACGGGGACCATGTATGCAAGTGGGAGAAACCCCTTGGTCTGCAACTCTACTAGTTGGCTGTGGGGAACAGAACGCCTCTCCCAATCGCCTGGCCTAGTGCTACAGGAGTGAGAGGAGGAACCACGACGACCGGCCATGGTGGTATGGATTTGTCCGGGCGCGCTTTGATGAATACTCGCTGGGAGGAGATGGGGTGATTTGGATCTGAGAATCCCCGTCTCTTTTATAGATGAGTTACTCGCATGGTTGGGGTGGCAAATGTAAAAATGCCTTGACTTCTCGCATTTGCTCGACACGTGGAAATAGCCGTTATTAAAGCACAGAAGCCGAGGAGCACGACATTGATGAGGAGCCGGACACTGCTCGTTACAACAATGCTCTGGAGGATTTGGAGAAGAACCCGCCTTGCAATGCCAAAGACAATCTGCGCGCCGGACTCATCGTCATTGAAGCCTGGTTCAGGGGCTACTGAGGGAGTCCTAGATTAAGGGGTCCTCGGACAGCCGGACTATATACTTTGGCCGGACTGTTGGACTATGAAGATACTCCCTCCGTTCCTAAATATTTGTCTTTCTAGAGATATCAACAAGTGACTACATACAAAGCAAAATGGGTGAATCTACAATTTAAAATATGTCTACATACATCCGTATGTTGTAACCATTTGAAATGCCTAGAAAGACAAATATTTAGGAACGGAGGGAGTACAACATTGAAGACTTCATCCTGTGTCCGGATGGGACTCTCCTTTGCGTGGAAGGCAAGCTTGGATATTCAGATATGTAGATCTCCTTCTTCGTAACTGACTTTGTGTAACCCTAGCCCCCTCCGGTGTCTATATAAACCGGAGGGTTTAGTCCATAGGACAACAACAATCATAATCATAGGCTAGCTTCTAGGGTTTAGCCTTGACGATCTCGTGGTAGATCAACTCTTGTAATAATCATATCATCAAGATCAATCAAGCAAGAATTAGGGTATTACCTCCATCGAGAGGGCCCGAACCTAGGTAAAACATCGTGTCCCCTGCCTCCTGCTACCATTAGCCTTAGACGCACAGTTCGGGACCCCCTACCCGAGATCCGCCGGTTTCTACACCGACAGGGATCCCTCACCGGTGGCCATCTTCATCATCCCGGCGCACTCCATGAGAAGGAGGGAGTAGTTCACCCTCGGGGATGAGGGTATGTACCAGTAGCTATGTGTTTGATCTCTCTCTCGTGTTCTTGATTTGGCACGATCTTGATATATCGCGGGCTTTGCTATTATAGTTGGATCTTATGATGTTTCTCCCCCTCTACTCTCTTGTAATGGATTGAGTTTTCCGTTTGAAGTTATCTCATCGGATTGAGTCTTTAAGGATTTGAGAACACTTGTTGTATGTCTTGTCGTGCTTATCTGTGGTGACAATGGGATATTCACGTGATCCACTTGATGTATGTTTTGGTGATCAACTTGCGGGTTCAATGAACTTATGCATAGGTGTTGGCACATGTTTTCGTCTTGACTCTCCGGTAGAAACTTTGGGGCACTCTTTGAAGTACTTTGTGTTGGTTGAATAGATGAATCTGAGATTGTGTGATGCATATCGTATAATCATGCCCACGGATACTTGAGGTGACAATGGAGTATCTAGGTGACATTAGGGTTTTGGTTGATTTGTGTCTTAAGGTGTTATTCTAGTACAAACTCTATGATAGATTGAACGGAAAGAATAGCTTTGTGTTATTTTACTATGGACTCTTGAATAGATCGAGCAAAAAGAATAACTTTGAGGTGGTTTTGTACCCTACCATAATCTCTTCATTTGTTCTCTGCTATTAGTGGCTTTGGAGTGACTCTTTGTTGCATGTTGAGGGTTAGTTATATGATCCAATTATTTTATTATTGTTCAGAGAACTTGCACTAGTGAAAGTATGAACCCTAGGCCTTGTTTCCTATCATTGCAATACCATTTACGCTCACTTTTATCATTAGTTACCTTGCTGTTTTTATATTTTCAGATTACAAAAACCTATATCTACCATCCATATTGCACTTGTATCACCATCTCTTTGCTGAACTAGTGCACCTATACAATTTACCATTGTATTGGGTGACTTGGGACACAAGAGACTCTTTGTTATTTGGTTGCAGGGTTGTTTGAGAGAGACCATCTTCATCCTACGCCTCCCACGGATTGATAAACCTTAGGTCATCCACTTGAGGGAAATTTGCTACTGTCCTACAAACCTCTGCACTTGGAGGCCCAACAACGTCTACAAGAAGAAGGTTGTGTAGTAGACATCAAGCTCTTTTCTGGCGCCGTTGCCGGGGAGGTGAGTGCTTCAAGGTATATCTTTAGATCTCGCAATTGAATCTTTTTGTTTCTTGTTTTATCACTAGTTTAGTTTATAAAAGAAAACTACAAAAATGGAATTGAGTTTGCCTCATACGCTTCATCTTTTTAATATCTTTCGTGAGAATGATGGAAAGGAGAATTGTGCTCAAGTGCTAGAAGAAGAAGTCTATAAAATGTTTGGTACTAGATCTTTGTATGATGAGCATGATTGCAATGTTGTTAGTATGAATTCCTTGAATATCCATGATGCTAATGATATGCAAAGCCACAAGCTTGGGGAAGCTATGTTTGATTAAGATGATATTTTTTCCCCCAAGTTTTGATGAGCAAATTTATTATGATGAAAGCATGCCTCCTATTTATGATGATTATTGTGATGATACGTATGCCATAAAGAATAAACTTCCTTATGTGGAGAGTAGTAAAATTTATATGCAAGTAGATCATGAAAATAATCCTTTATGTGATAGTAATATTGTTGAATTCATTCATGATGCTACTGAAAATTATTATGAGGGAGGAACATATGCTTGTAGGAATTGCAATAATATCAAGTTTCCTCTCTATGTGCTTAAAGTTTTGAAGTTGTGCTTGTTTTGCCTTCCTATGCTAGTTGATTATTGTTCCAATAAGTTGTTTGCTCACAAAATCCCTATGCATAGGAAGTGGGTTAGACTTAAATGTGCTAGTCATATGCTTCATGATGCTCCCGTTATGTGCCTAGCTAGAAAATCATTAAAGAAAAGCGCTTGTTGGGAGACAACCCGATATTTACCTTTACTGTTTTTGTGTGTACACATGATTATGCTACTGTAGTAATCATGTTTTATAGCTTTTGTTTCAATAAAGTGCCAAGTAAGACCTTTAGGATAGCTTACGGTGATAGTTGTGTTGATCCTGCTGAGAATCAGAAACTTTTACACCCGGTAAATTAGTTTTTATAATTCACATAAACGTGATTTTGATCTGATTCCTTTTTATATGGTTTGGCACACAAATTTTTTAGGACTTGCTAATTTGGTAGGATTTTTAGAGTTCCATAAGTATACGTTTGATACAGATTACTACAGACTGTCCTGTTTTTGACAGATTCTGTTTTCTATGTGTTGTTTGCTTATTTTGATGAATCTATGAGTAGTATCGGAGGGTATGAACCATAGAGAAGTTGGAATACAGTAGATATTACACCAATATGAATTTAGAATGAGTTCATTACAGTACCTAAGTGGTGGTTTTATTTTTCTTATACTAACGGAGCTTGCGAGTTTTCTATTAAGTTTTGTGTTGTGAAGTTTTCAAGTTTTGGGTAAAGATTCGATGGACTATGGAATAAGGAGTGGCAAGAGCCTAAGCTTGGGTATGCCCAAGGCACCCCAAGGTAATATTCAAGGACAACCAAAAGCCTAAGCTTGGGGATGCCCCGGATGGCATCCCCTCTTTCGTCTTCGTTCATCGGTAACTTTACTTGTAGCTCTATTTTTATTCACCACATGATATGTGTTTTGCTTGGAGCGTCATTTTATTTTGTCAGTAGTTGCTTGATGTTATTTAGAATAATGTTTTTCATCTATGTTTTCAATAAATAAGTCAAGGATAGCCTTTACCATACTTATTTTGCAAGTATACATGTTGCTGTTTCAAAACAGAAAGTTTACCGTTGTTGCAAAAATTCCCTAGAAAAGTCAGAATGTGATAAAATGTTGAAACCTTTTGAATAATAAGCTCTGATAAATTAACTACAGTGGGAATTTTCTTTCGTAATTTTTGGAGTTAGGGAAGTATTGATACTCTTGCATTCTTTATAGACTGTACTGTTTTGGCAGATTGCTGTTATGTTTGCATTGTTTGCAAATGTTTGCTTGTTTAATGATTCTATTTGAAGATAGGAGTATTAAATATGCAGAGACATTTAGTATGCAATGTGGAATAATAATTTTAGTGATTTGTTACAGTAGAAAATGATAAGGTTTTGCATTGGTTTATACTAACTTATCTCATGAGTTCTTGTTGAGTTTTATGTGGATGAAGTTTTTGAGAAATAGAGAAACCATGATATGAGAGGGATTAAGGAGACACAAAAGTTCAAGCTTGGGGATGCCCCGTTAGGTACCCCACCTTTCTTCTTCAACAATTATCGGTTAGTATCGGTTGATCCTAAGTTTTTCCTTCTTCACATTAGTTGTGCTATCCTTGCAATGTCATTTTATCTTGCTTTGCTTGCTGTTTGAATAAAGTACTTAAGATCTGAAATTCTTAAATGAGAGAGTCTTCGCATAGCTACATAATTATTTAACTACTCATTGATCTTCACTTATATCTTTTTGGAGTAGTTTGTCATTTACTCGTGTGCTTCACTTACATCCTATGAGTAAATGGTTGAATGAGTTGAATGTCATAAATCTAAAATTATATATTTTTCATATGCTTACTCCGTGGGGATTAATGACTTCACATATAAGAAGTAGAGGTAGTAAATTTATTGAAGGGTAGCAAGCATTGTATTGGTCACTTGGACAATTCATGAAAGAATATTGAAGGAAGAGAGATTTCACATATAAATATACTATCTTAGACATCTTCTATGATTATGAGCCCCATTAATTATTTTCAAACCTGAGCAAATTAGTTGAAGTTGGACAAGGAAGACAATGTAATGAGTTATGCTTGGGTATATTTGTATAGAAGTTATATTGTTATGGATCCTCCAACATGTGGTGCTTGCGTTTTAGAATCCTTTGCTAGCCAAAATATCTGTACTAAGCGGGAATACTGCTTATGCATCCAAATCCCTTGAACCAAGTTTCTTCCATGAGTGTCCACCATACCTACCTATATGCGGTATTTACCTGTCATTCCAAGTAAATTTGCATGTGCCAAACTCTAAACCTTCAAATAATAATCTGTTTTGTATGCCCGAATCGCTCATGTAGCGACTAGGGGTTGTCAGTATCTTCCATGCTAGGTGGGTTATTCTCAAGATGAGTGGACTCCGCTCATCATTCACGAGAAATATGGCTGGTAACCGGGATGCCCAGTCCCATGATCAAAAGATCAAAATCAAATCAAAAATAATTGCAAACAAAACTTCCCCAGGATTGATGTTAGTTGGAGGCACCTGTTGTTTCGGGCAAGCCATGGATTGATGATTGTTGGTGGAGGGGGAGTAAAAACTTTACCATTCTGTTTGGGAACCGCCTATAATGTATGTAGTATGGAAGATATTGGGAACTCTTGGTTGTTATGTTGACAATGAAAGCATACCTCTCAAAATTATTTTCATCTCCATTTCAAAATCGAGCTCTGGCACCTCTGCAAATCCCTGCTTCCCTCTCCGAAGGGCCTATCTTTTACTTTTATGCAAGATTCAGTAGTATTCCTTCTCATTCCTACCTACTCTTTAGTTGGCAAGCATCGTGTGTTGGGGAAGATCTAAGCATATATGGCCATGCAAATATATTTGATCATGAATTATTATTGTTGACAATTATCTATATGATAAGTGAGTTGGGAGGCGAAACACTGAGCCCTATCTTTCTCTGTGTTTGATGGATGCTATTTGTTCTAAGAATATGCTTTGAGTGGTAGGAATCATGGAAGACTATATGATAGTTGAGTATGTGGAGTTGCTAAATCAAAAGCTCTGACATAGACCCTTCCTGAAAATAAGATGAACTGTAATTGTTTGATGACTGAGAATGAAGTTTGCTAGTTTTCATGAGAGTTTATGGTCTATGCTTTAACATGTGAATAGCTTGTTAGTTGATCTTGAGAAGTTTTATGAGATGAACTACTGTTATGACATATAATCATGCTAGAAAAGGTGTTTGAAATTATCATTGATCAAACATGTGCACCTGCTAGCATTCACACTTCATAAATTCTTTCTTTTATCATTTACCTACTCGAGGATGAGCAGGAATTAAGCTTGGGGATGCTGATACATCTCCAACGTATCTACAATTTATGAAGCATTCATGCTATTATATTATCTGTTTTGGATGTTTATGGGCTTTACTAAGCACTTTTATATTATTTTTGGGACTAACCTATTAACCGGAGGCCCAGCCCATATTGTTGTTTTCTTGCCTATTTTAGTGTTTTGAAGAAAAGTAATATCAAACGGAGTCCAAATGGAATGAAACCTTCGGGAACGTGATTTTTGGAACAAACGCGATCCAGGAGACGTGGAGCTGAAGTCAGGGAAGCTTCAAGGAGGCCACAAGGCAGGGGGCGCGCCCACCCCCCTGGGCGCGCACTCCACCCTTGTGGGCCCCTCGAGGCTCCCCTGACTGACTTATTTCGCCTATATAAGTCCATATACCCTAAAACCTTCAGGGAACACAATAGATCGGGAGTTCCGCCGCTGCAAGCCTCTCTAGCCACCAAAAACCTCTCGGGAGCCCGTTTCAGCACCCTGCCGGGGGGGGGATCCCTCACCGGTGGCCATCTTCATCATCCTGGCGCTCTCCATGACGAGGAGGGAGTAGTTCACCCTCGGGGCTGAGGGTATGTACCAGTAGCTATGTGTTTGATCTTTCTCTCATGTTCTTGATTTGGCATGATCTTGATGTATCGCGGGCTTTTCTATTATAGTTGGATCTTATGATGTTTCTCCCCCTCTACTCTTTTGTAATGGATTGAGTTTTCCCTTTGAAGTTATCTTATCGGATTGAGTCTTTAAGGATTTGAGAACACTTGATGTATGTCTTGCCGTGCTTATCTGTGGTGACAATGGGATATTCACGTGATCCACTTGATGTATGTTTTGGTGATCAACTTGCGGGTTCAATGAACTTATGCATAGGGGTTGGCACACGTTTTCATCTTGACTCTCCGGTAGAAAGTTTGGGGCACTCTTTGAAGTACTTTGTGTTGGTTGAGTAGATGAATCTGAGATTGTGTGATGCATATCGTATAATCATGCCCACGGATACTTGAGGTGACAATGGAGTATCTAGGTGACATTAGGGTTTTGGTTGAATTGTGTCTTAAGGTGTTATTCTAGTACGAACTCTATGATAGATTGAACAGAAAGAATAGCTTCATGTTATTTTACTACGGACTCTTGAATAGATCGAGCGGAAAGAATAACTTTGAGGTGGTTTCATACCCTACCATAATCTCTTCGTTTGTTCTCCGCTATTAGTGACTTTGGAGAGACTCTTTGTTGCACGTTGAGGGATAGTTATATGATCCAATTATGTTACTATTGTTGAGAGAACTTGCACTAGTGAAAGTATGAACCCTAGGCCTTGTTTCCTATCATTGCAATACCGATTACGCTCACTTTTATCATTAGTTACCTTGTTGTTTTTATATTTTCAGATTACAAAAACATATATCTACCATCCATATTGCACTTGTATGACCATCTCTTCGCCGAACTAGTGCACCTAAACAATTTACCATTGTATTGGGTGCATTGGGGACACAAGAGACTCTTTGTTATTTTGTTGCAGGGTTGTTTGAGAGAGACCATCTTCATCCTACGCCTCCCATGGATTGATAAACCTTAGGTCATCCACTTGAGGGAAATTTGCTACTGTCCTACAAACCTCTGCACTTGGAGGCCCAACAACGTCTACAAGAAGAAGGTTGTGTAGTAGACATCAAGCTACTTTCCAATTTGGGAGAAGGTACAATTACCTCATCAAGTTATACTTTCCTCCCACTCACTTCTTTCGAGAGAAACTCCTTCTCTAGAAAGGATCCATTCTTAGCAACGGATATCTTGCCTTCGGATTTGTGATAGAAGGTGTACCCAACAGTTTCCTTTGGGTATCCTATGAAGACGCACTTTTCCGATATGGGTTCGAGCTTATCAGGTTGAAGCTTTTTCACATAAGCATCACAGCCCCAAACTTTGAGAAACGACAACTTTGGTTTCTTGCCAAACCATAGTTCATAAGGCGTCGTCTCAACGGATTTTGATGGTGCCCTATTTAACATGAATCCATCCGTCTAAAGCATAACCCCAAAACGATAGTGGTAAATCAGTAAGAGACATCATAGATCGCACCATATCCAATAAAGTACGGTTACGACGTTTGGACACACCATTATGCTGTGGTGTTCCAGGTGGCGTGAGTTGCGAAACTATTCCACATTGTTTCAAATGAAGACCAAACTCGTAACTCAAATATTCTCCTCCATGATCAGATCGTAGAAACTTTATTTTCTTGTTACGATGATTTTCCACTTCACTATGAAATTCTTTGAACTTTTCAAATATTTCGGATTTATGCTTCATTGAGTAGATATAACCATATCTGCTCAAATCATCTGTGAAGGTAAGAAAATAACGATACCCGCCACGAGCCTCAACACTCATTGGACCGCATACATCAGTATGTATTATTTCCAATAAGTCGGTAGCTCGTTCCATTGTTCCGGAAAATAGAGTTTTAGTCATCTTGCCCATGAGGCATGGTTCGCAAGCACCAAGTGATTCATAATCAAGTTATTCCAAAATCCCATCAGCATGGAGTTTCTTCATGCGCTTTACACCAATATGACCTAAATGGCAGTGCCACAAATAAGTTGCACTATCATTATCAACTTTGCATCTTTTGGCTTCAATATTATGAACATGTGTATCACCACGCCCGAGATTCAACAAAAATAGACCACTCAGCAAGGGTGCATGACCATAAAAGATATTACTCATATAATATTCTCTGGTTTAAATGAATAACTGTCTCGCATCAAACAAGATCCAGATATAATGTGCATGCTCAATGCTGGCACCAAATAACAGATATTCAGGTCTAAAACTAATCCCGAAGGTAGATGTAGAGGTAGCGTGCCGACGGCGACCACATCGACCTTGGAACCATTTCCCACGCGCATCGTCACCTCGTCCTTAGCCAATCTTCATTTAATCTGTAGCCCCTGTTTTGAGTTGCAAATATGAGCAACAGAACCAGTATCAAATACTCAGGCACTACTACGAGCATTAGTAAGGTACACATCAGTAACATGTATATCAAATATACCTTTCACTTTGCCGTCCTTCTTATCCGCCAAATACTTGGGGCAGTTCCACTCCAGTGACCAGTCCCTTTGCAGTAGAAGCACTCAGTTTCAGGCTTAGGTACAGACTTGGGTTTCTTCTCCTGAGCAGCAACTTTCTTGCCGTTCTTCTTGAAGTTCCCCTTCTTTCCTTTTCCCTTTTTCTTGAAACTAGTTTTCGGGGGGATGAACCCCGAGCAGGCAACGGAACCCGGATCCTTTTCAAAAACAATGGGGCCAGCATCGCCCCTCAAGCCGGCACACGCTTGGCCGGGTCGCTCGACCCGGTCAAGCCCCACAAACCGGCCAAACTCTCCGACCCGGCAAGACGCGTTGACTCGGCCTCAACAACAAGCACAAGACAGCCGAACCCGGCACAACCAAAGCTTCCACAACAAGCCAGCTCCACCCATGGCATGCTCCGCAATCTAGCCATGGGTCAGCTCTCGTCCCATCCAGGCCGTACAATGGGATGAGTCTTGAGCTACCGATGACCAAGGCAACAGTGCCCCGCCCATGCCTCTAGTCAACCGGAGCGTGGCAACAGTGCCCCTCACCTACCCGCTGACCAGGGCTGGCATGGCTACAGTGCCCCCGCCCTCACCACTAACGACAGCAAACGGCGACCTGACAGAGTGCCACTGTACACGACTCGACTCGGGCACGCCCTGACGATCGACAAGACGGCGCACAGTCCCCCTAGGCATGCGGGGGCCGCACCTAGGGTAACCCGACAAACAATAGGCCCCTAGCGGGTCCCAGCCCAGGTCCCTGGACGCCGACAACTCAGACCCACCGACTTGTAACATTACCATTGTACCCCTGGGGGGTTGGTCTATAAACCCCCGAGGCCCACGCATCTGAGCAAGCGGTAAGCGGCAGCAGAGCATAGGGAGGAACTAGCCACCGAAACAGCAACATCCACCCGGAGAGAAGGAGCAGCCTAAGCCTTGGCCAGCTTTCCTTCCTCCTACATACAGCTCTAGGAGCAACATTGTACTATCG